>CAMPET010000066.1:167617-242260 GCA_946803715.1 Beroe ovata | reverse complement strand
TGTGTGTGTGTGTGTGTGTGTGTGTGTGTACCTCCTGTTGGTAGAAAGTCCTGATATTAAGACTAGGAGAGGAGTGGACTACAGCTGTAAGCAGGTAAACAAGAGATGAGGTGTAGGTGAAGTCCTCTACTCTCACAGTCAGCAACTTGATCAGTACACTGAACCTGCTCTCGTAGCCTTGCTTCTGTGGTCACACAAATTTCAATATTCCTTCAAACTCATTAATACTCAATTCTCATGCACGTTAATTACTGGAATGAAATGAACTAAACTAGTTTGGGAAAATGATTGGGTGATTGAAGTACCTTCTTAAAGCAGTCCATATGGGATACAAGTTTAGAATGTGTACTATCGTTCAGTTTGCAGTAGAGGAGTAGGATGTTGCAGATATGTTTAACTGCGGGCAATTTGCCATCTGCTAGCACACGTAACAATATCTGGGATACGGTAGGGATTATAATATATCGTTACATCACACCTATGAGGTGCGTATTTGGCCATATTTCTCGAGGTGAAGCCGAGTGAAATTTGGGCAATACGCACCGAATAGGGGTGATGTAACAATATCATTTAACGATTGGAAAGCAAGCTACATTTACCGCTACATGTCAACTTTTGAGACATCCTCATGAGTAACATAATATGTAATACTCAACAAAATGAAGTTTGGCAATCATTTGTGTATCGGTTGATTGCTTCTTCCATTAAGAGAAACTTTGAGGTCACAGCTTCATCCCCTATCAGACTCGATTGGAGACGACTAATTTCGGTATCAAATCGTCCCTTAAATGGAAACTGTTCGCTGTTCACTGGATACCTGGTATCCGTGTTCATATCCAGCTAGACAGTTGAGACCAAGTCTGTTCCCACTGATCAGTACCAGACACTTAGCACACACTTCCTGTTCGCTACCATCACGGGATATGGACTTCTTACCAGCCCTGACCGGCATTGTCACCTGAAACAGAAGTCCCATATTTACAGTGGCGTTCAGTAAAACTCTGTGAATGAGAATTAGTTACTTATTGAAGGAGCACCATTATCATTCGGTACATTAGTTACTTTTGAACATAAAGCCGCAATCTTGGACCCTAAACCCGTACTCCCAACCCCTGAACCCCTACCCACCCACACTTCCACTATCGTAACCCCCACTCCCAGGATCCCGATAAATCTAACCAAGTGGTCGAGTAGCTTGAGCAGGACCTCGTGACCACGCTGCTGGTCACACACCAACTCGTTAAACCAAAGTCCCATCGCATTGCACTCAAGATCCCTCACTAGAGAGACAAGCAAGAGTTTGAGACTGGAGAGTCCCCGAAGGTGCTTCGACTTGGGCTTCTTGCGACCGATCACCTTCTCATGGAGATGACGCTCTATGTTCGACAAGTAGTAGCTAACTGAAATGATATACCTAGCGGCTAAAAATATCTCCCATCAGAAATTTAGCAGTGCAGTGAGTCAGAGTAATCAACATTTATAATTCACCTGATTTGCAATTCCCTGTGAAATCTTCCTTGAAAGTTTCTGTATTGAAACCGGTGGAAGCATTTGAATTTGTCCGAGTAAATGTTAGTCGCCTCAATAACATTGCATCTGATCAGTTTGACATATCACGTGACTTTCTGTGATGGGTGCATAGGTCGGTCAATGGTATTAGTTGTTAGAAGACTCAGAATAAATCACTGCTTGCCAAATGCTAAAGTAGTGAATATCATACGGTCCATTCTCTTCTAGTATCATTCAATGAACAAAATCATTATTCTCGTGTCGCGAAAACACATTTCAAGAAATTGAAATCAGCCAGCTCAAAAACCGAACGAATTTACCGAGAGCTGCCTACGCCCTACATTATACAGATGAAACTTATTTAGAAACAAAGGAGAATGACGTTACTGGGAAGGGTCCCAAATTTTCAGACACCTTCAGCAACGTATCTCACTGTTCATTGGTCGAGTCAAAGTTTTCGCTGGTCAATCACCATGTGGTGAGTCATGTGAAGAAGATTGGTCATCGATAATCAAGGCAGACACCTTAGTTTTCCAGGAATCAGTTTTGAGATTTGGGACCCTTCCCCAAGAATACCGTTCTCTATTGGAAACACTGATGGTGTCACAGAAAATGTGCTTCTCCTTTTCATGAAAATTGAAGACAGGGCAAAACTACGGCATTCTGGAATTCGACCCAAATCAACCCTCGCGATGCTAGAGAATGGAATTATCTGGAAGGGGGTCCTAGGAGATCGGCCATGGCGGAGGAAGATCTCATACTTCATAGTTTCCAAGGAATGAGCTTTGAATATTTGTGACCCCTCCCCTCATAAAACCAATTTCCTTACTTGGGGGTCAAACAATAACTTTAACAGCAAGTACAACGGCGCAAGTGTTCTCAATCTGATAGCACACGCCGCACATATTGTGATATTCATTTTCAAATAAGCATCGAGCGTCACATATTGTTCTATAGAAACTCAGAGAATGAATTCTATGAGACTGCTTCTATCTGATGAGAACCTCTATAACTAATTCTTCTCAAACCCTTTCATCAAAATTAACGCTGATATTAAGAACAATAGCGGTGCGATGTTATATCGACGTCGGGCACACGTATCCATTGTTTCAAATTCGAATATATTCATCAATGCCCTCGCAACTCTATCATTTTCATATCACGATGAGGGCCATACCCCTACATGTTCTGTGCTTAGTGTGTCATCTTGGAGCATCTGATCGATACTTTGATCCAGTCGACATGCGAGATAAGATCTATCTGGAAGGCTATATCGAAAAGCACTCGCGCTGCTCTATGGTAGATATGGGAAACATCAATACAATATCAACCACCAAGGACGGCTTCTCTCCCCTTTACAAGGAGTGTCAGTTCAATCCAAGCACTAGAACCTGTTTTGGGAAGAATGGAGTATCCGCAGTAACTGAGAACATTGATTCATGTTTTTCAGAAAAGTGGTTTTGCATGGTGTTGAAAAGCGATTTCTGTAACGGTAAATCGTTGTGTTTGATGGATGAATGTAGCTGCGAAGGGAAATCTGCTGCTCCGATCTACTACTGCAGTGATGGTATTGGATGTATCCACATCAGTATGGTGTGTGATGGGATATTTGATTGTTTCGATGGGTCAGATGAGCTAATGTGCGATGGTTTGGCTGATTTTAACTGCAGGGCTACCTTTCATAATGAGAAGCTTAAGCAAACAACATTGTTCAAGCTCTCGAAATATACAATGTGTGTGACTCATGACTCGGAGCCCCATACTTCTCTTCGAAAATGCAACAAGAGTCCCTGCAAAGGCTTTCAAAGACCCAATGAGGGCCTGAGACTGAGTATACAGTGTATAACCAGAATGCAACGCAGTGGAGATATATCACACCAGGATATAAGTGAAACATGTCGTGTGCAATGTAAAGATCTAGTAAGTGAAGCACACTGTAATGAAATTGCCCTTTTCAGTCATGGTGTACATTTTCTTGGTTTTGCATGTACTCGTCGAAGGGAGGATGCCGTTCAATCCATTCTTTTGCACGACTTGTGTAATGGAGTATTAGACTGCGATGATGGTTCTGATGAGTTAGGTTGCTTAGGAAGGTTTTACTGCTCCAATTCAAATACCTCACAAGGCTTTTCATGGATACCACAATCAGCAGTGTGTGATGGTGTTAAAGACTGTGATAGTGGAATAGATGAATGTTCAAACTGTTCAACTGGATCACTTTCATCTGATCAGTTTATCATAAGAAATCATGGGATTTTCGTCTGGCTTCTTCTCTCTTGTGCAGCTAACTTCATCTTGAACACACAGTTAGCTTTCAAAGAAATTAGTTCAGAGTGGAAAGGTCTTCAACAGTATGTCAAAGTTGACAAGCTTCTCAAGATAAAACTGTGTTTCTATGACTTGCTTCTCGGATTTTATCTCTTATCACTGATCATTGCGTACATGAGGTACTATGGCAACTACTGTTTCTATGACTACACCTGGAGATCTAGTTGGGTGTGCAAGTGTCTGGGAATCCTGTACAATTTCTCCTCCCACGGCTCACTCCTCACTGTATTTCTTATGAGCCTCACTCGTGCTTACAAGTGCTTCGCCACGTATTCTCGAGGCATGTCAATAAGCGCAGTTATGGTCATATCTGGGGCCTTAGCTCTTTTGAACATAGCTAATTCTGTGATTCCTGTCATACCAACTGACACTATACAGGCTATCTTTAGAGTTAAACTTATACTGCCTCAATCTAACCCATTCATCAAAAATGATTATGAGAATGCTTCTCACATAAACAGGCTATATAGCCAATACTACATGAGCAATACAACACACTTCAATTTTTACCAGAAGGTAGATGCGCTGAAAAGGGTGACAAACGAGCCCTCCTATTTCGATTTCATTGAGCTCTCCTACTACAGTTGGTCCTCTGTGTGTGTCAATGACATATTTGGTTACAAAGAGTCACTATGGATATACAAAAGAATTTACATAAGTTTCATTTGCTTGATCCTTGTTTCTATTACTGCTTTCTACTTGGTGATCTTAAGAGTCTTCATCAGCTCTAGGAAAGCAGTCGAACGAGATAATGTCAATTCCCACTTAGATCTTAAACTGAAACTGATACTTATGATTGGAAGCAAACTCCTGCCATGGCTCACAATTATAGGTGCTATAATCTACTATAACTACACAATAAAAAATGTTCCAGAACTGTGGTACCAAGTTACTGCAATCTGTATCATTCCAGCGAACAGTCTTCTCAACCCAATATTCAGCTCTGAGCTAATAGGACGTATTCTAAAACATTTTCAGGGATTCTTTTTAGCCAAGAGAAGTCAAGCAGTTCAAAGCCAAAACCCAATTGAACGTCAAGTTCAAGCTAGTTGAAAGCACAATATATAGTGTGTGTTCTATCATGATCATTCATCAGACTTTTGACAAAGTCCATCAGCCCAGCATCGGTTCAGCATATATAGGACTACACTGTCTGTCATACATTGCTGCTTTGTGATTGCCAAGAAGAGAGTGGTTCATCAAGACATTGACAGAATGATGCAACTAGACAAGAGATGTCAATCTGACTGTAGTTTCCAAATGCTATCAGATGAAAGCAAGGGAGGGAGGGGTTTTCGTTTTGGTGACTCAGCAATCATTGTTGAATTTTTCCTGAAAATTTTCCAACAATATATAAATGCTTTTTTTCTCACTACGGTGAGATTTTTTTGCAAAAGGGGGCCAGAGTACAACCTGAAGCCTTCAAAGACTGTTCTCAAGTGGCAAAGCACATGTTCAAAGGATGTGGGATTAGTGAGGGTGAACATTATCTTGGGGCATTCTTAGGAACACAGGCGTTCAAGATTAATTATGTAAAAGAATAGGTGGCTATGTGGGTGGAAGACGTGGAAGAACCATCGGAAATAGGAAAGAATGATCTCCAGACAACCTACTGTGCTTTCACTAAGGCATTACCTCACATAGGTGAAATTTCATGCAGCGAACCATACCCAGAATCTTAAAGCGATTTGACACACTAGATGACGCCATTAAGAATAAGTTTCTACCTGCAATCATTGTACAGCACATCACTGATGCTGAAAGGAAAATGTTCTCCCTACTTGTAAGACTTGGTGTACTTGGGGTTTTGAATCCTGTAATGGGAGCAAAATTTGAGTTTCAGGCTTCAGAAAAGATCACTGAAAAGTGAAAAACCAAAAAAATTGATGACATATCAGCAGCCCAATCTTGATGAGTACCAGCACGAGTAAGCAGCAGAGCGCACCAGAGAATGTATGAGGGACAAAGAAGTCAAGCTGCTCTGAATCGTTGTTGATTTCAAGTCTGATTGCTATGATGCCTGATGAGGCTTAGGCTTTGGGTGCACTTTTGTCCTTTGGGCGTTTTATATGCTAAAATACGTAGTTATTGTCAACAATTATGCTACACATTACACAAATAAACACAACTGCTCAAATATAATCATCTCTCAGTGATGTCTCAAAAGAATCTTTCTTTTCTGAAATATATCTTTTCATGAAGTATCTCTCAGTGCCAATCTTATGATAAGTCGATTTGTTTCCAAGTGCTCCTTCATAAAGTGCATGCTTTGAGTGTTTAACACCTAACACCCAAGCGCGGCTCAAGCTCCACTCTCTATTGTGGTATACGTGATGTTTCTATTTACGTCTTGTTGTTGTATCCAATGGGTAGTGTATCTTGCCGTCTTGAGGGGTTTTCTAATAAATAATAAAGCATTGCTTTATTGATTATTAAATTAGCATATAAACAATAAAGGATCTGGCTGAGAGATAAAGATCAGTTCAACTTCACAGTTGGTTGAATGGTTGTCTGTTGGATTGATTGGATGCTAAACACCACTGCGTAATGATATATTATATCATTGACAATTGATATAATGAATGAGTATACACGATAACGAAAAGGAAGAATTGCGACTGTGATCAGGTGATCTATCCATAAACTAGAAAACCAGCCAATTAGACGTAATACACTATCCATTAAACACATAACAACAGCTTAACACGACATGGACATATGTGTTAACGACTGTGCACAAGTTGTGTTATCGATCGATGATAGACCAGTTGTCGAGAATCTTGTTTTGCGCGCGCCGCGGGGCAAATTTATTCTTCGTGGCTTGCATCGGCTTGTCAGATGCTATCTGACCTGTTTCTCGCGCACGGCGCGCGAGAAACAGGTCAGATAACATTTGTATTCCCGCGCTTATGGCGCGGGTGCCATGTTGCGTGACCCAATGGCCCAACTACTCCGCGCGCACGCTGCGCGTCACCGTGGTTTGGACTTTCAATTTCTACGACTTTTCAGTACTCACTGAGCCTAGATCAACAGGGGCGCGCGCAACGTGTGCACATGCACAAACATGCGCCGCAAGAAACAATGGACAGATGTTCCCGCGATGCGTGACCCAAATACTCCGCGCGCGCTGCGCGTCTCCTTTCTACGACTTTTCAGATCAGGTCACTGAGTAGAACAGGGGCGCGCGCCGCAACGTGTGCACATGGACAGATATGAGATAACATCCGGCAATGTGAAATTAAAGATGCTTGCCCAGTTGTTGTCAAACCACTTGTTCGTTAATTCGTATAATAGCGTAAATAATTATAAATGCTGACAAACAATGTTTTTACCATAAGTCAAAACATATGTCACGTATAATATCGGTATAATATAACAAGAGCCACATCACCATAGAGTGATAAGGGACTGGAACTCATATGAGGTGATGATCACCTCGTATGAGTTCCAGTCCCTTATCACTCTATTACAGTATATAGTAGCAAGTGTCCATAGCAACGCGCACTTTCAGTTGAAATCTGCAACCCTGCAGTCTTCAATACACTCGTGACGTACAACCGGACGAACAAACAAACAAACAACCAAATTATAACATAAATTTGTCGCTTTTGAACTCTTTTATGCAGCTTTTATGTTTCAATTCCAAACATAGGGCATAGTGTAACATGCAATGAACTGTGTGTGATACTCTCTATTTAAACGGCAATAATGCGATTACAATCAGAAATTCCTTATTTGACATAATAATAATATTTACGGTTGCCTCTCGCCCCGTCAACGAAGGTAGGACTATTAGTTAGGGCACAATCACGAATAAGAGACGAATTTCTGACTATAATTCTACCATTCAGCATTCAGTCTATTTTAGTGAGAGCAATTCTGCGTGGTTGTTTGTTAGGAAGATTCTTCGCACATGCAGAGCTCGAATCTTGGACATCAAAAACCGTTATATTCTGAGATTTTCCCCTATCTTCAACCTTCGTGGGTCGTATTCGCTTGACTGTGTCTGAGTCTGTAGTATTGGGAAAATTTTCACATCCAGCTTCAAATGTTTCCCCGCGCTGGTGGCCGGAATCTTGGCCGGAGTCAAAAGAAACTGGTGTCTCCTCTGGTGAGGCGTCCACCAGTCGAGATGAGTTCTGCTCACTCGCTACCTCGTTTGAAAATCCATTCTCAATCTTCACTGGTGGCTTTGAACTGCTCTGTTTCTTCTTCTTTTTCGCAATAGTGTCCGGTTTTAGAAGAAGACGGGGAGAGTTTATTTGTGTAGCCTGTGAGGAATATGGAATTCCTAGTTCGTCTTGGTCGAAGGTCAATACCGTACAGAAGCCATCGTAAGATGTCACCGTAAGAACTCTGCCGTTGCTTGACCTGTAACAGCAAATAACATCTTCTTATGGCGCTTTTGGTATCATCATTACATTAAACTTGAGTGGTACAGAATGGTTTATCATTGAGTGGTTTATGGTTTTCAAGTGGATAGCTCACTTAATTTGAGTAACGTGCGTGCGTGCGCGCGCGCTGCTTAATCCTTGAACTAGCGCTAAGAACAGTTGTAACAATTCATCGCGCCTTCCAAATAAAATTTCAGTTTTGGCGCGAAATTCACATGACTCATGTGTGCAAGAAAGACGTGTAAATCAGTGAACCGCTCTGTAAATTGGATTAGAAGGATCCCGCAACTAAAGCAACAGTGAGTACGGTGCTCTTGATAACAATAACAATTTGATAACTGATTGAATACATACCATGCCATATCTGTAATACACGCGTAATGTATATCTGATATGGTACAGAAGGGAGAAAACTGCTCAGTATCGTAGAGGTAAACTTCACTAAGCGATGCTACTGCGTACACCATTCTGTACGGCAAACTGAAACAGTGTCCATTCGATACACGCCGTACACTGTACATATACAGTGATTGTAAACTGTATATCGTATACTGTACAATGTACATCGTATACTGTACATTGCAAACTGTACATTGATCATTGTACATAGACTGTACAACGGAAGTAGACATTCGTACAGAATGATAGACATTGTACTGAATCTCATCAATATACCTGGTATACTTGTTGGAATCCTCATTTCTGTATTGGTACAAAACCGGGCAACTTCGGACACAGCAAACTGGTTTTTGGGGACCGGGTAGGTGACATATCGGTCTGAAAACATAATCCTTGATCACCTGTTGTTAACCAGGAAATGAGGAGGGAGTAACTCATGATTGGGAACACTCACTTTTTGAGGCTCGCACGAGAGAAGAGCAATGTAGCATAGGCCATGTCGTCCCCAGTTGAGACTTGAGCCGCTGAAAGTGCGTGCGTGTGTGTGTGTCAAGATGAACTGCATCATAATGAACATTGTCGAAGAATTCTAACCTTACACGACCTACCTAACCTAATGTAACCTGATCTGAACTGCACTATATATTGAACTACAGAGATATCTGACATATCTGAGGGAACAACTCAAATTGTACCTGGCACAATTAGAAATGCCCCGTCGGGTGTGAAGTCGAGTCTTCGGAAATATTTAGTAGCACCCTCCTCCACAAACAAGTGTGCCGGTTTTTCCCTATCTTCCGAAGTGTAACTCTCATTCTCAGTCACCTCTTCCATCTTCTTCCGTCTTTTCGGACGATTCTTGGAAACAGTGTGGAGCAGGTTGCCTCTGGCTGCTTCGTACACCAGCATGGACCTGCGGCATCAGGGGGATTATAGAATGATTATTTGAAACAGGTGAACTTATTAAATTGTCGTATACGAGGTGTACCCTAAGAAATTCTTTCTTGTTTGTAAAAGAATGTGGCCAACGTTAGCTTGACACATTTTCATGACTTATACAAACAGCCAATGTGTGATTACGCTATCAGCTCCTGTGACAGAGTGGCCTGTATGGAACCCCACGGTTTTTACTCCTTGTTCATTGTTCAACATGATGTACAGCAGGGATCTCCACCGTGTTCGCCAGGCTAACCACTCTAACTTGACCAAAGTCGATTTAAATGTCCAGTTATTATGAAATGTTTCCTTGTGTTTGACAACGGTTGCCTACACAGTACTCCATTACAACGGGTAGATGATGTATAAGCGAGTCTTAATATGTGAGAGACGAGATGGAAAATCGACCATCAAGTACAATCTCACCGGACTACTCAATTTACTCACTATAGTTAATCACTGTACACACTGTACTCACTATATCCGCTCACTTATCACTCACTATACTCACAATACTCACTCACAACACTCACTTTACTCACTCAATGTACTCACTTTACATTTTCAATGCACTCACTATACTCACTCACTGTACTCACTGTACTCAATACTCACCTATCACTGGAAAGCGATGCTACATATTCTCCCAGTGGATCCCACGTGACACCCTGTACATAGTGTGAGTGCTCCTTGAGCAAGTGAAGTTTCATCCCAGTTTTCACCTCCCACACTATGGCACTATTGTCTATGGATCCGGACACGATCATCTTGCTGTCAGGAGACCAGGATATGTCCATGACATCCTCGATGTGACCTCTGGGAGGGTGGTGACACACTATGAGTATAGTCTGTTGTGAGTTTGAGTACATAGTAGTGGTGATTGTCAGCAGTGTTTACCGGAGCATTTTGTATGCAACCCAGTGTTCTTTGTTTTGCTCCATGTCCTCATCAAATGAAGAGGCGGTGTCTCCAGCTTTAGCTTCTTTTTCATGCCACAAAAACATTGCTCCATCTGATCATTGGTATTCAGTGGAGAGTGGGATAAAGAGTACTTATAACTAACAAAGGAATATATCACTGGCATTTATCATTCTTTACAATATCAGTGTGAGTTCGATGATTTTGATGAGTGCTACTCACCATCTCCACCAGATGCCAGCAGTAAACCTGAACAAGGAATCAGTCAATAATGCTTAATAAATCTTTAAGATCACATGCCCTACAGCATATAAGCTGTTCAACCAGGGCTTGAGGGTAAAAAATTTATGAAATTTGATTTTAGTTGAACAAATTATTCATTACAACAATCAACTTATATTTTACAGCATCAAGAGACTGGTAGAAGGTCCAATTAACTCTAATGCCTATAGTGAGTATTTGATTCACCATTTGGAGAGAACCTCACGCAATTAACAGTGTTGGAATGCCTTTTCAAATTTGCAATGAATGTTATGTCTGCTTCCTTCCCCTCTCTATGAGGTAACACTCTCCACATCTGAAAAATCTCTCTGAGCCATTTGAGAGGACAAAAATATTTCCTGTGTCCAAAAGAAAATTAACATCACTAAAACCTTAACATCAGAGTCAGCTCCTGAGGTAGCCATGCGCCATTGAGATCCATCTTCAAAACTAAAATCAACACTGAAGACAGGATCTCTGTTGTGCCAAGCTATTTCTGGTATTGTTATTTTCATCCTGTAAAAATTGATATATTAAGCAATAAGGTAGATATCTTTGAATGTCGAATCTTTACAAACTAATGATAAGAGATCCATGAACAATTTCCTGAAATGAATGTTTTCAGTGAATATGACAACCCAAATGAAAATTCAGCTCCAGATTCCTCATGGAATCTATTAACACAACAATTGCAGCTAATAGTATAGAAATGCCATATGTGCCCACTCACATCATTTATTATTGATTCAAATTTATACCTTTCCTTCTTGCTACACAGGGATTACACCTGGGCTATGAGGATTTTTGAATTTGAATTGAATTGAATAATTGTGGTAATTATTAAACCTAATTTATATCCTTCCTTCATGTTCCTGCACTGCATGACCCAAATTCTCCGCGCTCGCTGTGCGGCTCCTTTTGATAACTTTCCAATTAAAATTTCCATATCACCAAGTAAAATAAGGGGCACGCAACGGGTGCACATATACCTGGCTTGTCAGATGTGAGATGCTACCAGGTTTGTAGGATTTTACCCTACCGTCGGTGCGCGCGATTTTCAATCCGCCAGGGATAAAATCCCTTGCCAGGGATAAAATCCCGCCAGCAAGGGTAGCGTGAAATCCTACAACTCGCGCGCGCGCGCCTTCATGTGTCGCTTCGGCCTTCGAGCGATGAAGGCGCGCGCAACAGAAAACTTTTCATTCTTCGCGCTTACCGGCGCGTTGTAAAATTACTCCTTACCCTCGGCCTCGCTGGCGGGATTTAATCCACTGAATTACCTCAATTGTGCGACGCCAACGGCGGGGAAAACCCTACAGCGCGCCGCAAAATAAAATTGAACAGGGAGAAAAGGAGTTTTCCGTTTGCACCGCGCATTTTATGCTTTCATCTTTTTTAATAATTTTTTTAAATATCTTTTCGTAATATTTTATGCGTTTTCATAAGTTAAGAGGGGAAGACCCTTCCCACGAATTTATTATTATATGGCACCACCATGACCAATGAGGATTGTATGTTGTATTATCATGTATATAAATTGTGTTCCAAAAATGTAAAATAGGACTCATACTGTATACCCAACCATTTCTCAAAGAGCTATAATGTACTTATCAACGGCTGCCAATATCCTTGCTTCTGTGAGTTGTCGAGGCTATTGTGTACATACAGTAAGTCTGTAACGGGAATATGCACTTATGTCCTATGGAAGGCAAGTTAGTCAGCGAGAAGCCAACTGGAAGGTTGGTACTATGTTCCAATGGTCAGGTCAAATGGACTGATACTCTCAAAACATGTCAAGTAATGTTTATTTATCTATTCATCATGACAAATGAATTGGATTGAATTGAATTATATTTCTACAGCACAATATCAATGAACAGCAAATATATTTTGTTTTATAATAGGAGCTTCTATGTTGTGCTGAGGGGGAGCACAACTAAAGTCCACCCACTCAATATAAAGTTAGCATGTCTCTGTAGATCATTAATTTGCCAGCAGATTATATCTGATATGTTTCATATATTTTTCACTCTGCCTTCCATGTCAGTGCATTGCTCACAACCTGTTCTTAAATTTGCCATGAATCCAAGACCCCATGTTTTTAGGCATGCTACTTGTCAAGAATGCACGACAAGTGGTGGCAGTCTGCTCTCAAAAACAGAAATATTTAACAAGTAGTGATATTGCCGCTAATTTCACTGTATATGAAAATGCCTCTCTTGTCATTAGTGATGATGGGTTGATATGTGAGATTGGTCCATCCAGTTCTATTCTCAATAAATACTCTGAATCGGATTTTAAAGAAGTAATTGATGCCTCAGATAAATGTGTAGTACCTGGATTGGTTGATGCGCATACACATGCAGTATGGGCAGGAGATAGGGTTCATGAGTTTGCCCTCAAATTAAAAGGGGCCTCTTATATGGAAATCCACAAAGCTGGTGGAGGGATAGGGTTCACTGTTGAAAAAACAAGTGCTGCCAGTGAAGAGGAACTTCTTCAGTCATATTGTGATCGACTCCATCTCATGATGAAAAATGGGACAACTTTAGTTGAATCAAAGTCTGGATATGGTCTTGAAACAGAAACCGAATTGAAGATGTTGAGAGTTATTGAAAAAGCAAAGTCACTACAACCTGTTGAAATTTCATCAACATATTGTGGAGCACATTCTATTCCTCAAGGAAAATCAGAAGAAGAAGCAACAAAAGATGTTATTGAAAATCAAATTCCTGCTGTTGTAAAAAGTGTCAACAGTGGAGAAATTCATGTTGATAATATTGATGTTTTCTGTGAGAAGGGCGTGTTTCAGGTTGAGTCATCTAAATCTATTCTGCTGGAAGGAAAGAAGAACAATATGGTTATAAATTTTCATGCAGAAGAACTTAATTATATTGGGGGAGTTGAGATGGGTGTTTCAATTGGAGCTCATGCTATAAGCCACCTTGAGGAGATATCTGATGCTGGTGTTAAGCAGATGGCTGAGAAGAATTGTGTGGCTGTTATTCTACCAACCACTGCTCATATTCTGAAATTGAAGCATCCACCTGTACGAAAACTCTTGGAACAAGGAGTGATTGTGGCCTTGGGAACTGATTTCAACCCCAATGCGTACTGTGTCTCAATGCTCACTACCATGAACCTGGCATGCATTCTCTTCAGAATGTCAATGGAAGAAGCTCTAGTGGCAGCAACACTAAATGCAGCTGCGAGTATCAACAAGTCTGATATGCACGGTTCTTTAGAGGAGGGCAAGTTCGGTAACTTGCTCGTCTTTGATGCCCCCTCTTGGGAGCATATCATCTATCAGATGAATGCAGCTGAAATCATTTCTCACGTTATAGTGAAAGGGCAAGTTGTCCACCGCAAATCTTAGGATCAATCACAATGTTTTGTGTCTCAGATAAGTTCAATTTCATAAAATTTCATGTATATATTGAGTTTCAACTACTAAAGAGTTTCAACTACCAAAGAGTGGATAAAAATGAGTTAAGATAATTTATTTTGAGAGTATTTCTTAAACCAGTTTTGTTTAGATTTAGAACAGATTTTTGTTTAGATTTAGAACAGAGTTAAACATTCACTTACCATTATCTTTCCTCTTTTCATAAACGAAATGACCCCTTTTTAAATCTGTTATTGTTGCTGAACAAGGTTTTAGTTAATTCATTAGCCGAAAGCCCTTCGCAAGCATTAAGCAGTGCAAATATTCCTCAATCTTCTCTTCTGGATAGGATTTATGAGAACAGTTGAATAAGATGTGGAATTCATGGAACCCTGGAGCAATGGCGTCAGGACCAGGTTTGTTAAATAGTGCAAATACCCACCTCTACCTCTTCTGTCTAAATTGAGAAGGCGGGAGTGATTAATGATAACTGAAATACATGCGATTGAAAATATCATTTTCTATTCCTATATTGTTCTACTACTCCACCATGACTCCCATCAGTGGACTGGGCAGCGAAAGCAGCAGAGTGGGCCCGGCAACAGTCGGAGAAAGCAGCCCCTCTGCCCCCACCTCCCCCTCCCCCTGAAGAGGAGGATACAGTGGAAAATGAGACAGAAATGGAGGACGCCATGCCTCAATCTGTCAGCGGGCACACTAACGAGTGGTAACTAGTGATATGTAGTTATTGATATTATTATCTGAGTTATATGTTTGTAGAGAAGGGCATGTAGAGCTTTGATCCCTAACTTCACTCTCTAAAAGGTCTGCTGTTACCGACTCCGCCAGGGGACAGTATAGTAGTAGTGATTGGCAAGTAAGTATTGCAACGAGTAGTGCTTCACTATTATAACGATGTTTCGATGTTAGTCGAGACTGTATGGTTTCGTTGGTAACCAGAAACACTCGGAGTGCACTTTACAATAACACCCGCTCACTTTCACCTTCCTCACCCTTCATTCCCAACCGCACCTTCTCACCCTATACCCCCTCTTATTCACCCTCAGTCTCTCAGCTAACACTTCCACTCCGTCCTTGCTGCGTTCCTCACTGCCACATTTCCACAGAATGGCGGTGACAATTTCACACCGGCTGGATATCCCCCCTCTGGCGTGTATCCTCCACCGAGTTACTACCCTGAGAGTGAGGGTTACCATGGTAACGATGGAGGAGGGTACCAGGCACCACCTTACTCCCAGGGAGCAGCTGTGTTTGAGAGTGGTGAGGAGTACCAGTCGCACCGACCTGCCTTCCCCAAACAAGTGAGTATCGATCAAATACTGAGNTCCTCGAATGAAGCCTAGTAACTCCTGGACATGATATCTAACCAGTTATAAAAATTCCCATGTCATATTATATCAGGACGCTAACCCAAAGTCACGGTTTTGACATTTTTCGCGCCTTCCATACAATCGACAACCATGCGCGTGTCCAAAGGTTTAAAATGGGCCTAAATGTTGCCAAGCGACTCGTAGACATGATCTTCATCGACGGACAATCATTTCCGAGCCATATCAGGTCGCAATCCCCAAGTCCCATATTTGTCCCACTTTTCGGGCCCATACAATCGACATACATGGGCGTGTCCAAAATTTGAAAATGAGCCTAAATGCTGTCTAGTAACTCCTAAACATGACTCCCATCGACAAGCATTCATTCCCGAGTCATATCTGGCCGCTAACCTCAAGTCCCTTATTAGCTTACTTGTCACACATTTCGCGCTTTCCATTCAATCGACATACATAGGCGTGTCCACTGTACAAAGGTTGGAAATGTGCCTAAATGTGACCTATTGATTCCTAAACATGATTTCAATCGACAAAATCATTGCTGAGCCATATCAGGCCGCTAACCCCAAGTCCTATATTTGTCACACTTTTCGTGCCTTCCATACACTTGATACACTACACACACTGGCTCTATTTCATCCCTTCAATACGGCAGTAATAATCACCGTCAAACAATGCATTATTATGTTACTTAGCGTCAACTAACACAGGAATCTGAATATCCTCTATTTCATTCCTATTCTAATATCTAGACACCATGCCATATCTAGATCACACTATGCCATGAGATTCGACACACCTCGAAACAGGAGACATTTCATATGGTCTAAATTAGTAATATTTAGACCAACTTTATAGGATAGAAAACACCTTAGCACTTTCGTGGCGGTTTCAGGGGATCTTCTGGCTAAGTTCTACGTTAATTGTGAAAAATTTGCGGAAACACGCGCAGCGCGCACGTACTTATGGGATGCTTAAATTTGCGGCGCGGCTTGACACAAGTCACGAAAAACATCTCCTGTTCTATGGAAATATACCACTTTTCAGGTGACTTCGCGCGAAGTCACGCGCGTATACCCTCCATTTGCTGTAGAATGGAGGGTATATGTACTGCAGGGATGTGACACCTGCTTCTTTCTCAGGGTGATGGTGACGGTGACTCAGATGACGAGCAGCCGGTCACAAAAATGGATCCCGTGAGTTGACATTTTCCTCAAATACGTGTACTTGGCACATTCAAACTGGCACATTGCCAAGTGTGAAGTGATCTTCACACTTTGACAGGTTCTGTTTGTGAAACGAGCTCTAACGACTATTCTCCTGGAGGGCACAACTGCAGAACTGAGATCTGTTGTATTGGAGTGCTTGCAGCAGGAAAAAGGTAGTAAACGGACCGTAGAACGTTGATCAAGAAACGTAATTTAGACTAATTACGGATCAACCGCCATCACACTGTTTTCAATGATCTCCTGAACTGGTTCATTGGGTCAACTTTTTAACAGGAAATGATTTCAGCGATTCAGCAACTCGATGAGCTGTGTAAGAAAAAGGAGTCCCACGAAAACTCAGGGCTAGGTAACACTCATGAGTCAATATCTGGACATTTTCATATCTTGTGGTACACATGTTCATATCTTGTGATACATACGTTCATACCTTGTGATACATAGGGTCTAATTATTATATTTCTCATTTCTGTTTCAGATCTTGTTTCGTACAACAACCACTCAAGTTCAAGTTCCTCCTCCTCCTCTTCAGATTCCTCCAGCGAGGAGGAATCGAAAGATCGCCAGCAAAAGTCGTCCGATTCACGTCTTCCAGATGTTTCTCTAAAATTGAATGTAAAGGATGAAAATGGCAGTTCGAAAAGCAGAACCAAGTCAAATTCGTCCCAACCCTCGACAGATACCCCGAAAATTAGCACTAGCAGCAAACGCAAATCACAAATCAGCGAAGATATTGAAATCCGAAAGTCGAAATCGTCAAAGAAATCGTCCGACAAAGACGAGGAGAAAGACAAAAAGAAATCAGAAAAGAAACGATCGCATCGTTCGGTCAAAGACAGTGACGACGATCGTAATAGATCGCATAATAAAAGTAAGAAGTCCCGACATTCAACTTCTTCAGAACATGAGAAAGAAAATGGGAAAAAGACAAAACATAAATTGGAAGATGGAAAAGAGAGCTCGAAAGATCGGGAGAGGAAGCGAAAGAAATCTGTGAAGGAAGAAGTGAAAGTCAAAAAAGAGCTCAACAAAAAGATTGAGGAAGCGACTCGTAAAATAGAGAAAAAGGTGAAGAACTCTCGGAAAAAGCGAGAAAAGTCCTCGTCCTCTTCTTCATCTTCCAGTCGCTCCTCGTCTTCATCAGAAGACAGGAAAGAGAAGAAAAAGAAGGGAAAACCCTCGAAACACAAGAGGAAAGATGCTCCAACCCCTGTGAAATCCCGTCGAAAGAGCGAATCATCCGCAACAGATCGGGGTCGCAAGTACTCCAGTTCATCATCAGATAGGAAGC
Organism: Beroe ovata; assembly: GCA_946803715.1. NCBI lineage: Eukaryota > Metazoa > Ctenophora > Nuda > Beroida > Beroidae > Beroe > Beroe ovata. The sequence goes on along the minus strand of CAMPET010000066.1, from coordinate 224,264 downwards.
ACAAGGGCAGGTCAGTTAATTTCAACATTGTTTTATTTTCATCGACCTATCTACCTCGATATTGGTATCCTCTGTATTCCTCTGTTTCATGTTTGATCTCTCACTTAACTAATAGTAATAACTTCTAAAATTGCAGAAAACGATGAGAGAATTGTCTGGTCGAAAGCTCGGTTGCCCTTTATAATAGTTCATAGTTGTTTCACTTTTGATGTTTTGTGTTAGGTCGTGTTTCCATTTTATTTTTCTGCAGATTGCGATATCAGGCAGTGAAATGTAAAAAGGTATTCAAACTTTTCATCTTCAATCGAATTTTTTGGTTTCTACTTAACTGTTACTGTGCAGCACACTGTCCCTATTGCGCGAGAATAGGGAGGGACAGGTATATGCTATCTACGCTGGTTGAACTTGATGTTCCCGCGCTGCACTGCGTGAGTGCGTGACCCAAATACTTCGCGCGCGCTGTTGTCAGATTTTATCTGACCTCTGTTTCTCGCGCGCGCCTTCATCGAAGGCCGAAACAGCCTTGTCTGGCGTTGCTAGACCGCTGATGCAAGCCGCGAAGCGGCTTGCGTCAGTTTGAGCCGCGCGCGCGCAAAACGAAATTCTCGACAGGGGCTATCATCAATCGACTAAAACAGCCCTGTTTCTGACATATTCCGCCAGGCATAAAATCTCGCCAGCGAGGGTAGGGAGAAATCTTACAAGCGCAACCAGTGCACAAGAACAAAAGAAATCTAAAGATTGATGTCTCAAAAGAATCTTTCTTTTCTGAAATATATCTCTTCATGAAGTAATCTAACAATTAAATTTTTTTATTCATCACAGTCTTCAATGTATAATGTGTACAAGAATAGTCACACTTTGTGACTTCCTTGGCACATTCCTCTATAGGATATGATACTCTCATCCTTGAGGCATTCATTCTCCAGCTTCCGAATTTTATTCTCATTTGATGGTCCGGAGGAATGGCACCTCTTCCTGTTGGTGCTTGCAGAAAAATCCCCCCATATTGCCTCACATTACTATTGTTTTCATTCAAATCAACTTCCATTGAAAGTGGAGGCCCTGAAGGTTACTATGGGAATGGAACACATTCCTTTTCCTCGTACAGGAGCTTTCCCTTTTGAGAATGTAAGTTGGGGTTCTGCTGTCGGATGAGGATTTGGTTGCACTGATACTGCTGTAGGACTTCTCCAGCTCTTCGAAATCTTTGTTAAGCAGTTCTTTCTTGTCCCCTTGGAAGAATTCTTTCTAATAGCAGGCCTTGAGAATCTGCAGTCTCTTCTCCACTCAGACCCCATGTCTTGTGCAAGACCATCACATGTATTATGTGTGACCAATGGCTTGGGCTGTTGCGATGGCCACAAGTTTGATGTTTTCATTCTGTTCATGCCCCTTTAACTTCTTGTTGACTTCAAACAAGGGTTTCAATCCAAGCATGAGGTGTGACTGTGTACTAAGAGTCAAATTGAACATCTCCTGTAATTTCCTTTGGGTGTCTTGAACCCTTTAGCTAGGGGAATGCCATGGGGTGTCAGTCTGGGGTGAAACTTCGAAAAAAGCTCCTCAAACACAGATCTGGTCATAACCTTCTTGAGGTAAGTGATAAAATACCCCGGGAGAGCCGAAACTGGTGAGTCTTCTAATGGTTAGAAGCTATTTGCTTCTTCCTGATCCATAAAATCCACATCAGATAACATATTGTAACTGAAACAGTTTGATAGATATATAAGATGGGAGACTTCTACCATCTCCACTGGCCATCTCTTAACAACTACAGAGATGGTGATCCATGTTGAGTGAGTGTGAATTGAAATAGTGCTCAACATCCCAGAACTGGCCCCGCCCCTAACCGCGAGCGAACTGCCTATTGCCTAACAGAATAAAAAGCCAGTCTGAGACTTGAAGCAGTCAGCACTCTAACCTCATACAGGGATTTAATGGTGATATTGTATTATCATAATCAGTAATCACGGTGAAATTCGCAAGTCGAAACTCAGAAATACCTCCATTGACAGTTGCTGGCTTCTACCAGAGGATTTAGCCTTCAATTTCAAACTGTCGGATATTATCCTTTCTCAGCTTCGATTGTAGCATGATGCGCTGCACATAGTGAATTAAGATTTTTATTTTATTCTTTGAATTAACATTAATTGGAGAGGGGTTATTTTCAAGAGTGGCATAGTTACTTAGAATTAGAAGAAAATTTCTGGTATTCCTCTGGTTGGGAACTCAGACAATTGAAACAGTGGTTAGTCTTTAATTGGAGAAAATACTCTCAATGTACAACATCATCTAGAGTCACCTCAAATTTGATCGTTAAGGTAGTGTTGATAAGTTTCTTTGAACTCCGGTGAGATTTGCCCATTTGGGCTGGTTAGTATAGTAAAAAGGGTGTGTGACGGGGTTTGAAGCTACTGTGAGGTAGTTCTACAGGGTCTCGTGTGAAAAGGGCTTCCCCTGGTGAGATGTGAGAGTGGGACGATTGCGTATGTGCGCAGAGGGGCGCTGTTAATTAACCGAATATCCCTCCCCGGATTCCCCTAACCCGTGTGGAGAGATTGAGCAGTGGGGCTCTATACGAATAGTGGGATTCGTGATAATTCAAGACGAATAGTGGGATTCGTGATAATTCAACCAATTCCGTATAATCGAGAAGTGGGTCTCGTAAAATTAAAAGAGAATAAACAAATCACAAGTCAGCAGTATACGAGTGAAAANCACACACACACACACACACACACACACACATCTCTCTCTCTCTCTCTGATCGGTTTGCAACTTAATAACCCCGTAATCCCATATGTGAAATATGGTGTGATATATTGTGGCGTGGAGGCCCGAGGGTAATCGGGTCCCACGCTACAACATTAGGGACTTATGAGTGAGCGAGATGAAAGGGTGATTTGTGATGATGCTGGCATCATTATACTCTTATTTATATTCATTGAAATCTATGATGCTAAACTATTGTCATTGTAGAATGTCAGCCCATTCAAGTATGGAGACACTTGAATGTGTTCCCAGGGAAAATATCTATTTCTCAGGACCTTTCAATGAACCTTCTACTGCTTCAATTATGCTAAAGAACATAACAATGAAAAGCATGCTCTTTAAGGTTGGAAGATGGCTATTGGCAATCAACTAGAGTATACAGCATCACTTCAAAACATAAAGTATGGATGAGCAGCATTCTATAAATGTAACCTAGAAATTAACAATCCTTTCAGATTAAAACAACTGAACCAAAAAGATATGGCGTTAGGCCCAATTTGGGCATTATAGAGCCACAACAGAGTACTTGTGTGACAGTTATCCTTCAACCTAGTGATGACAAGATTCTAAACTGTCAAGGTCACCACAAATTCCAGATACTTTTCATTCCTCTTGATGACGCAAAATGCCAAAAACCTGTAGAGGAAATCTGGCAAAGTGTTAAGCCTGATGGTGTTTCATTTCACAAATTGAGATGTTTCTTCAAGTTATCAGGAGACAATAGTACTGATAAAACTTCTGATGGGAGTGTTGCAACTACTCATGATGCTCATGGAAAGGTAATTTTCGTAAATTCCGTGAATTCCATAATATTTGCCTGTTAATTTGTCTGTACAATCTCTAAGCTGAATTGGGTTTAATGACAAACAGATTGATGAACTGCAGAGAACTATTGAAGATTTGAAGAAACAAAACTCTATCTTGAGTACAACAGTTAGTTCATATGTTTGCTTTTAGAAAATTTCTCATTATCTATGAATCTGCATATTCTATGAAGAAATATCTTACAGATGCATAAATTGCAGGTGAAAGAGACACAGAAAAGACTAGATCTCGCCCTCAAACCTTCCCAGTTCCCTGATCTCCTAACATACACTGTAATAGGTTTTCTAGGCTGGCTATTTGCCAAACTTGTTCTTTGATCTTCCCGAACACTTAACCTGAACTTAACCTGAACACTTGACCTGAATTTGAATTGTGATTTAATAACGATTCTCTTGTATTGAGTCTCATAAAATCCTATGATAGTTGTTTGATGTTTTATTTGTATATATAGTTGAATTTATTGACACAATTATAAAACTTGATGAAATGATAATTTTAATTGCTTTAATCTCGATACACAATCGTTGATTAATCTTTTGTTTACGATCTCCCCACAATTTGAATTTTATAGTTAGATAGTATTAAAGTCCAAGTTGTAATATGCTCAGATATTTGTATGAATTTATGATAACACAATTTACATTTCATCATTTACTTAATCAACAGTGTATCCAACTTCTACTCCTACTCTTAGTCATGTTTGGATCAAACCTTAGCTTTAGTAGGTGGGAGGATCAGCTGAATGATTTTGCTTATGTTGAATTTATAAGAGCACTTCTCCTGATCTATTGCCCTGTAAGCTGATGTTTTGTAACTTGTAGTATAGAGCCACTATTTGTTACATAAACCTATGACCTTGTTAAGGCTCAATCTTTAGAAAAGTGTATGATTGTAAACTTTTATCGTGTCTTTAGTGCACTAGCTCTAGATAAACAGTATGACTTTATCATATTAAACCACTGGGTAACATGAACTCCATTGGTATCTTGTGACATGGTGGCAGGTGAAGACTCAGTAATTGTGAACTGTCTTTTATCATTTATGCTTGACGTATAACACTGTCTGTGTATTATCTGATAATATGATACCTACCCTCTGTTTTATTGTATGTATATCACGGTTGAATTATGAGCAGCACCACCTTTTTCTAATTATAACTCATGGACAGTCGGTTTTGATTCGCTGCTGCATTTCTCCTCGACTGTCACCCCCTCAGCTGAGCATGTCGGAAAAGACCCACTCGCACAGTATACAGCGTGGTGACCACTCCGGTGAAGAAGACCCGCTCATCGAGGGGGAAGAGCCGCCCCCGCCCCGGGACCATTACCACATGTCCTACATCTCCATGGTCCTGTTCGGGATAGCTGCTCTCCTTCCCTGGAACATGTTCATCACAGCAACTGCCTACTACGACGAGAAGTTCAAATCAGGATCTCGTATCGTACAGAAGGAGTTTGAGAACTTCTTCACGATATTCTCTCAGATCACGAATGTGGCGTTCCTCTTCATCAACGTGCACCTCCAGAACAGATTCACAGCATTCAGCCGGATTATGACGTCACTACTCGTCATGTTGCTCATGTTCATCACGACTGTCGTGTTGGTCTGGGTGGATACTGCCGCGTGGACTGACCAGTTCTTTGTGTTCACAGTGGCGACAATAGTTCTGTTCAATGCGTGTTCGGGAGTTTTTGCCGGTGGGATATTTGGACTTGCTGCATCCTTCACCCCAGCTCACATACAGGTATTGTTGTGGGAATTGAAACTTGCTCATTCTTATATCTCGAGAGTTTTTCACTCGTTGTCATATAGTAGGAAAAGAGATGAGTGATTACTAACGCATCCTTTCCTAGGGTTTTATGAGCGGGCAGGGTGTGGCTGGGATATTTGCTAGTGTGGCTATGATCATATCTCTAGCCGTCACTCACGGTAAAATGCAATTGCTAAGTGCATCTATAGATATTTGCGAATTTTGTCGAATCAAATCGATATCCTGGATTCATCTGACATCATCTCCCCTCTTGATCAGGTAACGATCCTATCCAGAGTGGTTTCTACTACTTTCTATCCGCCACAATAGTGATAGGAGCAGCACTCATTGTCTATCCGATCTTCCTAAACCTACCCATATCCAAATTCTATCTGGGGCAAGTCACCGACGAGGTATGAACTTTGTACATTTGCACTTACTGCTTCCTCGATATCACGTCTTCATATTATAATCATCTTATATCTCCCTTGACTCTTATTCCGTCGACCCTTAATTCTGTCCCTCCCCCACTCCTTGTGACACCCCTTTTCAACCCCTCTCACTTCTCTCCTTTCACTCCTCCCCTCTCTCTCAGTTGTCGCAATCGTTCCGGGCCCCCAATGTATCCAAGTGGAGCATCATCAAGAAGATCCGGTGGATGCTCTTCTCAGTGTGGCTCACATTCGCAGTGACTATCTCCATCTTCCCTGTGATAACCTCGTCCATAGTGAGCACCCAGGCTAACTCACCCCTAACCACCACCTACTTCACCCCTATCACCTGCTTCCTGCTGTTCAACTGCGGGGATTTCGCTGGGCGTCTGGTAGCCGGCTCTCTCCCAGTCCTCAATCACAGGAGTCTCGTCATTCTGACCATATGCCGGATTGTATTTATCCCTCTCTTTCTGCTCTGCAACTGTAGACCTGACGAGCGGACTTTCCCTGTCTGGTTTGACAATGATGCGTGGCCTGTACTCTTCATGACTATCTTCTCCCTGTCTAATGGATACTTCGCGTCCCTGGCCATGATGTATGGACCTGGAATGGTAGAAACTGGGCCTGAGGCCACCACAGCAGGGGCTTTCATGGCATTTGCTCTGGGGCTGGGCCTTATGAGTGGGGGCTTCATTTCATTTGCCATGAATACAATCTTATGATGACACCTGGTAGTCACTGTTTTCTTGAAATGAAACTCGAAATGAATGGGATTGAACGACTTTCTGTTGGTTCGTGTAAATCATTGAGATCAGTGATAGTGTAACATCACGAGAGAAACAATATTTCTTTTGGTAATTGATCTAATTAATTCATTGATTGAACCACTGTATGTATATAAAATAGAACTGACCTACGACTTCATTATCGCAGTAAATCTTACGTTTTGTATTCTAATTTCTTCTGTTGGGGTAGTTTTTGTTGAGCGAGTACTGTAACAATCCGATAACTAAGTCTTTTTGTTAATTTTTCAGGTATTTCTTGTTTATAATCCGTTATTTTGTCAGATTCATCCTCAACTTACCTATATCTTTTTTTGAATTTTACCTCATGACCTACGAAAAATAATATCAACTATAGAAACAGAGACTCGAATTGGGTTGTATATTTGAGTACATGTCTTGATCATTATAACACTGTGAAGAGGTATTGGGTGTATGGAACAGTATGGTAAGTTCTGTGAGGAGAATGGTAACGTTGTTGTGGACAAAGTACTGGACTGGTTCTATGAACACGGGATACAAGTACTTACCGACCCCAGGTGAGCAGTCCAATGTGTCTGAGCTTGTGTGTGTGAGTGTGTGTGTGAGTATGTGTGTCTGTGTCTGTGTCTGTGTGCAATGTGTCTGTGTCTGTCTGTGTGCAATGTGTCCGTGTGTGTTTGTGTTCTATGAATACGGGAAACAAGTAACAAATCTCAAACTGTGAGGAATATGGATCGATACGGACTCACAGGATACAATGGAATGCAAATATCCGGTCTCGTTCATGCAGAAATTTGCCTCGATTTCTTGTCATGGAGTTTTCAGTAACGATGACAAATTGGATATCTCTAACAAACCTGTAATTCCGACACAGGTTCAGTGATTTCATCGCCCAACTCTCTTCCATCCAGTCCACAATACGGTCTCCACGAACAAAGTCCATGAAACAAGTGGTATCCATGGCAGAGTTTGTCACTATCGTAGACAATCACAGTGACGCACGTGCAGCACTCATGAGACAACTCGTCATTGAGGATCTCCCCTCGTTTAGAGACAGCATGGAGGACGCGTTCACGTCAGTACGGGATGATAACTCGGGAAACATAACCACGTACATACCGGGACTGTCAACATACGATGTGAGCAAGTGGTCAGTGTCGTTCTGTAGTACAGACGGTCAGGTTATCACGTTAGGGGATTGTGAGGACACGTTTACCATGCAGTCCGTCACTAAACCTATCATGTATGGGATAACGTGCGATCTTATCGGTTCCAAGGAGGTGCACGAGTATGTTGGCAGAGAGCCAAGTGGGTTTGGATTCAACAAGATCAAACTTGGACCAGACAAGCGTCCCCACAACCCCCTAATCAATATCGGTGCTATCACCGTGGCAAGCCTCATCCATCCCACACTATCACTATCAGAACGTTTTAACACGTGTTTCGGCAAGTACAAAGCGTTAGGAGCGGGCTTCACAACAAATAACGTGTCGTTTAATAACGTGGTGTATCTATCCGAGAAACAGGCTGGTCACAGGAACTATGCCATCGGACATTACCTGCTCAATGAGGGATGTGTCAATGCTGCGTCTACTGGGAATCTCATGGAGATACTGGAGCTATACTTCCAGCTGTGTTCCATTGAGTTGGATACGACTACAGCAGCTGTCATGGGGGCTACTCTGGCAAACGGGGGCAAGAACTGCTTCACAGGTAATTCATAACAGTTACTCCTTCATAAACATGGGGCTATACCGCTGTTCTTTCATAACTAGAGATATCGTCAAAGTGGGGGGGGCTTGTAGCCCAAAGAAACAGAAAACCTAGCCCACGAATCGGAAAGTAGGTAGGATAAGTCTTGCCGTCTTGGTTTAAAGGCTACAACCCCCCAAATTAGTGACTAGGGGTTGCTATCAATAATATCAGTATTCTCACAGGCGAGCAGGTACTGTCAGTGAACACAGTACAGAATGTGCTGTCGCTTATGTTTAGCTGTGGCATGTACGAGTATAGTGGAGAGTGGGCATTCGAGGTGGGGCTACCTGCCAAATCTGGGGTGTCAGGTGGGTATATAGGGGATAGAATATTAATCTCACCACCAGTAGCAATATTCCTACGAGAAAATACTTTCACTACAGATTATAATATATCTGTTTGTTTGTCATCACTCACCACACATTGAAATCTGCTACCCATATTCCTAATGTTCTCATCACTGTGGTACATATGCATATCCCAGGTTTGATCATGGTTGTAATACCGAATGTAGGGAGCATGGCCATGTGGTCGCCCCCTCTTGATCACCATGGTAACAGCGTGCGTGGTCTCAAGTTCACATCCAACTTGCTGTCACACTTCGAAACACACGACCACCAGTGCTTCTTCCACCCGTTCAACAATCGTAACTCCGTCATGCGATCGCTACAAGCCAATCCTGGCACTGGCAATGCCACAATGGCACGGAACATCATGTTCCCCACTAGGAGTTACCATAGTAACAGTGCTGTGCGCGCCGCGCATCACAGTGCTCAGGGAGTTGGGGGTTGTCAAACTGGGGTTGGGGGTTGTATCCATGGGGTGGGTAGACAGTTGCTGCGTGGTTTGAGGTTTATTCGTTGATCTATCAGAACAATTGGTATTGTGGTTGTTTGGCAGGTATGGGGTTGTTTCTCAACAAAATGATAAATTAATAATGTGGCCGTATCTATTAGTATTTGGTTTTAATAATATCTTCGTTTTTAAGTTATTTGTATGTTTTCCAAGCTGTAACATTATGATATTTGTTTATCTTCAACTTCTACGGTGCTGTTTGAATATAATATTGATTGTAAAGAAACCGTTTGACTGCTATTTATTGAACATTGTAAATTCAATCTGGATTCAAATTCGCTAAATCTTGTTTCATTGAGGAATTTCGCGGGGGACAATATATTTAATGATATAGGTATGGTGTCATAGTTTTCATGAGTCGTACTGTCACCAATATCTCTCACTCCTCCCCAGTTTCCCCCAGCATGTTGTCATGAGAACGCATCTCACCCGCCAGCTAGATGCCCGCCGTTACCGCACCCTCTCTTCCTACCCGTCTGCGGGCATAATCCCGCACCTCCTCCCCCGCCACTTCTCCGTTATAGAGCGGTTCAACAGCTGGGTGTACTGCGGGCAGTTTTTCCGTGATGGAGAGTACTTCCTGTGCGCGTGCCAGAGTGGGAATATAACTGTGTACAGGGTGGGGAAAGACGGTCTCGCCCTGGACAACAGTTTCATGTGTCGTGACGTACAGTGGAGTATCACGGACATGAAGCTCAGTCCCGATAGCCGCCACATAGCGTATAGCTCATGGAGTGGCAATGTGCATCTCATACCGTTCCATGGGGATGGGCACGGTGGCGAAACCCTGCTCCTGCTTAATGACGCCATGTCATCGTTCCACTACACTCTGTGTGCGTTTAGTCTGTCATTCTCTGCTGACGGGAAGGAGCTGATTGCGGGTACTAACGACGGCAAGATTATCATCTACGATCTACAGAGCGATACGAAGACTGTGATAGTCGGTCATGCGACTGATGTTAACTCCATATCATTCTCCGAGCAGACTAATCACGTGATATTCTCCGCTGCTGACGATGGCATTCTCAAGATATGGGATCGGCGGATACTCAACGAGAGTAGTCCCGAACCGGTGTCTGTGTTTGTCGGTCATGTTCATGGGATTACATTCCACGACTCCAAGGGAGACTTTAGGTCTCTCCTAACAAACAGCAAGGACCAGACGATCAAGTTGTGGGACATGCGGCATCCATCTCAACTGAGCAGTTTGGAGAACGCGCAACGCGTCGTCCGTGTAAACTCCCAAATGTGGGATTACCGGCAGTTTAGCAACCTGACCCCTGGGTACGGCACAGAGAAGTGTCACCAGTACCTCATGAAGAAACGTGAGACGTTTGAGAGAGCGGAGGTTGATGACAGCGTGCAGACGTACACGGGTCATTCCGTCAGTACGACGCTGCTCCGGGCGCGATTCTCGCCCGCCTATTCCACCCTACAGAAGTACATCTACACGGGCAGTGTGACGGGCAAACTGTTCATATACGACGTTTTGTCGGGGGACATCGTGTTTCGGAGCAGACGGGGACACTGCCACTCTCATATCATACGTGATGTGTCATGGCATCCGTATGAACCGATGGTTTTCACCTCGTCTCTTGATCAGCTTCTCGGGTGTACTATGTATAACTCTCATCCGTTCTCATATGAGCCTCTCGAGGGAGAGCAGGAACCTCTCATCATCTGAAAATGAACACTGTATACATAAGACTCTGTATAGTGTATACATTATGTATACAATATATGATAAACAATATACATCAAACTTCTTAAACGAGTTGTGATCGTGTGTCAAAGATTATTTTTGGTTGAAAACAACGAATGGAATGGTCGGCGGGTTTCTCATGATATTTTAAACCAGATTAACTCGAGGATTTCTGAACTTCGAACTAAGACAAACCTTGATTCATCATTTAACCTCTATCAGTGACCTCATTTTAACGGGATGTATTATTATTTGTTTTCAGTAAATATCAATTTTAGCTTTTGTAACGGTTCACCCATTTTATTTCTTTTACACTTCGATAGAATAAGCTTGTTCAGTTGAAAGATCTTGTGTTTCACTAGAAATCTTGGTTTCTACAGAATACTTTGCAAACCCTGCACTTCCTTCGTTCTTAATACTGACTTCAGCAGCTGTCTGTACTCTGTACCAATTATATTCGCGCAGTCTCACTTGGCTCACATTACATATGCCATGTGATAAGTGCGTCACGTCCCCTAACCATTTATCGCCCACTAGGGAGGTTAATGTCCGAATCATGTCCAGTTCTCTGTCCAGCTACCTGTTCAATGAACATCCGCCCGCTGTGGTGTCAGTGACGTGCAGCACCATATTTGCCTTATATCTTATCGGGAGTGCGGTGTACTACCAGTTTGTCCCGGCTCCAGATCACTCGATGCCTGCAGACTACAACAGGTGAAAATTGTCATTTAGACGCTTGATAAGTGCGATTATAATGGCGAGAATAAGTGATTCGAGAGTGGGACAGTTATTATGGAATTTTGTAAAAGGGTCTTCTGATTCCGAAAAACATTTCCTGAGCGCCGCATGACAAGGTCTTAAAATCGAGTATAACGCGCGCACGAGCATATATTTCCAATGTTTGTAGATTCGTTAATCCCATTTTTAGCTTCAGTCACGTTTGTTTTCAGTTTTTCCGAATCAAAAACATATGCAAAGGTTTAAAACACTATGATAAAACTGGTTCGATCTCCTTATCATCTAGTGTCAATTTTTCAGGCTCCTCCACAATATCTCATACCCAGACCTATGCCAGAACTCCATCTCTACGCCTAACGTCACTGACTGGAGCTCAGTGTCCGTCCTAACATACGTACACGGCAGTGAGGTTATCATCAAGCGCCACTCTATACTCCACTTTCTCATTAATGGCACGTACTACGGCGAGACTGATGCTAGGTGGAGTAAAGTGGCGTGTGAGGTGGGAAAGTGTAAGGTGGAGAAGTGTGTAGAGATTTGGGCGCCACCTCAATACTTCCCTGACTACCCACTTGATCATACAAAACAGTGTGAACAGATAGCCACCGAGACTCCCCTGGTATATAATGTGACTGATTGCGCAGGCGATATGGAGTCAGGGGTAAAGTTTGATTTCAAGAGGAGAAATGAATATGCAAAACCGCTGCCTAGTGATAAACAGCGACTAATGCAGTTTAGAGTAACCGAGATTGGATTTTCCCTGCTGTTTTTTAATATGATTGTTACTTTTGTTTGTATAATATCGGGTAAGTATTATAAGAGATTTAGTTTTGATTCAGATAGAAACGACAGTGGTAAAGTGTGCGATTAAATTGATGTTTTTTATCAGATTCCTTTCTCAGATTTCCTTCTCAGATTAGATTAAAATGACGCCACCCATCTCGTGTTGGTAAATTTTGTCGATTCTTTATTTGACTAACTCGGATTTCACTCTGATTATTCAATATGCCATAGATTGATAAAGCAAATTGACAAATGATGATCAATGATTAACTTGTCTATCCCACTTCAAGCTACAAAATGGCATGATGTGAGCTATTATGAACAAGATTTTCTACAAAACCTAACAGCACTACCACTCAACTTCGCTACAAACTCAGATGAGGAATGCAATCCACCATATCAAGGACACTTCTTTACATCAGGAATAACAAAGTCAAAAGCGGGCTCGGTTTCGGCTCCCTAGCTCTAGCTATCGGAGCGCCCGTGTACGTGTACAATGCTAAGATAAAACCCGCTGTCGTCATGACAGCTATAACTCGCACTGGGCGTGCTGCTGGCACCGTTGCCAAGGCGGCAATCATGTTCAAAATCAAGACGATAGGCGTCGGTGATGATCCAGAATACATGTCGGAACTGCATCGCGCAACTGCTGAGCAGATATGCTCTGTGTGTACTGCAAACGGGGGTCTCTACATCAAGATAGGACAACACATAGGGGCACTCGAGTACCTCCTCCCCAAGGAATACGTGGAGACATTCAAAGTGCTGCACGATCAGGCTCCACAGTCACCGCTATCCTCCGTCATGCAGGTGCTGTCCTCGGAGCTGGGCAAAAAACCTCACGAGATATTCACAGAGTTCGATGAGGAGCCTCTCGGCTCTGCGAGTCTCGCACAGGTACACAGAGCTGTTCTCAGGGAGGGGGAGAGGGAGGTTGCTGTTAAAGTGCAGCATATCACCGTGCAGGAACATTCTAAAGTCGATACCATCACCATTGAATTCCTGACAAAAGCAATCGATAAGCTGTTCCCGGATTTTGAGTTTGACTGGTTGATCGACTCGGTTAAGAGGAATTTGCCGAAGGAACTTGATTTTGTACAGGAAGGTCAGAATAACGAACACTTATCTCGACTCTTCACCGATGTTCCGTTTCTCAAAGTTCCCAAAATCCACTGGGAATATACGAACAGACGAGTGCTGACCATGGAGTATGTTCGGGGAGGAAAAGTGGACGATGTAAAGTACATGGACGATAACGGTATCAACAAGAGTGTTATCCTCAGTTACATTTCCAAGATATTCAGTCAGATGATCTTCATTCGAGGTTACATCCACTGCGATCCCCATCCGGGGAATGTACTTGTTCAGAAAGTGGACGGGCAGACCCGACTTGTTCTCCTGGACCATGGACTATACACCACTCTGACAGATGATTTCAGGATTGCGTACTGTAAACTGTGGCAGGCTATACTCAAGGGAGACACGGAAAAGATAAAGAAACAGGCGCATAATCTGGGTGTTGGCAAGTATTTCGGTCTGTTTGCGTGCATGGTGGCAAGCAGAACGTGGGAAGATATCACGACAAGTGGAATCGCTGACATCAACTCCAAACTGGACGTGGATAGGTTACAAAGTGAAGCTGTCAACCAAATTCCACAAATATCCCAAGTTCTGAACTACATCCCCCGACAACTGATCCTTGTGCTGAAAACTAACGATTTGCTCCGCGGTATAGAGTGCACGTTACTTGAGAAAAACACTCAGGGGGTGGGCACGTTTCTTAACATGGCTCGGTATTGTCTATCCGCTCTCACGACACATAAACTGAGTAAATGTAAGAGTATACGGAAAACCCTGTACATTTACTACACGTTCACCCTGTGTCTCATGAAGATAAAACTGTACAAGATGTTGTATTGGATTAGTTTGACCCGTGCCGGCCGGTATTGTGAGAGTTTGCTACCATCGCACGTTAACGTGTAGCATGTGACCTGTGTGTCCATGTCAGGTGGTTGACTGAGCTGGTGCAATTGTGCTACTTGAACTGTCCTATAGCGAGATATGTGATTTTAGATAGACTCCAGAATTATTTGATTTTACAATTACAGACTTAGGAGAGGACAATGTCTTGATTTGGTGTGATTAAGGCTGTGGTTTGATTTAGACTGTGATGTGATTTAAGCTTTATGGGTAATTAAATAGACCTATGTAAATGTTCCGAGCTTGTAATATTGTTAATTTTTATTTATAAACATGTGTATGTTTCTCGTGTGTAAACACTGTTCCTAATTCCCGTATTTCAAATTCATTATGCTGTGAAATTTTCTATTATAACTCACTGTTCTGACTCAGTGGTGGGAACTGCCAGTAGGAAAATGTACACATGTTCCCAACATTGGACATATGGGTAGCACAGATCATGTGAACAGAAGTCTCACTCCGGACAATCAGACCCCACCATAACTCTATCATAATGGTAGCTCCTCTTAATTCTCCTGTCTCGATTTTGCAAATTAGAATTTTCAGATATCACTGAAATACTGAGACATGTACTCCTACCCCTGTAACGTATATGAAGTACGTAGCAGTAACTCGCAATTCTGTAGCATCAATTTCAGGCTTCCGCTTTGCGACGCTGCTCCACCCTGGCTAGGTGGGCTATGATTGGCTGCCGGTAGTCACGTGAGAGAATGCTGCATTCTGGTTGGACACTGGAGCGGAGATCTGCATGGGGGTAAGCAATACCACTGTGGGATGAGAGTGGGGGGCTGATTTATGCAACATGTCTTAGTGAGCTGTAGATTTATTACTGACACTCACTGATCCCAGACGTTACACAGTTCATTGCATTTCCTCACTCGCTAACAATATGTAGTCGAGACGATTTGTTTTTATATTTTACCCCATTAACTAATTAAGTTGGTTGCACTGAGAGATTCTTTGGCGAGAATTCATCCTTTAGTCTGAAGTTATGCAAAAAATCGTGTTAAAATCAGAGTCTGACCCCTCTGAAAACCGTCTGTTATCTCTACCAAATGATCAGATGTCCGGAGTAACAAAAGGGGTGTCGGATGAGATTGTCATCACGGGCATGTCTGGCAGATTCCCAGAATCAGATTCTCTGGAGGAGCTGTGGAAAAACCTCATGTCCAAAGAGGACATGATACATGTGGATGGTTCGTATAGACAGTGACACGTGTCTTTATAGATTGAATAAGCGTCTGTTTGATTGAATATGATTCAAATTGTCAATCAAATCAATCTCAGACAGACGTTGGCCGGTCGGGGTATTTGATGTTGACACATTTGGTAAGCTGAAGGATATCAGCCGGTTTGACGCACCCTTCTTCAACTTCTCTGACGATGACGCTAATCAGTGCGCACCCGATGTTAGAATTATGCTAGNTGTGTGTGTGTGTGTGTGTGTCTGTGCAGGTGTGTCTATGTGAATGTTATTATGTATTGGTCAGAGTGAATGGCCGTTTGTTTAGGCTTGTACCTTACCTAGGCAATTGGAGTAAGTTCTGGTTGCTTAAAGATAAAAATTGCTGGTTGAGATAAAAAGCGTATACGCGTCCATGCATCACATGCACACGTATACGCTGACTGTCTAGGACAAAAGCGGGTTATATTAGTCTTGGAAAGCGGAAATATTTCCTTGTGCTCGGATAACTGAGTTTAGAGAACTCATTGCGCGATATAATTGAGGTCACGATACTGCCACGTGAGACCACACTGTGCAGTGTGCACAGCAAATTATTCCTTATGAGGATTAATTGTCAATAGATAATCAGAGCCAGTCCAGAGAGAATAATGAGAGTATAGTCCAGGGTGTGTGACTCACTATATTCAGCGGAAATTATTTCTATCACTGACGTTTCTTGAGATTTCAATGATCTGTTTGATGAAAGTTGCTGAGTGTTTCGTCCGTAAGAAGATGAGGGATGAGAGATATGAAATTCCTCCACTTCTTGACACAAACGGGACTATTATCATTACAACGCTGGATAGTTAATCCTTATAAGGGATAATTTGCTGTGCACACTGCACAGTGTGGTCTCGTGACCTCAATCATATCGCGCAATGACTCCTCTAAACTCAGTTATCCGAGCACAAGGAAATATTTCCGATATTCCAGAGTAATATAACCGGCTTTTGCCCTACACAGTCAGCGTATACGCGTACATGTGTTGCATGGACGCGTATACGCTTTTTAACCTATACCACCAAAATTCACTGCAATTCGTGAGAATAGACTTGCCAACACACTGACATGCTCATTTCTACAAAGCATAGGTGTCTGTGTGTCGTAAGATTCTGGGTGTGCGTTGTGGCAGGTATTTCTATCATGTGTATGCCCGTGTCTGTATGACTGACGTCTGTGTGTCTGTATGTCTTTCTGTATATATCTGTGTTTTTGTAAGTGTATGTCTGTGTCAGGACTCAGTATGTCTGTGTGTACAGCGTATGTTTGTGTCATGTGTGTTTGTGGGTCTGCGGACTTTGTGTGTTTGTGTGTACTGTGTATTACGTAAGTATTTGTCAGTATGCATTATATCTGTAAGTATGTCTATAATCAGTACCTTATGTGTATGACTGTCTCTTTACAATGTGTCTGGGTAATGTGCATGTCTGTGTGTATGTCTGCGTGTGAGAAATGAGAATGTGTGTCTGTCACTGTGTTTGTATGTATGTATGTCTGTGTATCTGTGTTTCTGTGTTTCTGTGTCCCTGTGTGTATGTCTGTGTCTTAGAATCTCGTGACGTTATTTCCAGAAACGTCAGTGATATAAACATTTCCGCTGAGTAGTGTGTCACACACCCTGGACAATATATACGCGGCGGCTCTCATTATCTCTTGACAATTAATCCTCATAAGGGATAATTTGCTGTGCACACTGCACAGTGTGGTCTCACGTGGCAGTATCGTGACTTCAATTTTATCACGCAATGTGTTCTCTAAACTCAGTTCTCCGAGCACAAGGAAATATTTCCGCTATCCCAGAGTAATATAACTGGCTTTTGTCCTAGACAGTCAGCGTATACGCGTGCATGTGATGCATGGACGCGTATACGCTTTTTATCTTTCAAGCTGCCAAAATTCTCACTGCAAACAATTTGAATGCCCTTTTCTACAAAACGTGTCGTAAGATTCTGTGTCTGCGGTGTGACACTGACAGGCGTCTCTATCAAGTGTCAGTGTGTGTCTGTGCGTACTGTTCATGACGTATGTCTATTGTCTGTGTATGTGTATGTATGACTGTATATTTATGTCTGTGTCTGTGTGTTTGTTTCTGTGTGGCAGGTGTCTCTATCATGTATCAGTGTGCGTCTCTGTATCTGTGTCAGTGTGTATGACGTATGACTGTGTCTGTATGCACTGTGCATGAGTGTATGTCTGTGTGTCTGAATATCAAGATTCAAGTGTGTGTCTGTGTCTGTATCCGTCTGTACGTGTAGTATGTTTCTGTGTGTGTGTGTGTGTATTGGTGTGTATTGGTAATGTCTGTGTGCTGCCACTCATGTATGTGATATTTGTTCCCGCGCTGCGTGACCCAAATACTCCGCGCGCGCTCCTTTCTACNAAAATTCTCACTGCAAACAATTTGAATGCCCTTTTCTACAAAACGTGCCGTAACATTCTGTGTATGTCTGTATGGCAGGTGTCTCTATCAAGTGTCCGTGTGTACTGTTTATGACGTATGTCTATTGTCTGTGTATGTGTATGTATGACTGTATATGTATGTCTGTGTTTGTGTGTTTGTTTCTGTGTGGCAGGTGTCTCTATCAAGTGTCAGTGTGCGTCTCTGTATCTGTGTGTATGACGTATGACTATGTCTGTGTTCAATGTGCATGTGTGTATGTCTGTGTGTCTATGTATCAAGATTCAAGTGTGTGTCTGTGTGTTTGTGTCTATATCCGTCAGTATGTATACATGTCTGTGTCTGTGTGTATTGGTGTGTCTGCCACTCATGTATGTGATATTCTATTCTCCATCAGGGAACTGTATCGTTGAGGCGGGAGAGGCACTGACTAACAACGTAAACGCTATCACAGCTACTGGATTCCTCAATAGCATGCACACTTCTCTTCCCAACAAGGTACACTTTCCCCGGTAATTGAAATACAAGTAACAACTCGAAAGTGGGAACTCGGATGGAGGAAACTCGAAAGTGTAGGAGACTGTGATGGAGGAAACTCGAAAGTGTAGGAAACTGAGATGGAGGAAAGTCGAAAGTGTAGGAAACTGAGATGGAAGAAAGTCGAAAGTGTACGAATCATATTCTCTTCTGATACCAGTATCTCAACTCTTGCAACTGCCCTCACGCTTTCAGGTGTCAGAGTATTTCAAGTTTAGTGGACCGAGTGAGACACACGATACTGGATGTTCAGCATCTCTCTATGCTCTAGGTGAAAATCGAGCTGTGATTGGTCTGTTACTATGGTAATTTGCCTTGATTGGTCTATTATCCTGATACCCAACCAGACACGGCTGTGATGGCTATGAAACGTGGCGACATCTCAGCAGCTCTTATTGGAGGGTGCAATCTCAACCTCAAACCACAGGTTCCTCCAATTGAGATGGAATTATTTGATGCGGGGCAAGGTTTGCGAGTTTTAGTTGGGCGAGGGTAGTAGTGTCGTTAAATTCCCTAAATTACGAGACATTATAGGGGAATGAGGGTGGAGTTGGTTCTTTTCATTACATTACAAACCATGATACCCGCCGCGCAGCTCATCTCAATGATAACTCCAGGCGACAATCGCTCTACATCGCATGAACATGGTGTCGAAGAACCGCGGCTGTAGGGTGTATGACAAGTATGCAGACGGGTATAGCAGAGCAGAATGTATCTCGCTGGTGTTGCTGCAGGTACCTATATCCTAAATTCATTCACCACAACTGCAGCCATGCAGTTATTGAAATTAAAACAGGGGTGCAGTCAATCCCCCCTCAGGGAGCCGACCCGGGGTCAATACCATACTTTCCGGAGTTCCGTTCTTAGACGTTTGATTTTAACATTCAAAAGAAGATGAGCGCAACAATATGATCTATCATTGTTCAGTGGCGGAGTCATGCCCGTAGGATATACGGCAGGATAGTCAACACTGTCACCAACAACGATGGATTCAAGGAGGAGGGTATCATATTCCCGGACTCCCTCAGCCAGGTGGGAATGATGGGGGGTGGTAAACTTTGGCAAATTATTCCCATTTTCTCGTGTTTTACTTACCCGGCCCCCCTACCCGCCGCGCCATATGATAGACAGTAGACAGCAGTTTTGTAGTTAAGGGGGATTATCAGTTGCTAAGACACGGGTGATGCACCATCTATGGGATTGTATCCTCGCTGACACTTATTGTCAGGTTGGAAGACCACCATAACTTAAGTTGTAGACAGATTTCTTGCTATCCGAATCTCAATCCGGTAGTGGTATGTCTTGTAGATATGCCTGTGGAAGAGAACCATCATTAAAGAGGCTGACCTTGACAGGATCTTTTCCCAGTACCAGGGGAAGACTCAACGGATGCTTTGGGAAATATCGAGATTCGAAGGAGAAACTCAGAAAACTGCACGAATCATCGCCTATATAGTCATAAGTCCCCCCCCCTTGCGAACCTGATCGTCGCATCCAATTAGCACGTGATAACTCGTGTTTGAGTTAACGCCACGTGTTGTCGAATCTGCTCAGATTCCCATGAGTTTGCCCATCTTATCGCGTTATCAGCCACTTTGGTAACTGTTTAAACAGAGTGCCGTGGTGACTGCCCAATGAACAATGCGTTCTGGAGGGCAATATGTTAATTGAGTTATTCTATAGATGTGCTAGAATAACTTACCCAGTACCCATATGTCATGAGATAAGTTTCAAATTACAGATGCAGAAACCCAGCTACAGCCCTGCAGGATGGTTACATCGCATCTTACTATTTTAGTGATTAGGAGTGACGCATGAGCCTATATGAACATTGAACAATGAACATGCTAATTATGTATCATTTTCAGTATTACCAGATTCCAGAACACATAACTACGCCCCCGCCCCCTCACTATACGAATTACAATGACCTGATCTGCAGATCTCACTACTGGAGGACGCATACAGTGACACGTGCGTATCGGCGCAGGACGTGGCGTACGTTGAGGCGCACGGTACGGGCACACAAGCAGGCGATACTCAGGAGTGCTTCGCTGTCGACAAGTTCTTCTGTAGCAAGCGGGCTGAGGTTAGATCACATATCCTAGGAGACAAAGTGTGGGAGATTTTACAGAAAATTATGACGCAGGATTTTATCAAATTTTGTCTCATCACAATTATTCTTACGTTTTAGCTTCCCCTCCTGCGTTACGTTTTAACTCTGTACCTATTCCAGGGCAATCCTCTTCTTATTGGCTCCATTAAGTCTAACCTGGGTCACGCTGAGCCCGCCAGTGGGGTCGCCAGTCTCTGTAAAGTCCTGCTATCCTACACTAAGGGGGTGATACCCCCTAACATCGACCCTATCGAGATCAATCCCAAACTAACTGCAATTGTGGAGGGCAGACTCAAAATTGTGGTGAGTGTCACAAGCAATTTTTCGCTTATTACACTCGGAATTTTGCTGTCATTTCATGTTGAGATGGTCAATCATATTGTGTCCTAAAAACATTTTCAGACAGAAGCCACGCCCATAACGGGTAACGCACTCGTGTCGCTCAACGCATTTGGGTTTGGTGGTTCTAACGCCCATGTCATCCTACTACCCAATGAGAATGATAGGAAGAGTGACAGTGTTGTCGGAGTGTTCTACCTCAGTGGAAGAACGACTGTTGCAGTGGAGCATATGATAGAGTTGGTCGTACGGGAACCGAAACAAGGTATACTTGAGAGGGGAGGGATACGAGCATGATGAGGACGTGTAATAGCGTGAAATAAGTTTCTCTGATTGTGTGATCATTGGTATCTGTTTGTAGGTATCTGTTTGTTGGTATCTGTTTGTTGGTAACTGTTTGTTTGGTGCAACTTGTTCGATGATCCATGAATAGAAACCAGCGTGAAATCACAAGGACGTGACAGAGGACTGTGGTCAGTGTCTGTATCTCATGACATTGTTCAGGGTTGCAGGACATATTCAAAGGGTTGTGCACCGTATCCCGTGACCTGTACCCTACTCGCGGTTATGTCCTCCTCGACGAGGATGGTTCTGTCTCCGAACAGGGGTGTGCCACTCTCCAGCACAACGTGCCGCACAAACCAGGGGTATGTGTGTGTGTGCATGGGAATGCATGTGAATAATCTTATCAAACACTCCGGTCACTTAATTAAACACACCGGCCATATTATCGTGGTGTTCTGGAACTGAGAACACGTCCTGAAAAACATCGGGTATTCTAGAAGTTTGGTATTCCGTACTGCTACCGCTGAACACGTGTATGGCACACCACGCACGTGACCTCACAGAATGCCATTTGGCACAGGTGTGGATTCTAGTAGGAGGATTTGGGTCGCAGTGGCGCGGCATGGCACGGGGTCTCATGAAGTTCCACGTATTCTGTGAGAGTTTGGACCGTTGCCAGAATGTCCTCAATGAGGCGGGAGCCGAGGATTTGGACTTACGGAATCTGCTCTGTGATGAGGTTTGTGCTATATATCTCGTAGTGGAATTACGGGTGACATGGTAGACAAGTTTATGCTCAATGAGTATTACTCATACGTATGACGTATTGAGATTTGGGAACAGTTTTTGAAAAAACGATGACATCTTTCTTTTCAAACTACAATAATTGCAGACTAATTCTGCCATGGAAGAGGATGTGGTGGCGCTCTTTGTGGCTCTCACCGCCTTCACTGTGGGACTGGTGGATCTTCTACGAGTGACTGGGCTGAGAATTGACGGAGCTATTGGCCATAGCCTCGGAGATACCTTGAGCGGCTACGTTCTCGGTCAGCAATAATATGATCAGTACGGCTCAGACTCCGAGTTTAAACTCGAGATTTCATCCTGAATAACACTGCCCCTCACAAACACACTCAAACCAGGGCTGCACAGTGTGAGTGATGTCATGAGATCAGCGTATACACGTGGTGTGGTGATAAAACAGAATCCACAGCTACATGGGTGCATGATCTCTGTAAACTGCACTCCTGCACAGCTGGCACACTGCCAATCCGACTATCCCGTCCTCAGAGCGTGCCGGATAGCGTGCTATAACTCCGACACCCACATCACTATCGCTCTACATGATCTTCACGCCAAGGCGGATGTAATGGCTGCTCTTGCAGGGAAGGGTACGTATAGCACACCGTCTGAATTAGCAGATTATCGGTCTAACTCATTGTGTAGAGTTTATCCCTCCCGTCACGCAGCGACATGTTGATTTGCCGCCGCCCGCCATGGATATATTCCCGCCAGCGAGGGTAGGGAGTTATCCTGCAATGTCTCCACTCCCCACACCTCTCTCATCCGTGCTCTCCGCACAGGTTTCAGGTGTAGAGAAGTGTCTTGTGGGGGTTATGCATTCCACACCGACGAATGCAAGTCACTGTGCCCTGACATTGTAGACTCGTTATCCTTCATTGAGAGCAAGGAGCGACCACCGACCTTTATCAGTACATCGTGTCGACCAGAGGAACAACCCGCGAGTATTGGAGCAGCATACTTTGCGGACAACCTGGCTCACCCCGTGTATTTCGGTGATAATGTTAGGAGCATACCCAGAGGATCCATAGTTGTGGGTGAGTGACTGAGTGTCACATATCTCGTGTACTGCAGCACCTCACTTAGACACTTTTCACATTACTCCTGATATAAACACATGACCTCTGATCAGAGATATCGGGCAACTCATCACTGCTGGCTCTGCTACCGTCCCACCACGAGAAAGTGGGTCTCGTTCGATATAACAGAGACGCACAACAATCTGTTTTCGCGGGTATGAGAACTTCTCCTCGCAATTTATGAGGGCAATAACTGTCGATTTCTCAATGAATAAGTGTCAAGTAGGGCAGTCCGGACTCCAAATTAGGCCCAATAGGATTAATTTCTAGTGATTATTCTGAGAGTAATGTATTTGACGCCCAGGTATAGGTAGGTTGTATCTGCTTGGTGTATTGGATGACCCGTACACTCTGCTGCCCGGGCCCTCTTATCCTGTTCCCAGAGACACACCCTCAGTCTCCTCTCCTGTCGCTATGGGATGGGACCATTCTAACCGGTTTGTTAGGGAAGTGTCAGGCTGGGGTAAACAGTCACGGGGGGTCAGTAGCACGCGTTTGTCGTATTATTGATAAATCTTTATTACGTCATGCTCGATTCCCTCCCTCTCCCCGGGTCCTTACTCACTGAACTCTACCCTCAGGTGGTGGGTACCGACTATCAATGACTTCCTAATCAGCAGCAATGAGGTTAAGATGAACAAGTTCGTATCGACGTACGATATCGATAGTCACGCCGGTACCGGCGCTGTGTCCGGATTCCTGGCTGAGTACTCGGTGGCTGGTCAGAGAATACTGCCCCTGTCTGTCGGTGTTTTCTGCGTGTGGAAAGCATTTGCCAGGGCGAATGATGTGACCCAGTGCAATCTGAGCATTCACCTGGCAAATGTTGTCATTCATAATCAGGTACATACACTCTTGATGTCACCATTGGGACCATCATGTCACTAATCATCTATAATATAAAGGAAGAAGGCACTTATAGGAAAGTGGTTCCGCTGTATATGGATAACTCGACCAAATGGAGTTGGAGAGCCGGGATTTTTTGCAAGGTGGTAGATAGATAAATTCCGCTGTCGAACATCATTTCGGAATTTTGATTTAGGTCTTAGATTTTTTGTAATCGGCGTCGAAAGTTGGGAAAAGGGTTGCGAAAAACGACTATGCGATATAGAAGGAATTAGCGTTGCTAGGCGACGTAGGAGTTGCACGTGCATGTTTATTAAAAGTGCGCGCGCGTTAATGTTATTGCCATTTCGTTGTTCCTTTGCTTTGACACGTATCATTTTTGATGATGTACTTATTTAATTTCTCTAATTCACTCACTATCCGAAATTTAGTGTAGCACGCCCACTTGACGGGTGTTCTAATTGTATTATATGTCATCATCACTTTATAGTCATCATCTTTCATCTTTAATAATTGTAGTAGCTGAGTTTGAAAGAAACTGGTAGTTCACTCCTAGATATGCCTAATCTATACTAGCAAATTGGGCTGTGCAGTCTTTCCACGTGTGTAGTGCCATCATAAAACTCCCTGTCAGGTGATGTTGTGTGACAGTGATGGAGCGACGAACATATCGGTTGGCATCATGCCCAAATCTGGCACATTCCACGTGGTGACCGGCAGTGGCGTACTCTTCATGACAGGCACTGTCACTACCCATGACCCTCTACGGGAGTGTGGGGGTGACTTTGTAACGGGTACAGAACAAGCTTACGACAGTCACGCGTACTGTGATCTCCTAGACTTCCTAGAGCTGAGATCTCCCTCAAACAGACTTGTTTCTGAGTGTAATGCTGCCGACTTCTCCTGTCTACTTGACACCACAGAATACTGTCCGTGGGATGGGGAGGATAGGAGTCTGCTGCTGGTTCTTGACACCCACTTCCAGATCCTACAGGTTAATGTTCATAGATACGATCGTTCTTAGGTAATGAATTTCATGCCAATCACGATTGGAAGATCTATTTTCATTAGTCTGATTGTCTGACATCACTGATTTGTGATGATCCCAGCTACATGATCAATACGTCTGAACCGAGCTATATTACTCTCACTCTGTACCACGTATGTATTCAGTTGGAGAGGGTGTGTCAAGACCCCACCACGAGGATAATTGGGGCGTTGTCTATCGTGTTGGATGGCAGGGGTTTCCAAGATGTTGAGTGGATCAGTAAACCCTACCCTGGCGGGTGCAGATCGGACGCCGTGTGGATAGATGGAGCTGAGTTTGATTTTATCCATGACCTGGTAAAGCCTGCCATAGCCACCTCGGGTAAGTTGCTCTGCGCGCGATAGCTGATGTATAGATCAGTGTTCTTAGTTTCACTAGGTTGAATTAATGAGACTGGAGTCTCGTTTACAAGTTAGCAAGTAGCTTATCCTGCCTCCGGGAATTAACAATTACAAATTGTGCTGAATCATACTCTGGCACGCCACCACCAACCTAGTGTGTCTGCACGTGCTGTCGAAATAAATCCTGGACACCTTGCGACATTTTCAATGGATTCTTCGGATATTCTCAGGGAAGGTGTTTAGGTAACATGATGCCCCATCTTCGTGTCGATTGGTGCTTTCTAAGGTGTAAAATCTTCTTTTGAGTACCGTGCTCCAGATGATTGTGATCAGGAAAAGCTCCAGATGAGGGCCATTGATTGTCTTGCAGCAGGCTTTTCCGTTGGATTTTTCATTCATTCTTATTTTGATATCATAGAATTAGGTGCAGCTGCATGAGGAGCAATGTCTGCTAAGTTGGAGCAACTCAACTCTGTTCTCTTCATATTTCTCCCGCTTATATCTGTTCTCAACTTCCCGCTATCCTTCACCAACTTCATCGTCCTCTTGAACCTGGGCATACGGAAGTCCCCCTCATCCTTCATCTACTTCAACTTGGTCATTGTGGACTCGTTCAACTCGGTCACTGGACTCGTCATGCCTTTCCTCCAGAATCAGGACTACTGGAAGAAAGTTGGACGCATCATATACCTCCTCACATTTGATACCAATATATTCCTCATATTCTGTCTGGCTCTAGTCAGGTTGCTCTGTATAAAGCTCTCTGCACAACGCTTCCTTCTTTACCGTCGGTTCATTGCGTACGTGCTGGTCGGGTTGTCGTGGTTCATGGGAGGATTTTCCATCGCTTATCCTCGCTTCTTCAGAGATAAGAGCTTCATCCACTTTGCTTATTTCGACTTGTTTGAGGTGTTGCTCATCGTAGCAACGACAATCATCTCGTGTTACACATGGCTTTTTGTGCGCGCATCAGGCTCTCCGCAGATTCGGGACAGCCCTGTATCGCACAGTGCCGTGAAAACGAGTGCGCTGATCACGGTAAACTTCATCGCCTCGTACGCTTACTACTGTATCCGGGCTATTGTCATGCTGGTCTGTGTGCTGGAAGACAGCCTATGTCCACCCGATGAGACATGGTTCATGGTGGTGGTGTACCAAGATTCGCTCTTCGTGGGGATTACGTTCATGTGTTTCCAAGCGCTCCTCAACAATGTCATCTTGCTCACCCAGCCGCTCCACAAACAATTCCTAGCGAGGTCTTGTCTCATGTGTGTCGCGGACATCAAGCAAAAGTGGTCTGATTCAATACAGCCCTTATATTCCACTGCTGATGCTTGTCCATATAACTAGACTATCATGGACAGTGTCTACTATTATAGCTACAGTAGACACTGCCTACTGTAAATTCTAGTAGATTTTATCCACTATGACGAACAGTGTAAACCATTGTAGATAATGTGATGTCCAAGACGCCCAAAATATCAAGGGGCTGGCAAGCCCCCCGCGGCATCTGTAGCTAATGTTGAACGTGCGAGCAACAAGGGCCCGAAGGGCCCTTTTTGCGAGCTCGATAACCGAGGAGGCCCGAAGGGCCGACTCGGTGAGCTTGATGCGTTTTTGTAACGCGCGAAAAGCTGCGGCGCTTGCCAGACCCTACTATATGTTTTTACGGATTCGCCGAATTTCGACTATCTATAACACCGCTCATATTTATCCAATTGTTATGAAACTTTGTATTCCGTCTATTTGGATCATAGAGAGGCAGCAACCAAAATTTCAAGTCAATCGGATAAAAAGTGACGGAGTAATAACAACTTGAAATCGCCAAAATCAAGGGTGTTTGTCGTATTTAGGGTTACGACCATATATATAGATACATACATATGACATACAGAGAGGACACTTTTCACATCGAAAGTGACCCCTTTTTGAACGTTCATAACTTCTGAACGACAAAAGATACATCACATATCGACCTTACGTTAGAAAGAAGAAAGATAGAGCTTTCATTATCTGACCGTCAAAATAATTTCATGACACCTCTATGACGTCATAATGACGTCACAATTTGTCAAAGTTGAATTTTGATGCTCTGAAAAATATGTGGATTTCAACGGTAATTTTCGATATGAAGCTTTTCAGATAGCGGAAAACATGTGACATATCAAAGAAAGGAAATTCAATTTACTTTCCAGTGATGTGGTCGAGTTTGATTAAACTCGTTATCATAATTGAGATAATTGAGGTTAATTGAGGGGTACTTTCGCAAAATAATGCCTAAAATATTGGTAAATTTGTAATCACTATACCGAAAGAACTGGAAGGTTTCAGGACTCCATCTCTCGATATGTTCTTGGTCATGGCCTCGAAAATGATAATAACCGGGTTGAAACGAAATTGATCGCTTTTAAGACATAATTATGACGTCATAATTGGTACTGGNCACACACACACACACACACACACACACACACAATCACACATACACAAACACATAGGGAAGAGTACAATATAGAGAGTGAGGTATGGGCGGCTGAAGCGGCATGTTCTCTCGTCCTACAAGCGGCTTCACTATCGCCCTCACACTCAGCTCTAGTTATAGGCGATGGCGACACTCTCTTCGAAGTCATGAAACGAGCAATTTCCACTAGGTAAGCTGAGATTCTACTATCCGCATCGTCATCGTCTCCTACTCACTGAGTAGGTTATCATCCCTACACACATCACATTACAGGGTGACAGATGTTGTATTTGTGGACACTTCTGACAGTAATGAATCTGTGCTGTTTGATGCTGACACTGTTGACTGTGCTATCAATATCTCACGGGAAGAGCGATACATTGATATCATGAGTGTCACGAAGCGGTTCGTATGTTACAAATTGTTCTGGACTGCGCTTTTCTCATAGTTTTTCTACTCCAGTTTTCGACTTTCTCTCTTTTGTCAGCTGTGGTCGAGCTGTGTGTTTCATACGCGACAAGCGGCCAGTGGATGTCGGCATGGCAAGTCTACTCAAGAATATATCAGGTACGGTGTGGTCAATGGTCATGTGTACCATCATAATTGCGAGAATTGAATACACTTCACTTTTCAATTTATGCGATTATTCGATCGCAGTGATAAATATTGGTGCTGAGTCTGTTAAAGATCCAGCATCTTGGTGTCAGATGTTCGATGAAATGAAGAATCGTACCAATGCTAGGATAGTGAGACTTTCTGAACGCAACGGCGATGATTCTGGTAAGAGTTCAACCCGCATTCATTTCTCACTGACAACTGTTTTCAGTTACTTACAGTAACAGTAACACTCGCATAACTTCAGCCAAATCCGCTCCAGTCTGTGTCACATTTCAAATTGAGTCTGCCCAAAGTTCACTTGTTCGGGCGTCAATTGAAAAGTTCTTTCGACACCGGCCGACGTTCACCCTCGAATTCCGCGAGCGGAGCAACAAATGCGGACAGAATGTTTGTCCTCAGCCCACAACCCCAGGAATTAGTGATGCTATTCGTGTGAATGTAGGAAGTGATGATGAGAAGGAAGAACGTAGCGTGAGGGTAGGGTTCAAACTTTCACCACTGTCATTACGTCAATGGCTGTGGGATACATTTGTAGTTGCAACACCATCAGCTTGGGATGGAATTTACCTGTTCCCTCGTATTACAGAATAATGATCAACATTGAACATTTGATATTCTTTACAGAAATTCTGGCGTTTTGTTGGCAATCGATGTGAATGGAATACAAGTGTAGCCAGTTGGCAAATTTCCTATCATGGATTAACATGCGGCACTTATCAATTTCGTGATCATATATGCAGATGACATATTCAACAATCAACATGGTTATATTTCAAATTGTGGTTGTCATTGCTTATTATATTTTGATTTGCAGATCTGACTTTTCATTCGATAATGAAGATTTCCTGCACACACATATAATCTCTCCACACGTTAATTGATATATAATCAACATGAATATTCATCTACATGAGAACCCGCAACAGGATTGATTTCGTTTCTGCAGACCTATCCTATGCAATATTACACAACCAATCAGAGTGTTCTGCGCGGGAAAATGAGCCAATCATAGCTGCATAAGCTCTGTGCGCTGATTGGCTGGCCGATGAACATGTTCGTCCAGTTTTGTATAAATAGAGACCCACCCCACCAACAGCAATACAAACAACATATATTCTCCACCGTAACCACACCCAATTAAGTTGACTATACTATGGCAAGAACAAAGCAAACTGCCAGGAAATCTACTGGAGGAAAGGCTCCTCGAAAACAGTTGGCTACCAAGGCAGCCCGAAAAAGCGCCCCAGCCACTGGCGGTGTCAAGAAACCACACAGATATAGGCCAGGAACTGTCGCTCTTCGAGAGATCAGACGTTACCAGAAATCGACAGAGCTCCTCTTGAGGAAGCTGCCCTTCCAACGTCTTGTCCGAGAGATTGCTCAGGATTTCAAGACTGATCTGCGGTTCCAGAGTACTTCAGTCATGGCTCTCCAAGAAGCTAGTGAAGCATACTTGGTTGGTTTGTTCGAAGACACAAATCTGTGTGCCATCCACGCCAAGCGTGTCACGATCATGCCCAAAGACATCCAGCTCGCCCGTCGTATTCGCGGTGAACGAGCATAATCTGTGAGCTGCTTCACTAAAATTAAACGGTGCTTTTCAGCGCCCCACAAATCAAGATGAATTTCTTACGTAACGATAGGTGTTGTGAAACATGGATCGTTGAATTATGTTTTGATTTCGCGGTGTATGTATATGTGGGACCCAGATTCTGGGTGTTGTTTAACCCAGGGTGTTGTTTAACCCCAGACTAAGTGATGTGGTATGCAGTCTCTTGGACGTCCGACATCCCTGAGTAACGCAACACTTGCTCCGTTTATTCTTAAACCTGGTACGATTAGTTAAACCGGAGAAGAGAAGTGGTAGCAGTGTAATAGAATGTCAAACATTGAATCTATAATATAAAGGAAGAAGGCAGTTC
Source organism: Beroe ovata (assembly GCA_946803715.1). Classification (NCBI taxonomy): domain Eukaryota; kingdom Metazoa; phylum Ctenophora; class Nuda; order Beroida; family Beroidae; genus Beroe; species Beroe ovata. The sequence continues at coordinate 193,887 of CAMPET010000066.1, read as the reverse complement.
AAGCCTGTCTGCGTTTATCTCAACCTGGAGGAGTTGAAACTCCGGGATTTTTTGCAAGGTGGTAGAAAAACCGATTCCGCTGTCGAACATCATTTCGGATTTTTGAATTAGGTCTTAGATTTTTTGTAATCGTAGTCTGAAGTTGGAAAAATTGCCCTCAAAAACATAATGGAGTTCAACGTTGACTGCACAAGTGCGCCGTTGCTAAGCAACATAGGAGTTGCACGTGCAAATTGATTAGATAATGCGCGCGCGTCTCTATTATCGCCATTTCGTTGTTGCTTCGTTTTGGAACGTATAGATTTCGATGATCAGTTCATCTATGCACAGATCCGCATAATTTCACTTCACTTCTTATTCAATGCTTAGTTTATAACGCCCACTTGACGGGTTTTCTAGTGAACATATAAACTGTAAATTGTGCTCAATTTAACCAAACTATTATCATTTGCTCATAGTCAAATTTATGTTTTCTCTGAAGGAATGGTCGCACTGCGATCAAATGCTCCTCGTTGAAATTTTCGTTCCAGATTATCACAGTGGAGTGGGAACATACTAGTATTCATGGCCTGTTGTTGTATTCAATGGGCAGTGCATGACGTCATTGACCGTTGAAACATAAAATTAACTGGAACATAATATTGAATGTAATTTTAGAACAATGAGCTCGGAGTTGTGCAAGATTATCATTTTCTCATGTGGGGCTTTTAAAAAAGCCATTTTAGATGTGTCAGGGACACAGTTGATTTATTTATTTAGCGGATGAAGATGTGTACNCTTCGAATTCCGGTGAGATTCGCCCATTCGGGCTCATTAGGCACTTGTGAGTGAGCGAGATGAAAGTAGCCTCACGGCAGTCTGCACTTCTCTTGATGAGATCGTTTTCCTGCTGTTGTAGTGTCCTAGTCTCGATGCCTCTCCGGCAATCCTCTCGAAAATGTCATTCACGAAAGAGTTCATGATTGACATTCCCTTGGAACTGATGCCAGTATCTGGGTGAACCTGTTTCAGAACTTTGTAAATGTAGATGGAGTACGACTCCTTCCTCTTTCGCTTGCGTTTCTTGTCACCGGCAACTCTACCGGCTTTCTTCCCGGACTTCTTCTCTGCTTTCTTACCAGCGACAGGTGGCATGTTGAATTGGATGTGAACTGTAAAACAGTAGAAAAATTGAATTCAAAGTTAACGAAAATCCTCACGACCTGGATATATGAACACGCTGAATTCGAGAGAAGTCTGTGAACCAATCAACATTGAGTTCTATTGTACAATTTGATTGGTTGAAACGTTAAGTCACGTGATTAAAGTCTCTTCAAAACTGACCAATCAATTATGGCTATTCAAACAGCGCACGGTGATTCGTCAATCAGTCAACACATTATCTTCGTGCAATAGTATATCTTTGCTTTCATTTATTTTACTCAAACTTCGCTTGTTATTTTGTCTTCCAAATATACATCTACAATTATGTCTGGTCGCGGTAAAGGTGGTAAAGCTCGATCCAAACCCAAGTCACGATCGTCCCGTGCTGGTCTGCAATTTCCTGTTGGTAGAGTTCATAGACTGTTGAGGAAAGGCAACTACGCTGAACGTGTTGGTGCAGGAGCACCAGTGTACCTGGCTGCAGTCATGGAATATCTGGCTGCTGAAATCCTGGAATTGGCAGGTAATGCTGCTCGTGATAACAAGAAGACAAGGATTATTCCTCGTCATCTTCAGCTCGCAGTGAGAAATGACGAGGAGCTGAATAAGCTTCTAGCTGGAGTTACCATCGCTCAGGGTGGTGTTCTGCCGAACATTCAGGCTGTTCTCTTACCAAAGAAGTCGGCCGCTCCCAAAAAATAAAGTCCTACCATCGTTTCACGAAACGTCATGGCAAAACGGTGCTTTTTAGCGCCCCAACATTCAACGAGACAAATCTTTCTTCAGTGTCCAATCGTTCTCGATAAAGTAAATTTCAATGTTGTATTTCCGGTATATAACTTATCAAAGAAAGTTTTACGATAGGTCCGTTTGAAACAGCCTCATGAATTCTTGGCATTTTAGAATTCTATGTGTTAATTGAACAAAATTGTCAATGGGACATGACAATTTCGATGTATTATCATTGGGGAAATTGTGCTCCAGTGCAGTGGAAAGATTGCATGTACCATCGACGTTCAGAGGATGCCTGCCGATGCTTGACCATCTGAGTCAAAGGGTCTGGCATCGCCAGCCGCCGGTCTTATGAACTTGGCGCTGGTTATGCGTTTGTTTGGCGACGGTACGGCGCTAGTCTGATGCAGGTAAAACACCGGTCTAGCGCCGGTGTAATGCATGTTGTAACGCATGTTTGGCGCGGGTCCACCGCTGGTTCACATCATCTCGAATATAGATTTGCGCATGACCAACACCAAACTTGCGTTAAACCGGCATCAGACCTGCGTAAGACCGGCGCCCAACCTGCATTAGACCGGCTGCATAAGTTCGGTTAGCGTATTAATTTCGGTTCCCATCTCGGCCACTATAACCGAGTATTCATTGTAGCAAGTCCCTAAATCAGTGATGGTTGTTCATATGAAGTCTGTAAGCAACAGTCAAAATGAAATCTCAAACTCTCTTTCTTTCACATGGGGGCTTTAAAAAAAGCCGTTTTGGGTAAAATCACCATGCAGAGGCATATTACTTCTTAGCCGTCTTTTTAGCCGCTGATTTCTTCACAGCCGGTTTCTTTGCCTTCTTGGCAACGGTCTTCTTCACAGATTTCTTTGGAGTAGTCGCTTTCTTTGGGGTGCTCGCCTTCTTAGGAGTCGACGACTTCTTAGCTGCAGTTTTCTTTGTAGGAGTTTTCTTAACAGCTGCTGTTTTCTTGCTAGCTGGCTTCTTCGTGACGGCCTTCTTAGCAACTAGAGTCTTTTTCTTTGCCACTGGCTTAACAGCAAGTTTGAATGAACCTGATGCACCGGTGCCCTTGACTTGAGTCAGTTGTCCCGATAGCACACCTCTCTTGAGTGCAAGTTTGAGATGTGTACCAGCACTCTCGCTGACCTTGTAGTTAGCCTGAATATACTTCAGTATTGCCTGGCGTGAACTCCCGCTCCTCTCCTTGAGTGCTGCAATAGCTGTACCAATCATCTCTGAGTACTTGGGGTGCTCAGCTGGTGCTTTCTTCGTCGTTTTGACAGACATGTTGATTGTTGATATGAGAACCAAGTTGATGTTAACGAGCCAAAAATTAACCAGGACTAGTCATGTTCCCATTATGAACTTTTAATACAGAAATGCTTTGCCGGATCGACGTGTTTTTACCAGTCTCGCTCCGTGGCTGTTGTCATGTGTCGCGGGAGGTTAGGTCATCCAGTTCTTTGACGGATTTTCGGTTTTATGCTCACGGTAAGGTCAAGTCAAGTTTTGGAAATGAGTAGAGATGACTCTTTTTCACTTCAGTATCTCAATAAGATATGACATAAGCTGAATCCCTTTCCTTAGTAGTAGTGTAGTGACAAATTCTATTATCGAATTCCTAGATTCTCAAAAGAATGGTAAATTTGAAGTCATTATGATCTTGAATGACATTAAATTCAAATCAGCAAATGCTCCTGGCGTTCAGTACACTTATAGCAACAATATTGTGTGACTGGGCAATATAAGCTAACAATATTTGACGAAAGATTGGAGGATTTGATCAGGAGGCTGTACGTAGCAATGATTTACTGTTCCAAGTCATGCTTGAAAATTCCATGCCAAATAGCAGCATGGGAACCGTCGGAATTTCAGGGAATTATCAGCTCTACTAATTGTCTCTATTCTAAACTCTCTGTTATATTCTCTGTGTGACAAATGCCTGTTGTTTATTTGAATAGTCTTACTTTTATAATTCATTTAACTCTCCCACTCCATCTCCCAAGCCGTATCTCAATCTTGATGTCCTCTACTTAATAGTACCTCCAGCCAACTTTTCATCTTACATTACATCTTTAAAACACTACCAGCAACTCCTACTAAACCACGCAATTTCAGTCGATTTATTTTAGAACTCTTAAGTCAATGTGATCAAGCTAGACTGAGCTAACGAATTTAAAGTGGTGAAACTCGGCTAACAGATATGAGAAAAATGGACATACGCAAACCATGATTCCGTAACCATGGTTAGAAAATTAGTATTTGTTTGACTCACTGGCGCATAGTGTGCCGGTTGGGGGTAATTGAATTCATAAAATTCAGTAGTTCGAACGTCGCATACGAGCTGCCTGGATGATATGCTCCGTTGCAAAGTTATTACTGCAAAGCGCGTTATAGAATGAATATGACCGTACAACTTTAGTTGCTAACTTCAAACATTTATCTGAACGACTGTATATTCCATATCACTAATTTAAGTCATGACTGGACGCGGTAAAGGCGGCAAGGGATTGGGAAAGGGAGGAGCAAAGCGCCACAGGAAGATTCTCCGAGACAACATCCAGGGAATCACCAAGCCTGCCATTCGACGACTTGCTCGTAGAGGTGGAGTGAAGCGAATCAGTGGTCTCATCTATGAGGAAACCCGCGGAGTTCTCAAAGTCTTCCTGGAGAACGTGATTCGTGATGCTGTGACCTACTGCGAACATGCCAAGAGGAAAACAGTCACTGCAATGGATGTAGTGTACGCTTTGAAACGTCAAGGACGTACTCTCTACGGATTTGGCGGCTAAGTGCACAACTTTGACGTTCGTCAAAAAACAAACGGCTTTTCTAAAAGCCCCACTTATCATATAAGAGACTACTTTAGATCTATTTTGCAGATTTCAACCGAATAAGATTGGATCAGTGTTTGGATTGCGTATGTTGACTCTTGATGAAACTGATAACATCCGGCACAAATCTTTAATGGACTTCTGCGTTGAAAATCAAAATATAACTTTAATAAAATTAGAAATGAGTGCGGAAATTAAAAACGGTCATTGTAAGTTATTGACCGTGCGAGGACCATCCCACAGAGCTGAGGATCCATTCATAGATTACACCATAAAATTGATCACTGTTTTATTCAAATTTCCGAGTTAAGTTTATGGCTCAGATTCTATACCAGTCGGTGACCATATTAATTCGAAAAACAAACAAAATAATTCATTGTAGCTCAATTCTACAGAAATTCTGGCAGTGGCACCATATCATATAATCAAAAAGCCTCTAACTCTTATCATAATTGTGAATAATGATAATATAAACTGTGAGTAATACAAAATTATTCGTGCAGAATTATGCCACGCCGTGTGACTCACACCCAAGCCTGCCAGCCGGAAAATATCCTGCTTAGATTGGCAGGGTCTTGGGCCTTCCTGATGAGGTAGTTAATCTGTCCCTCAACTCCTAGGACAACGCCCTCCTCAATTCCCTCCAGCTTTTTCTTGAGTGTGCCCAGCACGCGCTGTGCCTGACTATTGCTTGCATCTACTCAGGGGAGATGCAGGGTCAGAAATATGATATTACTACGAGTATCAGACATGATATGACTACCAGTATCAGAGGGATATCACTTTCATAGGATAATATCACGCTTACCACTGGAACCTGAGTGCGATTTCATTCTCTTGCTTTGCGACACGTCCTTGGTTTTGACAGTTGTATCGCTGATACACCAATTGAAAAGAGGGTCATGGATGAAAACTTCGATCACAGCACTCAGGAGTTCTTTGTTCGCCTATTTAGGGAGGAGCAATCGCGTATTATCCATTCACAAGTCGAAAACAGCTTTTCCCGCATGTAAATAAATTTCCTGATCAATATCATAGTCCCGGTTACAATTTCACAATTTTTTTAATTACCTGCAGGACAGTCATGACGTGCTCACAGGATATCCTGAACTCCCCCTCGGTAGCGGTTACACCCAAACCGTCAACCAAATCACGAGTCAGGCGGAATGGAACACGTTCAGGAATGTGGAGCAGCTGACCCTGCGTGACAGTGAGTTTGCGTTCATCACAAGACGCAGAGATGTGGCGAGATTTCACTTATCATAGCGATGCAGCCGACCCCGAAAACCGGTAAATCCTGCTCGAATCTGGTTTTTTAATTCGTTTATGGGGTAAAGATAAGAGCCTTGTGACATCTAGAGCGACAATCAGTGTTGCCAACGGCATGGGTCGTTTCCTATTTCGCTTCGCTATCTATATTATCTTCATTCTTCCCCAAAATCTAAATAAGACCCTGACTTATACTCCCTCAAATAACACCGTATTTATCACAACAGAAACACACAGGCAGATGAACATCGCTAGACTACGAGGTCTATCGAGGCCAAGACGACTACTAATCTTAACTCAACGCTCGCTGGTGAGCATGGATCAGGGTCAGCAGAAACTATCGACTGCCGTCCCAATCGAACTAGATTTCCAGGACACAAAACGCACATACGAATCAAAGAGCAACTTCGAGTTGTTGCGATCGTACGTCATCCTGCGCATGTGTACAGTGGATTTGTTTGTGCGGAATGCAGAGCAATTGATGCGTATCTCTAGACAGATGCTAGGACACAAGCTGTTCACGTACATCATGAAGAAGACGTTCTACGGACAGTTCGCAGGCGGGGAGAACATTGGGGAGCTGAGGCCATGTGTTCAGAACCTGGCCCGATTTGGGGTAACGTCCATGCTGAACTACTCAGTGGAGGCTGCCGACTTGGACACAACCCTAGATGAGAGGAACTGCGAGCACCACCTCGAGGTTCTGCTTGATGTGCTGGCCAAATCCAGAGATGCATGTGGGGACAAGCAGTCATTTTCATCATTCAAAATAACGGGATTCACTACTCCTCATCTCCTATACCAGCTCACAGAGGTGATAGTCAAACTGAGACACGTGTTTCTCCAGCACTCTCACGTGTCGTCACGTGATGCAGGCAGTCACGTGACTGACCTACCAGCAGGAATTCTGCAAGACCCCAGTTTGCTGGTCAACAGGGTGATGTCTAGGGATGCATTCCTTAGGGTGACAGGGGATCCGGGTGTATACGATGATGCAGATTGGGAAAATGTGGGGTATCTCGACTTTTATCAGTTCAGAGACATATTAATGTCACGCCCTGATGTTTTGAACAGGATCGACGGAATGGGTGAGGCCCTCACACGAGATATGATAGGTGGAATTGACAGGTTGATGGGGAGACTAGAGCAGGTGGCAGTCAGAACCAAAGAGTTAGATACTCGAATTATGATTGATGCTGAGCAGACGTACATGCAGCCAGCGATCGATTATGTCACAGTGGAGTTGATGAGAAGACACAATCGAGAGAAAGCGTACATCTACAACACCTATCAATGTTACCTGAAAAACACACCAAACAACCTAACCTTGGACGCGCATGATGCTGGTATGAGAGACTACAAGTTGGGGGTGAAGTTAGTGCGCGGCGCGTATATGGTGGAGGAAAGAGCACGTGCTGCGCGGCTCGGCTATCCAAGTCCAGTGCAGGACACTAAATCAGACACAGACAGTGCGTATCACGCTATGCTGGATGTGTTACTGGGATTGGTAAGTCGTGACCAGTGTGCTCTGCTAGCCGGGTCACACAACCCTGATACAGTGCAGTATCTGATGAATGGACTGAGAGACAGGCAGGTCCCAACTGATGCTGTTTACTTCGGGCAACTGTTCGGACTGTGCGACCCAACTTCATTTCTACTGAGTGGCTGCGGGTACCAGGTGATCAAGGCTATAGCATGGGGACCAGTAGAGGATGTACTGCCGTTTCTAGCGAGGCGGGCCCAGGAGAACACAGGGGTCCTGGGAACATCGACTAGGGAGTTGTGTTTGCTGGAAAAGGAGATAAGACGGCGAGCACTGGGTGGCGGGGGCGTATCATAGCGCGCGGCGCTCACATCACTCCCCCCTCAGGGAGTGTAACGTGTTGTGGGATTTCCGGGGAACCATATAACAATTGTGCAGACAATGATATAGTTACGGGGACCTTGGTAGAGTGTATTTGCGGTGTGATGTCACATCGTAGCTGTTTGTTTTCATGAAAACTGAAAAGTACACCGATTAACTTAATACCTGATCGAAAGCCACGCCCAGATCGATGTGAATGAGCTCCGATGTTGCCATGTCAATGAGAATATTCTGTACATGCCTATCTCCCAACCCAACAATGTGTCCAACTGATGAGATATTTTAGTAGTACAGCTTTTAACTCTCTTTGTTAACATGATTTCGGCTCGAAAAATGTAATATTTGTCCTATTTTTGGGCCGAAGTTACCGTACCGATACTTGTTGTAGCGAGGCTGTATGCGTAGTTACTCTTCTGCTTGTACCATTGGGCTGGGTTGACAAATTGTTCAGTGAAGTAGTGACGAAATACCGGCTTGAACTTCTTACACATTCTCCTGTACTCCTGATAGATGTCACCGTGAGAACTGAGAATAAACAGATCACACACAGACACCCACACACACACGCACGCCCAAAACATACACAGACAAGACACACAAAAACATACACAGACAAACACACAAACACACACAGACGTCAGACACCCACACACACACCCACTCAAGCACGCCCAAATCATACAAAGACAAAAACACACACACACAGAGACACCCACACACACACACGCACGCCCAAAACATACACAGACAAGACACACAAAAACATACACAGACAAAACTTACACAGACAAACACACACACACACACACACACTCAAGCACGCCTAAAACATAGTACATACACAGACAAGACACACAACTACATACACACACACACACACACTCAGAGTCAGACACACGTACGTCACATAGATGCGTCACACACATACACAAACACACCTCTGGTAATCGGGATGGATTCTTCTCGTAGCAGGTTTTCAGTGCTGCTCTCACTTGACTACTCCGCAAATCTTCGGGCCGGTATCTCGCGTGAGCTCCCTCTGCGGAGCCTGGCCTCCCAACGAGATACGTGCCGAGAGGCTGGGTGTTCTCACACCACTCTAGAATACCCGACCTTTGTGACAATGGTGACACCTGTACAATGAGAGAGAGAGAGAGAGGTGTCATAACATGGAGAGGTGTCGATATGTGTGTACTTATAGAGGAGGTGTGTCGGTGTGGGGGACAAAAATGGTAATATCGATACCTTGTATGTCCGCATATGTAGATTCCTGGATATTTCATTTCCAGACAGGAGTCTATTGGCTACGCCGAACAATTGTTCCATTACCATATCTTGCCTTAGATCGTCATTGCCCTGAAAATTGTAACAATACGTCCTCGAGTGATCAACCACTCGAACACTAGCCCTCCTCTCTCCCAATGCGAGAACCAATCTCGTGGGGGCTCGATTTTAATTAACTCACGTCAGGATCGTAATTTTATAGCTCATCTGAGAGTTTCGATTATCTATACTACATATTTTTTCCAAATCCAAACAATATTTGGTTGCTGTTGTCCGCAGCATATGTACGTTCTTCATAATCATTCAAAAGTCAGTGGTTCAAAAAAGAACGCGGCATATTTGACAGACTGCCGCCACATCACGTGAAGAAACACTAAAACTTTTTCTAGCGATGTGGTGGCAGTCTGTCAAATATGCCGCGTTCTTAATTAAATACGTGTTAATTAAATACGTTTTTAATTAAATCACATTATGGTTATTTTCAACAGCTCTTGAGGAATAAAAACGCTGAGTATAATGAGTGGATTATAATTTACTTTATCTTCAGCACTTCAATGACATCACACATGGCTCAAATTTGATTGTATAAAGTAGTGTTGTAAAGTTTGAAACTAAAATTAAATACGTGTTAAATACGACTTATGCACATGAAAGAAGACCCGATTGACCTTATCCAGTAGGGGGCTACTACACCAACCGTAGCGGTTTTGGTGATAATATAATACTGTGTGCAGAATGCGCGGTACTCAGGCAGGGCTACTAATCGCCTGGACAGCACTCATCGCACAGAACAGAGCAGTCAGTGGTGGGCACAGAACAAACACTTTCCCCCAAACCGATTATCTAAACATTGTTCCCGCAACCGGACTCTTCTACCCCCCGAAATGTCTGGACTTTTACCAGGTGTTTGTACCGGTGACAGAACCGAGCCGCACGCTCACCGTCACTCAGCTGAAGCATTGCTGGGGATACTGTAGGACGATGAGGGAATGCACGTTATTCTCGTTTGACACGTACACCGGGTTGTGTAGTCTGTATACCCGTGCAAAGGTTGCCGCGTCCCGAGACCGAACAGTGGAAGAGGTACTGTCCGATATGTCCCAGGACGCGATACTGGACATGATGTCCCATGTGCTCGGCTACATGGACTGTTTGCGGTGTCAGGGAGCTTTGGACAACATCTACAACATGACCAGACTCGTGATTATGCAGAACAATAGCAAGGTTACCAAGTGTCTATCTGTTACAGATACAAAGGTTAGCAACCCTGGCCAGGATAATGTTTATCAGCTGGACTGGCTGTCCTGTCTCAAAGCAACCTCTTGGGATGTTGTAAAACTTGGTGAGGACCTGGTCAGGGTATCGCCAAGTGATGAACCCTCTTGGAGTCTGGAATTCAATCCCGGGTCTAGTATTGTTTACTTGGCGGAAACAAGGAATGGTACAAGTCTGCAGCAAATACTAGAATTTTCCAGAATTGAGATAATGTGCCGGTATGAGTTGTCCATGCCCAGGCAGAGAAATGGAGTACTCTACACGGGTGAGCCGTCAGGGGATACCCCACCGCAAAACCAGGACATATCTTTGTCAGGGGTGAAGTTCTCCAAAGCTACTGACTTCGCAACTTGTCCACTGAACTCCTTTACAGTGAATAACGGAACAGTGTTAGCCGTGGGTGATGTGCCGTACTTCCTACATGGTATGAGGGTTACCATATCGTGTAACCATGGTTACCAGGTTGCTAATTCAGACAACTTCACTACCATCCAGGTGGTAACATGCTCTGAAGGTGAGCAGACCACACTGGAACCCTGTGTTCCAGTGCGGCGTCACTCTGGATGCCCGGTACAAATCTTAGCACCTCTTGTCCTGGTTATAGTGTTGCTCGTGATTTGTCTGTTGTTTTGTGCTGCCACACAACCATGGTTGAGAAGGCAAGAGAGCAACCACGATACCGTGAACATTGCGACCACTCCAAACATTCAATAGAGTATATATATCACACCTGGGTGTTGCTGGATGTTTGGGTGTCTTTCCTCGGAGAAGGAGCATCAAGTCACGTGACCTGGTATCTAGTGACCCGGTATCAGGTGACCCGGTGTCACGTGTCAAAAGTGCTCGTGTCACCGAGAACAAGAACTCATGGAGAAAACTTCTCTTCCGCAGGAATCTGCCCTTTTCACGATGTAATGGGCCTTCTAACACTTCTCACAATCCAATCGTAGCCCGTGTGTCGTTGCACTATTCAGCATTGCTTCTATTACAGATCTGCCTGCACATTGAGCACCATTTCCCTAGTCAGCATGTGCGGGACCTGGTTATTAGTAGCACTGACACAGCTAGGGTGGGCATCAGGTTGGGTTACAAGCACATCCGCAACGACCAGCACAGCCTCAACACGGTTCCCAAAGAAGTCCATGTCCTCTGTAGGGTTATTCAGACCGCCAGACTGTATTGACTACCAGCAGCGGTACATACCAGCATCCCGACCGCTAACCACCTTCTCGGTGGACACATTCGCCTATTGCTGGGACTACTGTGCTCTAACCAAGGACTGCACCCTCTTCTCATTCAATCTTCACACCGGGACATGTAGCCTCTTCCTACACGCCAGGGTGACTGTAGTCTCGCCTGTCACTTTGCCAGTCACACTGGACTCCATGAACACAATCATGGGCTTCATGGACTGCATGAGGACAGTGGAAACGGTAGCCAAACTGTTCAATTCTCCGGGGGTGATGATAGAGAAAACCATTGAGTCATCACAGATGTGTCTGTCTGCCACGAATGAGAAAGAGGGCAGATTCGATAATCCTGATACTTTCAAGATAGAGTGGCTGCAATGTTGGAAGGCTAACTCCTGGACTTTCACAAAGCACGGAGGAAACAAGGATTTGGATTTGGTGAGAGTTTGCCCGAGCAACGACTCTGCGCTGAGTCTAGAGTTTATCAAAGATCCGTTTACGAGTATGAGACTATCAGCCACTAACGACACAGAGTCTCAGATTCAAAAACTCTTCAAGGATTCGACTCCCTTCCATTTCACCCTCAGAGAACAAGTGAAGAACAGGAATCTGTACACGGAGCCGATTGACGCTCGGTCTCTAACCTCGTTCAAAGTGACCCGGGTTTCCCACACTAGGACATGTCCAGTGGATAGATACACCGTCACTAACAGCTCTCTTCTCAGCATGGGGGATGTACCGTACTTCCTGCACGGTATGAGGGTTACTATAGCGTGTAACCCTGGTTACCAGGTTGCTAACTTAGACAACTTCACTACCATTCAGGTGGTAACATGCTCAGAGGACCACGCTACAGTGCAGCCATGTGTGCCCAATAGAATGAACAGACACACGAAATTGGGGATAGTGACGCCGTATTTGTACGCCACTTTCCTCCTGTCAGTGACCGTGGTGGCTCTCATGAGCTACATCGCCACCTTACTCGTCGGGAGGAGGTACAAAGAGAGGAGCAGGAAGGAGACAAAGAATCGGACTGGGACACAAAAGTGAACACCTATCGGACGATGGATATGCTGCAGTTAGAGATGTACTAAACAGCTTAGGCAGCTGTAACGCACAAGCTGCTTGTTAATAAAAGGAGGAGGAACTCAGGGATTTACCCAGACACATTTACCCAGAACATAATTGTGACCCCTTTTAAAATGTAAGCTGATGCGTGTTACTGGTTACACTTACATTATTACTGTTCAGATGCAATATGCTAACGTCTTCCAATTTTATTGCGCTGACTATTTTAAACTCAAATCAGCGTTCTGATACTCTGAAATATCTGCACTACTTCCACCTGTTAGACACTAACCTTGACAAGTTGCTTCCTCTCCACGCCGTCAGAACACAGTATGTGTGTAACTTTGGGCATGTTCAGTCCGCCAGGCGTGTATGTGTCAGGTTTGACGCTCACAATGGACGGGAAGTCCGAGTAGTCCCGGCCTGCCCTCGCGGGAATCTCGACTGTCAGGAGGGGAAATGTCGCTATGTTCCGGAGCTTCCTGATCGTCATATTGTCCGGTATCCGAGCTTTGCCTGATGCTGGGGACACGTAATTAGCACGTAATTGATTAGGGTATTAAGCGGTGGGAAACACCTGTTTAATTTAACTCTGAGATGTGCGAAGCTGAGATTTGAGACATGCAAAGAATTAAAACACACACACACACACACACAATATCAAAACCTTGTTTAGTCATGAATGTAGAATCTTCCTTGATGTTGTAGTTTGCCCATTCCACATAGGCTTCTGTCACTCGTTCCATGTCAGATACTATCTCACATAGCCGCTCTTCCTTTCTCAAGTCGGTCAATAAAGTGGCGGCGATCTTGGTACGAGCCTGGAAATAGTGTAACACGTTTCGTAACATGTTAGGATCCGTTCAGGTGGGCCCAGGGCCCTTCACATGGACTAAATACGGCAATAAAACGGCCTATTTCCTTTTTATTATGGAGATTGGAGAAGCATCAAAATGAGGCGCAGAAGTAACCACTTTTGTTCAAGAAAACAAATTAATTTCATTACTTTTACGGCATACGCAGACACATACACACAAACACACAGCCACACACCTCCTCAGCTGCTGGTTTCAATTCCTTGATGTATGAGCAGTCAAGTTGCGCGTTCTTCAGAGCAAACAGTGTAGGTAGCACGTGGTAAGGATGTTCCGATGCTGCATTCCTGATCAACTGATAAAAGTGATGTCACCCATAACTCAGATTGAGGTCATTCAAATTTACACTCCCATTATAACACACTAAGAAATCACGTTACGTAAACACGTGTTATATAACAACTCACGTCTTGTAGCAGCTGATCGAGGTTCCCTGCGCCACCGAGCCTAGCAGCTAGCTGGTATATGGGCGGGAGTAGCTTGTGAGTGGGGATCTGCGGGACTTCCTCCACAGCAAGCTCACACAGATCATCCAGACCGGTGTTGTCGAGCAGCAGCGAGCATAGTCTGAGGGAACGTGATGGGGAGTGATGGGGGAGAGCAGAGTCTGAGGGAACGTGATGGGGAGTGATGGGGGAGAGCAGAGTCTGAGGGAACGTGATGTGGAAGTGATGGGGGAGAGCAGAGTCTGAGGGAACGTGATGGGGAATGATTGGGGAGGGCATAGTCTGAGGGAACGTGATGAGCGACGGTGATGAGGGTATGGAGTGATGAGGTTATGGCGTGGTGATGAGCGCACAGAGACCAGCATAATGAGCAGCTGGATAATTACTATCATCAATACCTAGCTTCATATTGAAGAAATATAATCAGTATTTAAAGCCCAAATTCTAGATTCAAAGAGATATTCAGCTAGCTAGTTTCCCGTATAATTTAGAATTATAGCTATTCCTACAGGCAATTGGCATGCGGGCCAATATCTAGCTCCCAGCGTCTTCAGTACCTGAAAACATGGAGGTCATTCTCTCTCCTTGAGGGTGAGCTCAGTTTGAGCGAGTAGATGTAGTGCCGCACAGTGGTCAGTAGATATTCCACCCGCTCACTTTGTCTCTTCTTCAACTTGTTCCGGTCATGGGCAACCTGCTGGTTGAAGCTGCTCAGCTGCTTCTTCTGAGCGAGCAGTTTCATGGACTGCTTGTTCTTGCGGAGTAGTTGCAGATCACTTTCTGTCTGTTCCAGGACTTTGAGTTCCTCCTGATACTCTAAATGGGGGGGCGGTTGAGCAACGTACTTAGTCATAGTTAGCAGGGGTTAGCAACGAGCTACAGCACGGAATACACTGTACTTCCAGAATACCAAACAGAATTTACGATTAAGACACCTATATGAAAGATGAGGAGGTAGTGTACCTGAGGAAGCGAAATACTGGTCATGTTGCTTGAGTTGCTCATCAGCAAAAAGTGCCAGTTTCAGGTGAGCACTCCCCAGTGTGGTGGTGTCAGAGTGGTCTTGACACCATGTCACTGCTTCCTGCGCGTTGGGGAGTTAGAGTGTTAGACACCAACCATCCGGTGGGAAGCGTCAAATACAGCTGTTCATGTAGCAACGAGCACAGCGTATGAACAAATAACTGGGGTAGCTCCCTTGCGACAGAGCCATTACCTCGAGACAATTGTCCATGATATAGCTGGGGAACTCGGTGTTAGTCTCAGTCAGCCAGTCTGCCTTGGTGATCAGTAACTCAGGGTAGTCCGAACAGTCATCTGGGCACTCTGCCAGCAGAGAATCCATGAGTCTGAGAGCCACTCTCCTCTCCCCACTCGCCCACTCCAGCTTACACTGCTCTGACTTGAGTGCTAACTTCTGCTGAGGTGAGGACTCGAGTTGCAGACCTGAGAATCGCGGTGTCAAGACAAGTGTGTCAATCATTGACAATGTAAATGTGTCACGATAAATATCTGTGAGAAGGTGTCAATAGCTTTCGATAACATTGCTTCAAAGTAGATATGTCAATCATATTGACAGCTTTCACGGTAACCTTGTCTGAGGAAGCGCGCAGCAGGCTGGAATTCGCTGCTGTGCCGCGCGGCACGTGCACAATTCAGGAGGGTGTCAATAGTTCCCTGCCTTGTCATCAGGGATATGACAGCTTGACACTGATACACCACTTCCCACTTGCTATAGTCCAGGACTCGCGATCGAGCATCCCTGGGGATATTTCGTTCCAAATTGAACATGGTCCGCGGATTCACGCACCCAATCATGCACTTTGAAAGTGACGCAAGTCACACCCCATCTCTATGTAGCTAGATCATTGTTTGGAAGTATTGGAGGGAGGGAGAGATGCTCTCCCTGAACAAAGCACAACACATACACATACACACACACACACACAGACACAGACACACAAGAGTGTGGTGTATATTGTCAAGGATGTGGCAATGTACCGCGGTGGGTGTTGTGGGTTGAGAAGGGAGGATATTTCGTTGAGGAGGTGAATCTGGACAAAGTGTTCGTGAGGATTGAGCTCCCGACATCGCATCTGTGCTTCCTTGATGTGCATCAGCGCCTGACAACATTGAGCACAGAGCTTCATTGGGGTGGTCTACTACAGAGCATGGTGGTGAATTCCCTGAATTGTCATCAATCATCATATCATGTGACATATTGTTGCGTCTCTCTATTAATTACAGTTTGATGAGCTCCTTGTTGGATGGATAGTAGAGAAGAGTACACGTTGCCATGAATACCGTGTTCTGTGCTCGTGTTTAACTCCCACTGAGAGTTCCTCCATGCTGTCTCGTAGTGAGCTTCACTCACCTATGATAGTGTGGGGTATGTTAGGGGTACCCGGTACACGTCGTGATAGTCATGCACGTGCGTCGTGTGTAGTACACGTGTGTCTACATTGTACAATGCACATTGCGTGTACAACAACACGTGTGTGTACAATGTTAGTTAGTGTCCTCAAAACATTTACCTGACACGTGTTAATCCAACACGTGTCTGTCCGTTACTAACGTGTTAACAGCACGTGCTACTAACCCGTGGCTGTGTGGTTAGCAAGGTAGGTAGGAGGAAGTCAGGAGCTGTGTGTTTGAGGGCAGATAGCACTCCCTCCATATTCCCAGTTCTATCACTGAGGCTGAGCAGTTGAGGCCACGCGTGCTGGTGTGTGAATACCTTCGTCTTGCCACTCTCCGATGATAGGTTGATACCTTGTGAATTAGAGGAGTAATGTTCATTGTTCCTTGACATTATTCATTCAAGTTCATGTTCATTGTTCATTTCGGAGCCTATTATACGATGGCCACCGATAATCGATATTTCACACGCACCGTGAATAGCACTATCACATCTGAGATTGAGGAATATCTCCAGTAGGATGTCCTGGGTGACCGAGTCACTGCACAGACTCTGTGACCGCTCACACTGCCCTGTATCGTCCACCCTGTGACGGAGAGAGAGGGGGCTTGGTATGATAGTCATCGTGCCCAGCAGGGACTCAACTACACCTGCTCTGCTGCTACTCTACATTTTCCCAATTCCCATGGCTCTACATTTCACCATCGCTCCCTGACGTCTAGCCCTACATTTCTGTCGATATCACCCCCCCACTCTCCCACTATTCATAGTCACCTGACTCTCTACCATAGACGTTACTGCGCCCTCAAACTCACCAGTCTACGCACTGTCCACACCTCCACTTATCCTCCTCCCACCACTCTATCTTACCTCCTCACTCCATGTCTACTCCACTCCACACCTCCACTCACCCTCCTCCTCACTCCATATATACACCACACCTCCACTCACACTCCCCCAACCACTTTGTCTCACCTCCTCACCCCATGTCTACTCCGAACCTCCACTGACCCTCCTCCTCACTCTATTTCTACTCCAGACCCATCACTCACACTTACCCCTCCACATATAGCTCCAAGTAGAGCAGGGCAGTGGTGAACTGACTGAGTTGTATGGCTGCACGACACATCACCAGCCAGTCAAGAGATAACCATGTGAAGTTCTTATACCTCACTCTGAAATGTGGGATAGTTGGTGGTATTCATAGTACACGTATTGCCAATGCCATTGTTAGCCATCATATTGTATCGCAAATTGGAGGTAAGATACACTAGATAACATACCCTGACTTATCAATGGGCTTTGTGGAAAGGTATTTAACTGCCTGGATATGCTTGAGATGAGGTTGTGTTTCCACTTCCTTGATGAACAGTTCACTGATACGTGTCTTGTAGTCAGGGCATGAGGTCAGTAGATCGTGTATCACCGGACCCAGAACATCGTTCAATAGATCCGGCTGGAAAGAGAGAGAGGAGAGATACGTTGTAATTGGAATAATATCGGAACAAATCATCTTGATAAATTGAGTAACGAGTTTTGAGCATACTTATGAGTTGACCAAATCTAAGTTTCGGCATACCTTCAGGGTGGCAATTGGTAGGAGATACCGGAAGATATCCGATGGACAGCACTCGAGAATCTCCATACCCATGGTATCTAGTAACATGGTGGACTGGGCTGGGACTTTCTCCTGAAGTTGGGTTACACTTGCAACAATGCAACACTATGATACACACCATGTTACAGCACGGTATACACAGATCATGATGCGCGCAGCAAATAATGTCAGCAGGGTGTGCGCGCGCAGTGCGCGGCTCATACTCACGGGAGTCCCATAAAGGGTGAAGGGAAGAATGTGGTCATATGACACCTCCTCATCCAGGCACCTCTTTACAAAGAGCTTGCCCGTGCTGGTCCGCATGATGTTCCTCGTGACACGGTGTGCTGTTCTCTGGATATCAGGGCTGGGTGTGGGAATATCATGATATCAGCGTGTGATGGATAGGGGGAGATTCAGAGGCGGAAAATCGGTGTTGGATTCAGAAAGGGGATGATCTGGGAGGGGAAATTGGGAGACTCGTTGAGTGAGAGGATAGCCACGAAAATGGAGGGAGGGTTACTATTCAGTTGAGTAGTTTTCGAAGGAGCTTGCCATGTTTTCGATAACATCATTCCTGTTTTTGAATTGCTTCCAGAACAAGCATTATTGTGTATAGTAGTGCAGATGATCAACATGCAAGAGAGTGAGAGAGCGGCGTTGTATCGCTGAGAAAAGTCAAGCGATGTTGTGTTTCCATTTCTAACATTTGTGAGTATTTTCCATCTTTTTTACTCAAACTGGTTCCTAACAATTTATCCTAACAGAGTAGAGTGTAGCACAGATATCCGGATATGGATGTCCTATTCCCGATAATAAACAAGGTCACAGCCCCAGTCAAATCGGTGAACATCGACGATTTCTTCAGTCAATTTAACCGGGTGTTCATGTTCTACTCGAGTCTTACATTCGCTGTAATCATCACAATCAGGCAGATAGTGGTGGGTGGACCGGTAATCTCGTGTGACGGGTTCAGTTCCGGGTCCGAGGATTGGTTACGCTTTGCGGAGGACTGGTGCTGGAGTAACGGCATGTACACGATCAAGGAGGCGTATGCCACGAGTAACAGAGCTAGTCCCTACCCGGGACTGATCCCTGAGGACATCCCCGCGTGTATGGAGTATGAGCTGTATTCGGGAGGGAGGATCAAGTGTCCACCAGCCCACGAAATTAAACCCCTGACACGGATATACCACACTTGGTATCCGTTCACCATGTTCTATTTCTGGATGTTGTCCGTCATGTACCATCTCCCGTATAGGTTCTACAAACTGTGGGGTTTCGACCAGGTCAAGATGGTCGTTGCCATGCTACAGAACCCGGTGGAGGATGGGTTTGAGAAGAGGGAGATGATAAAGAGAGGGTCCGTGTGGTTGTATCTCAACTCCCCTGAGGCGCTGTCCCACCACTCAGCCTACTCGTTGTTCATGGTGAGGCATGGCCTGGCCATGGTGGAACTAGCAGTGAAGTGTCTGTATCTGGGGAATGTGCTATTCATATTCTACCTCACGGCCAGTATGTTCAAACTCGGCTCCTTTGCAAAGTACGGGTTGCTATGGGAGACTGACTCGATGCTGAACAACGTGCAGAGCGTAATCCAGGAGAAGCTGTTCCCAAAGGTGGTGGCGTGTGAGGTGAAGCGGTACGGAACAACTGGGCTAGAGGAGGAACAGGGCATGTGCATGCTCTCACTCAACGTTGTCAACCAGTATGTGTTCCTAGCATTCTGGCTACTCCTGTTCATTAATCTCATTGTCAACATTATCGCCGTCCTCCTAACACTACTCAAGATATTCGTGCCCCGATTCATGTTGAGCAAGTTCCTGATGAACTCCTCGTTAGAGAGGAGCCCTGCTGTAGACAGCTTCTCACGACTCTACCTCACACGAGGACCCTCCCTGAGGTTCGTCATGGACATCATGGCTTACAACATCCAGCCCAAACTGCTCGCAGAGGTGCTGATACAACTGTACGCGCTCCTGGCAGACCGGTTACCATGCCAACTGCTACAGGACAGTGTGAACGCCACATTCCCTGGGTACAGCAGTAATCCGGCATCAGACGGTGAGGAGCCACCACGGCTCATCGAGGCGGACGAGGGTGGCATCACGAGGGCGTTCAGACGAGCATTCAGGAAGAGGGGTAGGAAGAGGATAGAGGAGGTGGAAATGAAGAGACGACGACCTCCCATTCTACTGGTAAATGGGGAGGTAGTGGAGTAACTTACTCTGTGTCGAATAGGAAGGGTTGGAGTGCGTCGGATATTATCCCACAGTATTCTATCTGATCGGGCTGACATTCGGATAACTCCCTCCAATACTGGGATCTTATCTCTGCAGAGAGACAATGTATGAGAACTGTATGTGTAATCTATGCATGATATCAACAATGATGTATTTACTATTTAGAGAATAATTCCAGTTTTCATAGAACTGTTTTATTGATAAGGGGTTTCTCAATTCCAATGGAAGCTATCTGGGCTCCTCTTGGTCAATCGCTGCAAGTGCAACGCGCGCGAGAAACGTACCTGGATTATCGACAGTGTCGATAAGTCCAATGTCCAGGTCCGTGATGTGGTCTAATTTACCCAGCAACTCCCACGCTGTGCTATCATCAGACTGCAGCAGAGTGTTAACAGCAGTGTTGACAACTCGATCATCATCTCCATGACGACCGACTGTTAACATGACATCACTGACAGGCGGAGTTGCCACGTCACTGGACAGTGATGTCATTAAGTGATCACGTGGTCCGGACAGGTACCAGTATGCTCCCGACACGTTACGAACAGTGGTCTGAACATCATCCGATTTGATTGGCAGTGACGTGTACTTGTGATACACGTTATTGAGTTCATCTGTGTCAAACGTGACGAAAGGCAACCAGTGGGGAGAGTCGCACGTTTTTAGGAGCAATGTCAATATATCTCCCACCAGGGTGGCTGTTTGGGGGATCTGTGAGGCACATGCTGCCAAGTTGGTAACGAGATCAGTTATCACGTGACCGAGGATAGAGTAGGAGTTAGGCAGCACAGACAACAACGCGTGCAGTATTCCCAGACATAGAGTGACGAGAGAAGAGTCTGGTGCAGACTGGTGGGTGGCGCTGGGAAGTATAGAGTGTAGGATGGTGGACATTGTGTCCACTATGACACGGGATATGTAGCACCAATCACCACTGCTCTTCATGTTGTTGTGCGGATCTTCCAGAAGTAGTTCCACTAGGAACTGAAATAGTTGAGGTACACGTGTAAAATAAACCCGTACCTAGATATAGCTTTGCAGCATGCGCTCAGGGAACCCAATCATACACACACAATCACAAACCTTACCTTATACGATACAAGCGCTGACTGCCTTATGAAGAAGTTTTTGGATCGGTGGAAGACCTCATATACGTTAAGAAGTGAAGATTGGACTCCACCCTGAAACATATCATGTGTGTGATTTTCTTTGATAAATGAAACAGCAATTTGAATTTCGTGAAATTCAGTTCTTTACCATTGAGATTTGCAGTAGTTTGAAGGGTCCTGGTTTTCTTTGGTCTCCCATCTGCTCTCTGATATACCCGATACACTTCACGACAGACTTGGAGCTGTACTCCGGGTGTTTAAATCGCACGTGGCCCGCCCTAAACAGAAAATGTGTGATCGGGAGTTGTAAAATCAAAAGTTAGTGGGAAGAAACGGAAAATATGCGCACTGATTTCCTATCTGCACCTGATTTAGTGCACGAGAATAAGACTATTCTTACTACCCTCTACTCAACCAGCCCGAAGTACCGAATCGTATTCCAAATACATCACAGAAAATCTCCTACCATACCTCGAATAAGTGGCATATTTTCCCCCGTGCTCAGCATCATGCATCCTGAGGACCAAACTGCTGACAATCTTGTCAATGTCTCGCTTCAGACAATCTGTGACAACCTTCTGTCCCGCTTCCTTGTTCAGATACCCAAACACCTTTTCCACACAGCTCCTCTCACTACGAGGAAATCAATCATTTCAAAGTGAAACTTCCTGATCAAAATCATCGAGTATCTACTTTTCGATTAGATCATGATGTTTGCTAAAGAACTGAATGAAGAGGAACGGGACTGACCATACTATACTAACAAAACTTGTAGCATCAGTGAATGTGTAACTCACTCGCTGTCGGATGACACGACCATTGGTAGCACTCCTCCCAGTATGTGTGTACAAATCAGTGGCAACAAATCAGCCGGTGTAGTGTCAAGGATGGTGAACACATGTGGTAACTGGTCGTATTGACCGCATATCAGTAGTGCCAAACAGACAGCACCACTTTCCTCCCTGTGTTTTTCATTGGAGGAGGGTGAGGGGGATGTTCCGTCACACACACACACACACACACACACACACACACACACCTGAAAAAGTCTCGGATAGAAGGAAATCCGAATATCGTAGCCGGGAACTCGGTTATGGGGTTGGCTGGGTGGTGCAACCACTGGAAGAGCAGCTTCTCACAGAACTCAGTGAATATGTCACGGGGAGAGGTGTAGTGTAGAGAATGGGACACGTTCAGCAGAGCCTGACGGATGTGTGACTTTATTGTCCATTTGGATGAGTCTCAGTGTCGAAATGTCTCAATAGTACCTCTGGTAAGGCCCAAATAACAAGAGGGCACTGGGCAAATGTCGCGAAAAGGGAGTGAAATTATTTCCCCCGCCAAGTGATCTCCCGCAAACGAAGTGCGGCACACGGGGAATTCTTATAAACGCCCCTGTCGAGGTAGCCCGTAGCGATTATAGAGAGAACCTGCACGTAACACACATACCTTGGTGCAAGTTTGTCTAGTTTTACCCCTCCCAGCGAGAGTAGTGATATTGCAGAGGGCAGGGAGCTGCAGTGACGGACACTGCTTCATACACGATACTAGGAATAGGAGATGGAGTCTGGCGGCAGACGGGATGGAGCAGCCATCTTCATCCTGTGAATATCACGTGAGAATAGACTGTATATCTTCGGAAATTTGGGAAAATTTCAAGCTAATTTCCTTCCCTATTAAAGGCAGTGGCTAGTGAGTCACCGGAAATCGACCCAAATCGTTTGTAGGCGCTTAAATTGACCCTTCATAGTCTTCCCTTCTACTATTTGAAAAGGATGATTGCTTTACCGTACTAATATTGTAAATACCTGTGACATTTCCATGAGGATATCGTTGAATCTGCTGAACAATTGTAATTGTCTCTCTATGTTGTATTTGTTGTACAGTCCCTCCAGTATGCTAACCACAAGTGTTCGAACGGCGGGTATCTGTGATGATTGTTAGTAATAAAAGTTCATTCCGACCGCCAATCATGGTTCCACCGATATTGTCTCTCTTCGTCTTTTTTCCAGCCGCAAAATTTCTCTCTCATCACAGTCATAGAACACTAAATTATCAGCAGTCATATTAGTCAAATTTCACGTCAGCATTCCTACCTCATCAGTAATCATGGAGCAGAGTATATCGAGTGGTGTGATAGTATCCCCAACACAGCCAGACAGTGTATCCCTTGCCAGGAGTTGTGAGATACAGTGTAGGAATGGGATACGACACGCGTGATGCATCTTCCCTCCCTCGTACAATCCCCTGTGAACAAGACGTGGTCAACAGTGGTTGTGTGGTCGACAGTGGATGTGTGGTCGACAGTGGTTGTGTGGTCTCGACAGAGGATGTGTGGTCAACAGTGGATGTGTGGTCAACAGTGGATGTGTGNACAGAGGATGTGTGGTCAACAGTGGTTGTGTGGTCGACAGTGGTTGTGTGGTCGACAGTGGATGTGTGGTCTCGACAGTGGATGTGTGGTTGACTGCGAATGGGTGATCGTCGCTAACTGTTCGATGGTCATAGCAATTGCTCAATAGATGTGGTTGTAGAGTATCTGGAGTTACACAACATTATGTTGCATAGTCGAAAATGCACACAGTAACAAAGAAGGTTATCGTGGTTCACACATTTCCTGGATACAGCAGTAATAACTACTACGGTAATTCCTATATGGAGCTAATAAACAAGACTACGGGGATACATGCATCTCACCAGAATTTGAGGAGTATCTCCCGTAGAATGTAGTTGATAGCGTTGTAGTGGTGATCAGGGTTAACACAGGATAGGATCACAGCAACACTGCTCAAAACTTCACTGCAACGTATTTCCTCTTTGTGATACGACTCCAGAATCATCCTGAGAGGGAGGGGATGTTCACTTTATGTGATGTCATGGTGACGGGGTGTTGTCAGGGTAACATGTCATGGTGACAAGGTAACATGTCAGGGTGACAGGGTAACACGTCATGGTGACAGGGTGTTGTCAGGGTGACTTGTTGTCATGTTGACAGCTACTCACCGAGCTATCTCAGGTAGCAGTTCCACGTATCGAATGGGCAGGGAAGGAGTGAGTGGGGCAAGCATCTTGAGGATGTATATAATGGATGTTGCCCATGCCCTATCACCATGGTACTGGTGTACTAAACCCTGAGAGTACAATGTTGTGGAGACACATTTCGAGAGTATAAGTACAGAAGAAGGGGTGATAAGAGATTGTATCGACCACTCTCTCATTTTCGTCGCAGACGATGCAAACGATTACCAGGTGACACCATGGATACAAGTGGTATTACTACCTGTAGAACATTGAGTATCTCCGCGGTTGCTATGGGAACAGAACTACACCACGTGATCAGGATTTCCAGGATCGGTCGCCTCCGTTCCGAGTCTGGGTCACTGTAGCACGAGTCGAGGGAGTTACTCTCTTCAGTTAGGGCGTACTACAATGGAGAGAGAGAGAGGGTGAGAGGGGGGTGTCAACCCCTGAGCTGCTGTATCATACAACTATATGCAGCTTACCACTAACTGTACAGCACTGTCAGTGTCACAGCTGAACAAGTTTGCAACATACCTGTGTAGTAGTTAGCTGCGTGGGCACGCACGTTGAGGGTAAATCCTCGCCTAGGTCACGATCTCCCCACAGGGATGTTGTGTTACCATCCTCCATATCCACACTCGCACTCTCACCCCCAACTGAGGTCACGAGGTCACGAGATGAGGACAAGTCACAAGAGAGGCTCTCCAGTTGGCAGCTATATTGATATGTCATCGAATGTATATGGTCTTCCGTTATTGGGGTTTTCATATCTGTTATCTGTTTTTACCTTTGATGGCGGATAGGAAATGTGTGGTCCATGATATCGGTAGATCGACGGTAGCCACTTTAGCCAGCTCCAATATAACAGGGTACATATCACTCGATAGGGGGATATTCTTCAAATACTGGAAATATGGTGGTGGGATATTGTAAACAGAAACTGAAAAGTGGGGGGAATTCTAGACAATTTGATGCGGACATGCGATGTGTGTCGAAAATTCTTCCGAATAATTCTCACATGGGTCGTGAAGTCAAACTTTTGTTTCACACCAACTATTAGTGTCTCAGATATGCCGTGTTTCTGTGCCTCTTTCTCCAGTCTGGATATCATGGAATGCACCACAGTACAGTATAGTATGAGGAGATCGTGAGAGTTGCTAGCTGACAGTTTCATTGTTATTTCCTGGACTATCTCCACTATTTGATCAAGGAGGTCAGAGTTTAGGGTGACGGCAGGTTTGTTTTTATCAGCTGTCCCTCCTGAAGTACATAGTGAAAACCGACGGTGACAGCTGACAGTATGGAGATTGGTGACAGCTGGCAACATGGTGACAACTGGCAACACGGTGACAGCTGGCAACACGGTGACAACTGGCAACACGGTGACAACTGGTAACACGGTGACAAACCCGCAATATGGACTGTCCTCGTTTCTCTGAACTGCAACGCATCATAGTTGGGGAAGGGTGGGTCGTGTGTAGGCGTGTTGGGGAGAAGAGTAGGAGATTCCTTCATCCCGAGTATCATGTCGGCAAGAATAGCCCCAATTGTGGAACCCGTGTCACCGCTGTTGTGAGAATAGTATTGGGAACAAATACTAGGTAGTGGATGAAGATTACTGACTGATTATTGTGAACAAGGGTAACGTGGTCAATACAATCTAGCATTGCTACTCACGCCCAGTCCGCTGTTACTATCTTGTGTGTTGTCAGGATAACATCTTTCCACACTCCTCTGAGTAACCATCGCACCAGTTTCTTATCGGACAACTCACACGCAGCCCAATGTCGTCTGATATACCATACATTTGCCCTGGTAATGGATATATCATTGACATGATACACATACATACACAGAGAACAGACACACACAGTACACACACACACACACACACA
>CAMPET010000066.1:144827-167595 GCA_946803715.1 Beroe ovata | reverse complement strand
ACACACACACACACACACAAATTCAAGAACTCCATTACCAGGTAGGCTTCTTCAGTCGTGTAAGATCTAATGCTGAATTTTCACAACAATCCAATATCCGAAGTGTTGCTGCTTCGTGGGTCAGGATAGTGATACGCTCCAAAACGTCGATCACATCCTTCTTTAGGGGCCAATCTTTGTGTACTGCGAGAAGGTTTAGCAAGTGCTGGATACAGACAGACAGGCGTGATAATGAACATGACACTCACACATACCCCTAGCGATTGACAGAATCATTTTGAGTAAAGTCTCTGTGAAGGCGGTATCAGATTTCGCAGCGTCCCTCAGACAAGGTAAACAGCAAGATACCAGTCTTTCCAGCTCTCCAACATCAAAGTATTGCTCTTCTATCAATGTCCCGGCGATTCTTAATCTGAAATAAAAACTGATTGTAGCTGTTCACTCTCAATAGTGAATATTGAAAGCAAACAACCGTATGTACAAGTGCTGCTAATGTATCATATCAATCAGATTCGTTCATGCGCGCGCTCAGTAAGTGTGCGTACGACAGCATGCTTGTATCAGGATTTTGTTGATGCGTGTTCCAAACTCGATATTTTAGAGTGTGACAGAGATACTTTCCCGCCATAAATTTGGAAACATTAATTGACATATGAGGAGTCCAGCTTCTCATTTGCATAACATGTGTCCATGTGACGCTTGAGTGAAACTCACAGTGATATCTTCTGATTTTGTTGTTTCGTAGTGAGATTATCGAATAGATCCAGGAAGGTGATGACTTTGCGGCGTCTTCTTGCTGGTTCTTCTTCGACCACGGCATTAGATTCGGAATTGAGACGTTTATTGCAGAGTAACACGTTGGAACAGAGAGCATGGAATAATTCCTCACAGCTGAAATATGGGTGTAAGTAAAAAACGTGTTAATTTCACAAGAAATATGAATAACACATCTTGCAAATTCTAACTCCCTGACATAAATAAAATGGTGGTAGGTAAACAACATTTTGCGTTAAGTAGTATACACTTTCGTGTCTACTATACATGATCATGTTTACAAGATCTTGTAAAATAGTCCATGAGTACAAAAGTATACAACTGCGAAAAGGGATCACTTTAAACCTGGTATTTGCGGTCGAGAAATGGATAGATCCGTCCTCTAAATCTTTTAACACCGTGTCTTGTAGACCTCTGATTATCTGGGAATAACCCGTCAGTATGCGTCAAACTTAAGTCCAGAGTGGTGTCAGAGTTAGAGTGGTGTCAAAGTGCATAGTGGTGTCAGAGTGCAGAGTGGTGTCAGAGTGCAGAGTGGTGTCAAAGTACAAAGTGGTGCCACACTACAGAGTGGTTTCAGAGTGCGAAGTGGTACATACCGGTGCATACTGGTATCAGAGTACGGATTGGTGTCCGGAGTGGAGTCAGAGTAAAGATTTGTGTCAAGGTAGATAATTGTCATAGTAGAGAGTGGTGTCAAGGTACAGAGTAGTGTCACAGAAAATATAGTGAGATGTGCCTGTTCACTAACTTCATCTAACTGGGGAGTGGGCACTTCATCCCTATCCAGTGTCCTCCACAACGACAAGACAGTGTTGACAAACTCCATAACTTCTCCCTGTGTCAACATGGTGATATGAAGTGGTGTCCCGGTATTATAGATGAACAACTTTGTATGATCACCAGACTGGTTACCTTGGAACCCTTGTACACAACTCGTCGAGAAAGTGGGACTAGAAGTGTGCCCAGCTCCAACACAACTTGGGGCGAATGTGCTCCTTGCATTGTCTGGTTGCATATCAGTATGGCAAGCTGCATGCACGAACTCACAAAAAAGGTGTTTGTTTCATAATGTCGCTCCCTAAAGGTTATAATTTGAGTTGATGGCGCTCCATTGGAATAGGCCCATGTATCTCTCGGACCAGGGTTTTCGCACTTTGAATAAAACAAACCACTCATTCGAGATGAAATCCACCAAGAAGCTGGATATAACAGGTCCGTGAGCGAGGTGTTTTAGAGAGGTAGAGCTCACAACTCTGTGTACAGTGTGGATAACGAGGACGGAGGAGAGATTGTTTCGTTTCCATGCGTTTATAAGCTCATTCAGGAATGCTGTATTAGGGTAAGATTAATCATCTAAATGATCATCATATTATATCACAAATCCATTGCTCATTAGCATACTCTGAACTCACCCATCCACTTCGTTAGAGTAACGTTGGAGCAGTGTTGGGGTGAGGAGAGGATGTGTTTCGACACCACGCTCAGGTAATCCTTACCCAGGAATCGACACAATATTCCATCCATAAGAATGTCAGTCACGTGACTATTGATAACGTCGCCTGTTTTTATTCTCACCCCACGAGCATCAGCATTACTCATGACAGCAGAGTATGCTACTGTCAGTCCTGAAAACGCAGCTAGGGTAGATGGGAAGCAAAGAGAAAATTTTGATGATTCTTTTGATATTGATTGAATTGTGTTGGAAAGTTTCAAACCCTTTGCTTTAGAAATAGGATCACTTGAGCTAAGTTTTGCCACATTTTCAACTGCAGCCTCGTGTACCCAGCTGAGCAACAAATTCCATGTTAACTGCCTGCTCTTAGTGTCAGTCTTGCTATCCAGACGAGACTGTAACTCTGGATCATTCACAAGTCGTGCTATTTCATCTAGTCCTTTCTGAGGTGGAAATTTAATTTGACAAGGCAATTTGTGCTGGTGTTGATGCATTAATAAGGCAACAAAAACATAACAAAAAGGCAACAATAAGACAATAATGATTAAAGTCGACAGTCGTTTGCGGGCAAGACAGAGATTGTTGTCATAATGTTGCCTAATTGTTGTGTGATTGTTGTCTTCATTTTAGTATCATATACCTAACTGAAAAATTACAAACCTTTCTTTGAGTCTTGTTCTTTGACTGCAATGAATCACAAGCAGTCTTGAAACTAAGCATAGTATTATCAAAGATATTCAATGATTAACATCATCTAGCCCTTCAAATAATAGGAGTTAGATGATGGATGTAGCAATATTCCCTCAATTCTCAAACAATTAATTTCTTTGGGTGGTTTTCATCAATGGTTTTCATTCTACTGTATTCATATCCATAAGAGAAAAGACCATGAATAAATATTTGGAATCTTACACTGAGTAACTTATCAGTGAAATGGTTACCGTTTTGACATGACCAGTAAAACTTCCTGCTTCATTTTGGAATTTCACCACAAACCTCAGATGAGGGGTTTGGGGTGTTATTACATATTTTACATTAATTCCCTTCTAAAACAGGGAAGTATTAGAGCTCCCACAGTCCCACTCTACCCTGGTCAAGTCTAGGTGAAAAAATATACAACAAATCAAAAAATAATGAGTAGATGCCTGATTGTAATTATACTTGTCAAATACTGGATTAAGGAATGAAATTATCACCTGTAGCTAATCTGTAGCTAATGTTGAACATGCGGGTAAAAAAGGGCCCTTCAGTTCCTTTTAGGGAGCTTGGTCACAGAGGATTCCCTACAGGCCGATTCAGTGAGCTGTGTGCTTATGTAATGCACAAAAAGCTGCAGCGCTTGTCTGACCCTACTATATCTTTTTACAGGTTCACCGAATTTGGACAATCAATAACACCACTTATAATTAAATTCATCTGACTTTATGAAACTTTGTAATTGTATTCCATTTATTTGGACCATAGAGATAAGAGAGGCAGCAACCCAAATTTCAAATCATTACCCGGCCCTGCAGGTACCAACTTCAAATACATCTTGTCAACTTATTTTCACGCAAGCCGCTCAGCCCGGCTTGCATCAGCGGTCTTGCATTGCCAAACAAGTTTAATATAGTTTTGTGCTGCGATGGGGCCTGGCATGGTGCGTGCCGCGCTCGCGCTTGCAGTGCGGCATAGCAAGGATGAAGGACGTGTACACACGTTGCGCGCCTTTATTCTACTCAATAAATTGAAAAGTCGTACATTAACCACGGAGACTAGACGCGCAGCGCGCGCGGAGTATTTGGGTCACGCGGCGCGGGACAAAAGACGGGACTATTACATCAATATAAATAAACAAAAATTGATATTCAGTGGTCATGGTCATGAACTTATATTTCCTTTTATTTCCTTTAAAAATTTGAATATATAAAAGCTATGGCAGGTAAAGTAGTAGGTACTGAATTATAGCTTGCACGTGCACTTGCTGGAGGTCATCAGGTCATCTGTTCTTAACAGATATAAGCATCCGTCATCCTGAATTGAGTATAGTTGTGTGTCCTTTATTCCATATTCGCACTAAGCTCTCTCTCTCCATATTCTATGTCCTGTTTTCACTGTTCAGGATCATATTTTCTGCTTTTTATTCCTTGGTGCAGCACGTGTTCCTAATATTGACAAGATTTTAGTTTGTTGTGTGCCTCAGGAGGCCGGAGGAAGAAACCCAGAATTTGAAGAATAGTTGAACAGTTGAAGCTAGTAGTGATGTTTTCAACAATTCCCTGTTCGTAACCTTTGGTTCTTTAACTGCTTATTCCAAGGAAATTTGTGTAATATGTGCATTGTCTAGAAAATTGATCCTCTGTTCAATTTCATCAATTCATATCTCATTCAGAAATACTTGGTTGATAAGTGGGGTACATAACAAGCTCCAAGGTTCAATCTGTGATTATATCTAATGTCTTGAGTTACGTAATATCTTGTGATATCTGATATCTTGACTCTTGAGTTTGAAACTCAAGATATGAAACTCAGAGTTTCATATCTTGAGTCTTATATCCTAATTTTAATATCTTGATAGTATATTTGTCAGTACTTATCATGACAGCACTGGGTTTTTAATTATTTTAATGTATAATTTGTGGTTAATGTCATATCTTCCTCCAAGTATGGGAAAGAAGGGCAAAAAAGGGAAGAAGGGAGCAGTAGGTGAAGATGATGAGAATGCGCCAATAAGTGATACTGGCAATAAATCATCAGAGCCTTTGTCAGTAGCAGAGTCAATCTTATCATTTCAGTGAGTATTATCATAGAATAATCAGTTAGAATGGCAATTAATGTTTGGGTGTTTTGAGTCTAGGATGGTTTCAGGCCAGTATCTGGCCAGTATCACCCCAGGAGTACAGGTGATTCATGATAGTAACACTCCAGTAAACCCCAATATCATGTCAATTGCACACTAGTATCACCTAATAAGTTTGGACATATTGAAATTAGAAATGCTAGTATGTAATTGCAACTTGAATACATTTATTAGAGTATGCATTCAAAATTTGGCTGGATTTGTTTATTATAATTGGGCAATACTTGCATCTACCATAAAAACTTTGGTGCTACCAGCATGCAACTGACATGATATTGGGGTATTAAAATTTACTGGGGTCAAAAAGTGGTCTCATGGGGGTCAAAGAGTGGTCACATATGGTCATAATGTAGTTCACCAGGGGTTCATTTAATGTCTAATTGGTATGTAACTTGGGCCTGCTACTGTGAAATATGTCACTGGCTTTGCTTGAGGCATATGTCATGTAAACTCTGCATCATTTTTGTTAATTGGCATAAATCATAACTTATCCTATCCAGAATTGAAGTGAAAACAAAGACAATACAAGCTTTCAAGGAGGAAATTATTCAACTGAATGTCGAGAATGAAACTTGTAAAGAAACAGTGAGTTTATGTGATGTCGTGATGAATAGTAGATGCATGATAGAATCTTGGGCTAGCAAGTGATATTCTCTGGTTCTATAAGCCAAGGATCACTAATGACATTTTCATTTTCATTTGAAATGTAACTTTTATAAGTAAGCCCTAATTATAGGCCCAGTCTGGCTATCACAGATTGACCAGTGACTTAATAAGCCCACATTAACATAACCTACATCTATAGACTCTGAAGCTACAGTCTGAGCAACTATCTTATGTGAAGCAGTCGATGAAGTCAGCCAAAGATTTCGACATTGATTATCAGAACACTCTAACTGAACTGCACAATAAGCTGGAAAATGCTCTGAAAGAGAAGCAAGACATGTCTGTAGCGTTGCAAAAGGAGGAAAATGGTTGGTAAAAGCATACCACCTTGGTGGATCAGAAGGGCCAGGGTCACCCGGAATTTTATTTTTCAGAGATCAAATTCATTTTGACCCTCCTGATCCACCACGTTGATCACAGAGTTCATGGATCAGGAGGGTCACTAAACTCCGACTTGACCCAAGAGAAGTGCCACGTGGATAAGAAGGGTCAGAGATAAAATTTCGGGTGACCATTCTGATCCACCATAATATAACACGTTATACCAGCAATACAATAACCACATTACAGCATTGAGTCATCTGGAACGAGCTCTGGGAATTACACATCTCTGTGTTCCAGGTCTCAAGGAGGAGTGTGAGAAGAGTCAGCAGAAGATTGATGCAGTTTTGAGAGAGAAGGAGGAGCTTCTTGACTACAAGGTTTGAGCTTTCTGAGTTTACTTCATGATTTACGAATAGTGATTAGTGAATACCTTGTGTGTCCCCTTCTAAGTTACTGAAAAAAAATCGCAGTGCATTGAAAGGAAGAATATTCTGTGTGATTCTTTTTGGCTGTTATGTTGCTGTTCAACGTGCATAAAATTTAATTTGTCACCTCTCTGTTGGTGCGCAAGGGAATCCGCATGCGTTTAGTTTTGCATGAATTTTGTCAGGAAAATGGCAGTGTCCTACACAAGAAGAACATTGAAATACTGAGGGGAACTATCAGTGATATCAACTGTTCATTTGATGAAAATTCAGGTTAGTAAAAATTGAATTACCAGATCAATGGGATGACCAAATTATTACCAGATTATTGATTTACCAGATAATTTGGATACATATGTGAAAGTTTCAAGCTTCAAGTCGAAAAATTGGGAAAATTTGAATCCTCATCAATCCTTATTAACAAATTATCCTAACAGAGTACATCCAAAAAAATCTGAGACTCACATTAGATGAAATAAGCAAAGAGACTGCTACGAAAGTTGATTCACAGAAATACCAAGCCACAGATGTAAGTCTTGCATATTTAACAGAAACAAACATAAGTCTTGACCACTTTCGACGCAACTATGTGTCCTATTTGGACACTTATGATCACTCCTTTGAACATAACGTGTCCTCATTAGAGAGCGATACAACTGCTAGATCCGAGAAACTATACTGTCGCCCAGCAAAACTCGTGGCTCAAAGGAGAGGTCCAGCTTCTGAGGAGCGATATTGAGCGGTGAGTGCTGTGCTGTGATGCGTGTTGCTATGGAAACACCATATCACTTAGCGACGTGATTCACTGACAACTGTTGACAGGTTGTGGGGAGAGGTTGAGAAGTTGGAAACTGACAACATATTCATGCTGACAGACATGTATGATGAGCGAATGCTGGATATTACTCGATCCCGGTGAGTCTTTCACCTGAAACATACTTCTTCAAATGATAGTTCGAAAAAAACTGCCATACAAGTGGCCCAGCAAACGACTCAAAAACATCATGCTATTATTACGACTGACTCGTGGGTAATCTCCCAGGCAACACTACATGGAGTGTGTCAAGAAGGGTACCACGTTTGGGAGACGCGCAGCTCTACCAATTACACCAGTACAAGAGGACAAGAGTGAGGAAAGTGAGGAATCTGACTCAGACGGCGAGGTGAGGACGAATTATTATATAGCTCACTGATTCGTCCGGCAGAATAGGTACCAAACTGAGTAATAGTCCCAATCACAGACGGGCTAGGGATGGGACCCATGAAACTGGGCATCATAATCGTCGGCGGGGGTGATGCATGATGAATGATGAGAGTGGGCTTGCCTGCTCGGAGCATAACAGTCAGTAGCTGGATGTCCACAATGATGGTTTACGCTGATCTGTGGATCAGGATGATTTCTCAAACCGAAATTGACGTAAAAGCCATCAGTATCCTCCCTAAATAAAAAGTTTTGTTCTTTCCTGGGTCTAACAGAGAGTTATCAATGATCAACTTTTGTTCACTAATATATAACCATTGATATATAACCATTGATTACTAACCAGTGGCCATCAACCAGTTGTTGTTATGTCGGAGATCAGTGGTTACCATAGCAACTGTTTCAGGAGATAGGGTTGACGGAGGCTGAGCTACAACTTCTCACGATACAAGGCCACTGTAAGCCACTCCACAGTCCGCCACCCGGTACAGAGGAAGAGTCCGGTTTACTGGCCGTCAGCAGTTACGAGTGGACACTCCAGGATAAGATGCCAGTTTCCCTCACCACTCTGTAATTACCACTCTGCAGTTACCACTCTGTAATTACCACTCTGTAGTTCCACTCTGTAGTTACCACTCTGTAGTTACCACTCTGTAGTTACCACTGGTGAATGAACAGGTCAAGTGTCGGCTCTTTTTTAAAAGATACAAATCGCTGTGGAATGAAAATGTCATATCTTACGCAAAGAATCAAGGAGAGAGATAAATTATAAGAGATACTCTTATTAATAGACCTATGTATTCATGGGTTAGACTGAAAAGGGGCATAGGTCTGTTAGTTACTAAATTGTTAGACCTTCATGGCTTCAGCCTTCATGGTATTAAAGTAGCGCTGGATCCGCGTCAAACCAGTGCCAAACCTGCGTTAGACTGGTTTTAGACCTGCAATGCTACATAAGACTAGCGCCGGACCTTGCCGAACTCGCGCCAAACGGGCGTTAGAATAAGAAAGCACCAAACCTGCACAACCCGGCACCAAACCTGCACAATCCGGCACCTGCCCATAGTGGCGAACGAACCTATGCCCAGAGACAGTGGCTAGTGTTAAAAAAGTACTTGAATGTAATAACCAGATGGGAACTGCAGGTCACTGATGAGCGCTATTTCTTAACCTGTCAGAATGTTTCATTGCGTGCCAGTGGAACAGTTCAGAGAAGTGTGTAACCATAGCATCCGCACCAGGTGTCTCATCTGAGACAGTTTAGATACTTATTTGTCAATCTTGTAAATATGATTTTAGAATCGTAGCTCTGAATTTTCCGTAAGGTTATCACCGTTGATAGTTGAATGGATGTAAAGAAGCTAAACTCAAAACTTCCCAAAGTAGGATTATGTAGGTGTATAATAATAATTTAGGTGTGATTTTGTTATGCTTTGATAGAATTGTAATATCTGAATTGCTGCCGAATATTTTGTTACTTTCGAGTTATTCATCCCTGTGAAGTTAACGAATGTTGTTATCTCTTGTAAGTTTGACATCACCCTGAAATGATAACTGATAACTGCTAACTAATTAACTTACCTATCTGACCTACCAACATATCTTGATAAGGTCTACAATATGGCTGTGTTGGTATAGACGGGCAACTGCAGTGGTCAGTGGACGCCACCCAACAAGATATGCCCATATTCTTGCAACTGTAGGAGGATGGTTGGTAGAAGCTAAAACAACCATCATCAATAATGAATAACCTACACCAGTGTACCACCCTTTTCCAAGTATATCACTATACCACCCTATACCATGTATGATACGCCATATTATGTACCGTCACCAGTAACCACGCTAACCATTGAGTCATCTGGATTACAAATCTCTGTGTTCCAGGTCTGAAAGACGAACGAGGGGAGAAGTCAGAAGATTGATACCGTTTTGAGAGAAAAGGATGCTGGGGGAGCTTATTGGCTACAAGGTAATCGGTATCACGGTATTTAGTGACTTATTGACTTAATTCAGTGAATAAGGGTATTCATGGGGCATGGGCCCGGATTCACTAATTTACTACCCTCAGGGTAACGCGCGAAATCATTCTGAGAGGGTCTTTTCAGGTGTTATTGTTTAGTGTGCTCAAAAATTGTCCGTCATCTTTTTGTACGCGCGCACACGAATTCGCGCGCGTTTTGTTTTGACGAAGCAACAAAAAAATGGCCGTGCCCTACCAAATAGGAATATTGTGATATCAACTGTTCATTGAAAGTCGACGTTCCGAGTTTTTCAATTTCTACTATCAATATCCTCAACGCATGATTTATCCTCATTCCTCAACGTATGTTTATCCTTAACATTTTGAAACACATCAAAAAGAATGTAAGACTCGTGTAAGCAAACTGCCGTGTAAGCAAACTGCCTTATTTACAGAAAAATCAGGCAATACAAATGTTATTGTCAACAGATGGTATAGTCTTGCATTTCAATTTACAGACTATACTCAATCATGTGTTCACATTTAACACCAAGGATCCTCATAAGAGAGCGATACAACTGCTACACCCGAGTAACTGTCGCCAAGCAAAACTCGTGGCTTAAAGGCGAGGTCCAGCTTCTGAGGAGCGATATTGAGCGTTGAGTGCTCATGCTGAGCTGTGATGCGTGTTGCTATGGAAACACCATATCACTTTATTACGTGAATCACTGACAACTGTTGACAGGTTGTGGGGAGAGGTTGAGAAGTTGGAAACTGACAACATATTCATGCTGACAGACATGGACGGTGAGCGAATGCTGGATATCCCGGTAAGGTGATTCACCTGACACGTGCACATTTTGTTAGTACTATGTGATTGAGGGGGTAACACAGGAAACATGCATTTGTTAGGGAAACTGTTTATCTCCATGTTCCATAACTCACCTCCGATTGGTATTCTTCCATCAGATCAGGATTTTGTCTCTAGTCTCCACAATAAGATAGTTGTAACCTAGGCCTGAGCTATGTATTGTACCCGATAGGTGTACTGATGTTGGTTGTCGAGACATGTGGTAGATACAAAAACCAAACTTTAATACAATAACACAATGCTTTCAAGTCGCCCCAAACGGCTTGAAAACATTAGTTCGTTGCTCGATATCGAATATGACGGGTGAATATTCGACAATATGGTAACACTAATGATTAGCTGCTTGAATTCTACAAAATCAGGTAGAGACTAGAGAAGACCTATAGCCTTTACCCGTTATTTGTAGAAGTTATTACAAAACATGTTCACGATTCACCTATCTTGGTACAGTCCGGATAACCAAGGAATCCATCCACTGTGCACTCGACTTCAATATCTCCAAGATTCACATGCTTCGACTCACACTTCAAGTCATCGGTCTGCCCTTCGTCCAAAGAGGCTGGACTCTGGTGATAGTCCACATTCGCCCAATCAACGTCGGAGAATNGATCCTCATTAGAGAGCGATACAACTGCTAGATCCGAGTAACTGTCGCCAAGCAAAACTCGTGGCTTAAAGGCGAGGTCCAGCTTCTGAGGAGCGATATTGAGCGGTGAGTGCAGAGCTGTGGTGCGTGTTGCTATGGAAACACCATATCACTTAGCGACGTGATTCACTGACAACTGTTGACAGGTTGTGGGGAGAGGTTGAGAAGTTGGAAACTGACAACATATTCATGCTGACAGACATGTATGATGAGCGAATGCTGGATATCCCGGTAAGGTGATTCACCTGACACGTGTACATTTTGTTAGTACTATGTGATTGAGGGGGTAACACATGAAACATGCATTTGTTAGGGAAACTGTTTATCTCCATGTTCCATAACTCACCTCCGATTTGTATTTTTCCATCAGATCAGGATTTTGTCTCTAGTCTCCACAATAAGATAGTTGTAACCTAGGCCTGAGCTATGTATTGTACCCGATAGGTGTACTGATGTTGGTTGTCGAGACATGTGGTAGATACAAAAACCAAACTTTAATACAATAACACAATGCTTTCAAGTCGCCCCAAACGGCTTGAAAACATTAGTTCGTTGCTCGATATCGAATATGACGGGTGAATATTCGACAATATGGTAACACTAATGATTAGCTGCTTGAATTCTACAAAATCAGGTAGAGACTAGAGAAGACCTATAGCCTTTACCCGTTATTTGTAGAAGTTATTACAAAACATGTTCACGATTCACCTATCTTGGTACAGTCCGGATAACCAAGGAATCCATCCACTGTGCACTCGACTTCAATATCTCCAAGATTCACATGCTTCGACTCACACTTCAAGTCATCGGTCTGCCCTTCGTCCAAAGAGGCTGGACTCTGGTGATAGTCCACATTCGCCCAATCAACGTCGGAGAATAAGCAGACATCTGATGAGAAACGGGTGATAAAGCCATTGCGGAATGGTTGCTGATTTATTATAACTAAAATGCTAAATATGTGACTAACGTTTTTCCCTGCAAGTAGGGAATCCCGTGAAATCCCCTGTGTTTTGACATTTGACATCCGTTTTCCCATCATTAACATGATTCACTGCGCACACAATTTGAATTGTGTCGCCCACTGGCACTGATCCATAGCTGTGAACAGTACGATCTAGGTTTTGCCAGGTGGAATCATCCGGAAATACGCAGTCCGCTGCGATGGGATACTGGATAAAAAATTCCACAAAATAGAGCTATAGGAAATATCACTCCGATGAATTTCTAATTTGGAATCTGCACTGGTATGGAGTTTGAGCCGATTCATGGGTTTCACTTACTTATTGCCATGCAGTTTGGAATACCACTGAATGATCCAGTGTTAGTGCAAGTGACAGTTGTATCTCCCTTGTTTTCAAAAGTGGAAGAACACACAATTTGAATTGTTTCACCCACTGGCACTGATCCATAGTTGTGAACAGTACGATCTAGGTTTTGCCAGGTGGAATCATCCGGAAATACGCAGTCCGCTGGGATGGGATACCGGATAAAAAATTCCACAAAATAGAGCTACGGGAAATATCACTCCGATGAATTTCTAATATGGAGTTTGAGCCGATTCATGGGTTTCACTTACTTATTGCCATGCAGTCTGGGCTACCTCTGAAGGATCCAGTATTAGTGCAAGTGACAGTTGTATCTCCCTTGTTTTCAAAAGTGGAAGCACATGTGATGGAAACTTCATCACCGACAGGAACAGTGGATGATGTGTGAACATTGCGGTCCAAGTTAGGCCACGTGGACGTGCCGGGGAAATTGCAGTTGTCTGGAAAAATGTGATTCATGAGAGAAGTAACATGAGTGAAGTAACATGAGTGAAGTAACATGAGTGAAGTAAAGAGTTTCTGAGATTGTGCCCTCAATAATGCATACCTGGTGTACAGACTATCTCATACACATCCATGGACCAATGGCCCCCTATTCCATTGTTGCAATTATCTTCTGACCCATGTTTCTGGTAGGTATATTCTGCATTTGCCGATGTGAAACATTCGTCAGAGCTCTCTACGCCAAACCAGGTGAAGCCGAGACTCTCCGCCACGGCTCTGCACCCCTCTTTTGGTCTGCTTTTATCAAAGGAGCGTTTACCTCCATCAATTGCCCTATCGCTACCATCTTTCCAACAGCCATGATGTATCAGAGTGCAAGTTTCACCTGTCATGAACGGATTTCGTTCACACACACAAAATCGCTTGTATTGCAAGTTTTTCATTGAAAGTGTATGTTGCTCACATGGCACTGGTTCTAGTCTAATGCAAGTCTAAATCTAATGCAAGTCTTAATCTAATGCAGGTCTAGAGCGATGGCGACAATGTACGTCAGCCCGGTGTTAGCCCAACGCACACTAGCAGACCTGCATTAAGAATAGCCTGCATTAAGAGTAGCCTCTGGCCGATGCTGCAAATGCAATGGGACCAAATTCTTTCTCCGCTTAAAAATGATTTTCACTCTTTTATGGGGTACCTTGTGTAGTGGGTAGTAGTAGACAAAGAGATGTAATCAGAATCTGAGTAGTTGGCACCATCATCATATTATGGACTGTTTCAGATCCTATGCAAGTGTCATGACAGGATAGGATTGGATGAGAAGATAGGAGTGACATAAAATTACGAGTTTGAAACATTATCATAGAGTTTCATACAAACGGATATAGATATGCTTATATTAGTCAAGTACGCGGTGATGTTTACTATCAGGGTGTTGTGATAGCACATGCTATCTGACAGGAAGCACATTGACGTTAAACTGATTTGTCCAGTGCAAATTACATAGACGAAGTTAAACAACAATTTGCGGGCAAACATCGTGTGGAACCAATCCGTGAAACCGATCTGTGAAACCGATCAGCAAAAGAGATCTGTGAAGTGTGAAACCAANTGTCCAGAATAATTGTTTACACTGGTCAGTGGATCAGGATGATCCCTCCCTTTAATCACCATATTGATCATTATCCGTCTTTGTGATGCGCTATCGTGAATCGTCCATTTCAATGAATGACGTCCGAACCGAGGAATATGAATATATTCATGTTTCACCCCTCAATTCAGCTCTATCCTCTTTATTGAATACAATGAGGATAGATAGGAGGTGCCCCTCGACTCATTACATTGGTCTCATTGTACTGATTATAAAATTCGGAGATCATTATATTAAGAAAATTGTTTAGTATCTTCCAAACACCCGGGTCCCTGTGTGAATGATCGCCCATGGGGATGGGAGAGCTGATTCGCAATAGAGAATGGTATTTCTGGGAATGGGTCCCGAATTTGCAGGCACTTTCAGCATCGTATCTTATTGTTAATTGGTCGAGTCAACTAGTTGGTCAATCACCATCTGGTGAGTATTGTGAAGAGGATTCGCCATCGAGAATCAAGGCAGATCCAAAAGTTTTCCAGAAATCAGTTTTGATATTTGGGAACCCTTCTCCAAAAATACCATTCTCTATTGGAGAAGTAAAAAGAACATGAGATACTGGTCACGATTAAGATACGATTTGAACGATTAAAACGATGATGAGAGCTCACAACGGCGAAATAAGATAATGGCTCCGCGATCTGCGGCACAAATTATTGCGCGCGCGCAGCAAACTGCTCCCTCGTTGTGCCGTCATGGGTTTGATGCACAGTATGAAGTGGAGATGGTTCATGCGACTTTCACAGCTGGGACAGTATTGCGGTACATCGAGTTCTATAGAAAACAAGTGAAATAACACGTGGGATCAAGTGTGATGGCGGCTATAGTACCAACGCCCAAATGATATTTACTTTCTGCTATATAACGCATCATCATCACATAGAATCAAATGCAATTACAGGAGAAATGTGAGAAGGAACTGTACGATATGCAATGTTTTCTACGTGACTTATTAAAATTAGATTTCATCTGACCTAATAGTTCAACTACTTCTCGACTACTGCACCTGGCATATTGTGTAGCTGTCCAATTACACACGACCTCGAAACAGTGAGTGTGACCCCGTGTGACCTATAGCACACGGGGTCACAGCTTGTTGTGAGTCAGAGTAACAATTATTTTGTCAATTATTCAATTTATCGAAAGACACGTCAAGTGAAGCAATAACAAGCTACCGTCACTACATTTCAAACCATAGGCCATGGCTGTTAATGTTATTAGAACCCCGATATAGAACCCCAATATTATAGAACCTCGATAAAATTTACCATCGAATTGGAATGGGCACTGGGCAGGGAGATGAGGCACGAAGATCTTACCCAAATGAGTAAATGAGAAATAACCTCACTTTGTGCTGTGGACACCATAACTGGATCCGAGGAATGGTAATGATCGGGTCTGTCCTCGGACAATTGTCCAATTGTCCACTAGCACTTAGCAGTTGTACAGCTACCCCTACAGAATTATTCATGACGACTCCAACTAGTCGTGACTCACGCGTCACGTCACTCATGATGAATAAGCTGCCAAAGCAAGGCGATCGCAGTGATTCGCGCTCGAATATCAATAATCATACAATTTCCTACAAACTGCAGTAATAAACAGATTTCCGAGCTAAGGAAAGAAACCGACGGCGTAGCACAAAATAATCATGAATAATATGATCAAATGGGGTATTTGGTTTGTTCCTCGAATATAACTGAATAAGTATGCTATGAATATGCTAGAAGTGATCTCAGACAGTCAAAAGTGATGAGTTTTGAGTTTGCCAATGACCTATGTATATTGTCTTGCTATACTCGGTTTAGTTAGTGTTACCGCATTGTTCTCCGGACAGCAGTATAATATTCGCCATAGTGTCCACCCTGTGAACACTGAACACGATGTGCTCATTGTTTGTGTGCTCATTGTTTGTGTGGTGTGATAACAACTGTTGCTATTATGGTCAATTATGAGTCGGGACTTGTGGTCCCATTCATGGAGACAGACGGCGCCAATCTGAAGTCTGAACATTGGTACCATTGTTCCGTTGTTCCGACCAGTGGTTTCGGGTGACCAGTCATTGGTTGGTAACCACTGGTAACCAACCAATTGGCTACAAGTATTATCAACTTTTGACACCACCATGTGATTATCCTATTCCAATTATAAAACCCGTGTTAACCTTGTCTACAATAAGGCGTGTAGACGAGCTATGATAGCTATGGTGGACACAGCTGTTGTACCTATTACTGTGTGGACGTGGACTAAGTGTGGACTATCCGATTGGAGATAGACTTTCTCAACATGGACTGTAGTACACTGGAACAGTGACTTGAATTCACTGTGACTAATAGACCAGGGTGTGTGTGTGTGTGTGTCCACACCCAAGAACGGCGTTATGCTATCGAGTATAAGCACTAAAGCACTGATAAACACACACTCACACACACACACACATGGTAAGCCTTGGCTAATAACAAACAGTGCCTCTCCCTTTGTAACACGTGTTTCAAGTGTTCCTGTGTTTGGCTCGTATTGTTCTCTGCGTATAGGATTGCTGATCATAATACCAGTTCATATTCCCTCTTCCAGAATCCCAATTTTCCGTTTTAGGAGGTTGAAAGCGTGGAGATGGCGCACTGCAGATAAAGACGTAATAAAGTTCGAAAGGTAAAACTGAGAATCGAAGTTACGAGATGTATCCTGATCGATGCACAGATATTTTCTCAAATCTCATGCCGCAAAATATTTGGACCTTAACCTGTGAAATTGTTGTAGAACATTTTATACTGATCACTGAGTTCTCCAATGTGGTAGATCAACTTGGCTGCCACCGAAACCTCATTAATCCCCACAACCCACCCCAACTTGGCTGCCACTGAAACCTCATTAATCCACACATTCCACCTCATCAGGATATGAGTTGGTGGAGACGATTCGGGCTCGGGCTCGGGTGCTGGGAATCATGTACCCGGGGGTCACGTCACGATGAGGATGATGAACCACGTGACGAGGAGAAGTCTGTCTTGATGAAGGAGCAGGGGGAGAAGCCCGCGTACACTCTCACCCAACACGGTAAGAAATTGTGTGTTAGGGTGTTCGCCACTTGTTTTGACGATATTTCACAATAGGAACTGTACAATTTCGTCACTAACAGCGAAGCGATGCGTTGTTGTTGTTGATCATATAAATCATCGTACTACCTGAACCGCTACAAGAGTGGTGTGTCAATTTATGGTTTAATTGATTTTGTTGCTGCCTATTGAGCAACACACACACGCTAATGGTATATTTTGCCTTTGCTTCTCGACCGTATGATGGATTTTAGCACATTGAGCACACTGCACAGTGCACACA
The DNA here is from genome assembly GCA_946803715.1 of Beroe ovata. Lineage (NCBI taxonomy): Eukaryota > Metazoa > Ctenophora > Nuda > Beroida > Beroidae > Beroe > Beroe ovata. The sequence goes on along the minus strand of CAMPET010000066.1, from coordinate 150,178 downwards.
CATAAACGGGTTTCTGTTGAACTACTGGTGATATCGCTATCAGTATGACTATCATTGAGATGAAACCGGACTTTAGTCAAATGAGTTGGGTTAGGAAGTGAACAAACTGTAGTATAATGTAATGTCACTATCTAAACTCAGTTATATCGCCCCTGCTTCTCAATTTGCCTGATTTAGTTTGGTGGTCTTTGCAAAGAAGCCAAGCATTCACTTCTGCTGATTGTGTTCCATATTGCATGGTTTCAATTTGATCAGGCCACACACAATGAATGAGTTTCTCTACAAAATGTGTATCTGAGTTTTCAATTTACTTCCATTGTTATGATGCAGCTAATAGGTAATAGCTAACATAACACATAAACAAGGCTCATTGGTCAGTTGCCATCGTATAACTATATGCAGTCTAAAACAGGCGTATATTTTGAAAATTATATAGCTAGCATTTGCTTTATAGTCAATTTTTAGCATTTTTAGTCAATTTTGCTTTTTGTAATGTGTTCAATGTTCATGCATCGTAAATGATTATTTTCCGGCATATATAGTTAGTGTTTATTCACCACGTGTTTGTTCACCACGTGTTTGTTCACCACGTGTTTATTGCACCACGTGGGTCTGGTCAAGAGATCAGATAAGGACGTGAAAAAGTGACACTATAAATCCAATTCAAATCTGTTAATCCAATTTCTAATCAAAATGAAAATTCAGGCTCATTCTCATGATCATCAACCTCTCATTCTTATTCTTATTCTCATTCTCGTGCTCATCATGACGGCGTCCTCCCAGTTACCATGACGACTAAGACGAGGAAAGAGCAGTTTGATTGGAAGGACTCAAATCTCGCCCTCTTCGGATCTGACACCGAGAAGCAAGTCAAGAAAGAGGCAGCCGAAAGTGAACCTGCCTGGAGAAACTCTGGTAATTGATTGAAAGATGACTTTGCAGTCATTGTGATCAATTATTATCGGCTTTCAGGTTGAGCAACAGATTATATAGCAACCCAGCAATCAGTAATTTAGGATGTAATGAACCATCTTCAGGTACAAAAGTAGGTTTGGAAATATGGAGAATTGTCAGTTTCAAGGTTCAGAGGTGGCCTGTAGACGATCACGGAAAGTTTTTTGACGGCGACTCCTACATCATTCTAAACACTTACAAGTAAGTGGTATACGAACACCCCAGTTAATAGGTAGCCCTAGCACTCCTATTCTCTCAGATTATCAACATGTTGCTCATTTGAAAAGTTGCTCAAGCCTCGCAACCAAATGTGGCTCTCTCTGACACTGTTGCTCTCCGGCAGGGATGAAGACACTGACGCCCTCCTCTACGACGTACACTTCTGGATAGGCAAGTATTCTACCCAGGACGAGTATGGGACTGCCGCGTACAAGACAGTCGAACTAGATACATTCCATGATGACAAACCTGTGCAACACCGTGAGGTTCGTGTTGATTTTGATTTGAATTGGGATTTCAAACTTTAATTAGGATTTCAGACTTGGGTCTCGAGGGCAGTGTTGGGACAGAGTGCGAGGGTTTTGGTTCCACCTCAGGTACAAGGTCATGAATCGTGTTTGTTCAAATCATACTTCGTGAACGGAATCACGTACCTCAAAGGAGGAGCTGATTCTGGGTTTAGACATGTTAAACCAGAGGAATACTCCCCGAGACTCCTTCATTTCCACGGTACATGATATCGAGATGTATACGTATGTTTATCACAAGCTTGTTTTAACTGAGCAAGAAACTTGACTTTTCCCAACAAGGAAAGACTCCGTGTTTGGCACGTTGTTTGTGACGGAGAATGCATGGCTCTCTCTCTCTCAGGTACATCACTCAAAGACACAGTTTCGAAAGAGGTTACATTGGCGAGACAGAAGCTGAATGATGAGGATGTCTTTGTACTCGATGCTGGCATGATGATATACCAGATCAACGGGTTCAATTGTGACAAAGATGAGAGAGTGAGTAGCAGCAGTATCATATTATCGTGCTTGTGAGTATCAAGTATGATTTGGTGACATTGGTCCGATTTATATCGAGGCTTACCCTTATTAACATGCGCAATGTACATTCGTATACAATGTACATTGTACATGTTGTACATGTAGTAGGTTACCTATATGGTTACCTACTAGGTACCTACTAGGTACAAGGTTACATACTAGGTTCATTGTACAATGTGCAATTATGTATAGTACGATCGCTATTCTCCTCTATTCCCAGATAGCCGCGATGCAATACGTGAACAAGCTCCGCGAGGAGAGAAATGGTAAGCCAAAGGTAGAAGTGGAGGACGGGGATCCTACCACCAACGAAGATATCATGCGGGTATGCATGGATCAATGTCACGGGTTTCAATGCGTGCGGGTTTGTTGCGGGTTGTCATGACTACCGTGCGGGTATGTTTCACTGTTTCAGATATTGAAGGACACGTCGTGTGACGAATCTGAAAGTGAGGATGAGGGATTTGTGGAGGGGTCTCATAGACGAATTCTGAGGGTCGGTACACTCGCAATTCATATCGTGACTTTGTTGACACTTTTGTATGTTGTTCTTTCTCTCTCCACTTTACTAACCGCCACCTCTTCGATTCTTGAATTCGAGCAACATTCCACGATATATGTTGGAATATATCGAGGAATGAACTCCTATTCCTCTGATCAACTCCTATTCCTCTGATGCAGCTGAGCGATGCAGACGGTGAGATAAAGATGTGTGACATCACTCCAGAGGATGAAGTGATCAGCAAGGAACTGCTTGATCCACAGGATGTATTCATCATCGATGTTGGAACTCATGTATATGTCTGGATCGGTGAAGGTAAGCGCGTCCTCACATGTGCAGGTCATGGCTGTTCCGAGATTCGAATTCGCGATTGAGAGCAATTCTTCCAGGCTTTCTTTAAATTCATGTCCGAAAGAAGTCGCAATTCCAAGAGCGCTTAATTCTTGAAGGTCCGATTATTGTCGGGTTATGAGGAATTCAATGAAGATGGCATGTAATCCACAGGATCATCGGACGCCGAGAAGAAGAATGGGATGTCATACGCATCGACCTATCTGCAAGGGTCTAGTGGTCGCTTCTGTACTCCCATTACAGTTGTGGGCCAGCACTCCGCCCAACAGCTACACAAGGAACTGTCATGGTGAAAACAGTCTCACTCCTGGTTGTGTGTGTGTGTGTGTGTCTGGGTGTGTACTGTGTGTGTGTGTGTTTGGTGTGCTCAGAGAACGCCATTTTCACAAATCACTTGTGAGCTGGTAGGCCGTATCTGTTTAGATAACTTTTCAAATTTTTGTGTTTTTTCTTTCAAAAGTTATTTTAAAGGGTTTCCTGAAAGAGATTTCAGAAATTCAACGAGTCATTTTTCAGTAATAAAATCAGTTATTTTCAGTAATAAAATCAAAACAAACACGTGGTATGTATTTCATGATTTAATAATGTGTAATTTTAAATGTATTTGTCCAGAAAGATCTATTTCTTCCGTCAGAATGTATTTTTTCGTGCAATTTTGTTCCATTTCCGATATTAAGCGACTCTCATTCTTCATACCTCATTCCAAATCCTTTCCTATTATCGGTTCCCAATGTCTCTGTTTATGATCTCTCACTGTTGTAGCCATGTCTCATGAAGACACGCAGCTGATACTGACAGTGTTGGTACAACTTCCCTGTTCACAAAGGATTCCAATTGCTGTTGTACCGTATATGAGCGCTAGTTACCCATGGAATCAGCTTTACGGTAATCAGATATCAGCAATGTCCACCATATCTCCTGCAAGGTTAGTTTTTAAGTTTGATTAATAGCGTACGTACAATTATGAGAAACTGGGAATGTGGGGGGTGCAACGGGGTGCATTTATCGACTGGTCCATTATATTTTACCCTGAGCTATGGATTTTACCTGTATGATGTGATGTTAGTTGTTTGTTTCGAGATGACGAGATGAATAGTCCTGGCAATTGGCAAATGACCAAGATTGTAGCTGAGTTAGTATATAGTAGCCGTTATAAGGGCGGGTAAGGGGAATATGAATTTGAAATGCACAGTGAATCATACCAGTTCAAATGTCACTATGTGACAGAATTCGTGGTATTAGGGATCATCAATCGGTCACCTTCTACTCCTGAGTGTTGTTCTGTAGCTGTTTCTGAATTACCCCTGGATTTATAAAGTTGTAATAGCGGATACTCAAACACACCTTCTCACATCATGACATGTCACATCCTATGTTACATCCTGTGCAACATTCTGTGTTACATCCTGTGTGACATTTTGTTTAGTACTGTAACATCCTAACTGTGTAACATCCTTTGTTACATCCTGTCTGCATCAGTGTTGCATGCCGCCTAGGGACCATTGTCCCGGGTCCCTGTGTGTTTCTGATAAAAAGCATATTTGAGCATTCTGGATTTAAGGACGCGTACCGCATTGCCTGGATGATGTAAACTCCCATCTTTCATATCCCTTATCATGGTTTATGGGTAGCATTCGGCAGTGAATACTGTTGTATATCGGGGTCCAGGGAGATTGCTATGGCACTCTCATAGAAATCGTAGTTTGGGTGTAATATCACACACCAAACAATGAGCACCAACCACTATGCACTTTAGCACTGTTAAAGGTGCACAACTGAGGGCGGCCAATTGTGTGCACGTTGATGGTTCAGAACAGTGGCTGCTCACAGCAATAACACAGCTCTGCATTAATTGTTATGTGCTAAAAGGTGGCAATTCTAATATGGGTTGCCATTAGGTCTGTGTGGTATTGTTAGGTGCTTTTATTCAGGACCAAATTATTGAGGTACTATCGTCGTGTTTGTGGTATCGCTGAGATGAACATTCCTCATCCTGATGGGTTTTTGATATTCCCAACCATTTATTTGTGACCAAAACATTCTTTTTTCATGAACCTTATTCTTGAGACATTTACATTTGATCGAAACTCATATAAATTAAACTTCTTGAGGCATGTTGATTGCTTGCTCAACAAAAGTGACATCTCACGCTGCTGCAAGACAGATATCTATAATTGGAATGCTGCATGCGCTTTGTGCATGGACATATTTAGTCGGAATTAATCGTCCCTCTCTCTTGCGCGCGTTCCTGCAAAGACACGTGACTCTGTGTCTTCGTGTGGGTCCCCATACAGCACGTCAGAGCGTCGTCATGGTTACCGTTTATACATGACACGTGACACACCTTCCAGATCACGTGACAAGCTCCCTGGATCCAATTTATCATTGCACGTTTCCATGATCTTTGTCATATCACGAACCGTTTACAAGTGTTGTATTCATGCTTTTCGGGACGTATGTATATTGTACAGTAATATGGGTGTGTGTGTGTGTGT
>CAMPET010000066.1:77822-137665 GCA_946803715.1 Beroe ovata | reverse complement strand
ACACACAAACACACACACACACACACACACACACACACACACATACACACTGCCGCCGACCTGTACCGACATATTTACCACTGCGCAAATTCTCACGGTCACTTCGTAACCACCAGCTTTGAGCGGGGGGGGCTGCATGCTCTCACTCTCGTAGTATAACTGCGAAACCCAGGGGATTATATAATTATCCAAAGTTAAGTACCCCCTACCCCAATATCGATTTACGCGGGTGGGCGTGGTCATCGCATTTCACACAGCATTCTCTCACACGCGATGTCTCGGTTATTATAATATCGCTACTTTCGTTCGTGCCACAACACGGGCTCCCTTGTTTCTGTTCCACTGACCAATCACTCACCACTATAGTTTTTCTTGTCGCTAGTTTTATGCAATCGTACGGCTAGTTTGAGTCAATCTTACCGCTGATTTGACCCAGTCTTACCGCTGATTTGACCCAATTATACCGCTGTTTTGACCCAATCATACCGCTGTTTTGACCCAATCTTACCGCTGTTTTTGACTCAATTTTACCACCAATTTCTCACTCAGCGGTGTCTCGAATCGCTGATAGAAAAGTACGGTACAGGATTGGAGGGGATTGTATCCAAGGAGAAGGAGTTTGAACGTCTCATTGAGGCGTACCAAGTGTTCATCAGAGGAGACAAGACAAAGACACAGAGAAAGACGGAGAGGAAGCAGATCACACGGAAACTCAGGGTATGTACAGTCACGTGACACTATGAATTTAGTCACGTGATGCAATGAATTTAGTCACGTGACACTGTGGATTATAGCTCACCAGTTGATTGTAAATGTGAATAGATTACCAGAGTGCAAACTGTACGTGGTCAATGGCAACGAATTAACCCTCTTCCCTCTGACTGATATAATAACAACCCCGGCAGACAACGGAAGAACCTCTCCCCGCGATAGGAGACCAGAGAGCAGGCCGGAGCCAGGTCGGCTGCCGGATTCGGCAGGAGATGAGGAAGGAGTACGGGGAGAAGTTGAGACTGGGTAGTAGGGCTGGTCAGAGCGGTAAACCAGTGCTACACACCATGCCGGGTACATTATATTCATATAACAGTGTGCACGATGCGGTGTGTAAAAAACAATGTAGTGATTGATCTCCTCTCTTGATCTACCTGTACACACCTCTCCCCCCTCTCGCAGGCTCAGCACAGAAACCCATGCAAGTCAAGGTCAGGAAGAGCCAGACCCCTGAGGTCCTGGAGGACAGGGCTTGTGATGAGGTTGATTTACCACCCACCCCTCGCTCGCCAGTCCAGCAGGTATGTTACCTCACTGCTGCTGCCCCGGCCGTTTTGCAGATATCGAGCTCTCATTTCCATGTGATGGACCTATAATGACTTAGGGGTGCGACGAATTAATCTAGTGACCCTGATTTCCATGTGCAGTTATGTTTCCTGGCAGGTGGAAGAGGAACATCACGAGGAAGAAGCCGTCTCGCAGTTGTCGATGACGTATGTACCGAGTGAGAGCCAATCATTAGCCAAGCTGATACCTGACGAGGATGTCACTGTCGAGATAAATCCTGAGGTGAGTAGATAATACAGTTGATCAGATCTTACTGAAACTATGCTGGACTACCGCGCATGAATATAGTAGGCACTTAGATTGATAACATCTCTGATCTTAGTGTCCGATATAACATCATTCTCACTACATGACAGTTTGATAACACTCACTGTGAATCCCCAGGGCGAAGAAAAGGAGGAGGTTGTTGAGCACGAAATGGAGGACGAGGAAGCTATTCCAGGGGCTGCTAAAGCAGAGGATGATTGTCTCGTTCTGGAGGGTGATAACGACGAAGATGTCCTGGTTGTGAACTCCGAAACAGAACTCATTCCGTCGCAGCCTGCACAGACACCCAAATTCGAGATTATCTCTGAAGCAGGTGATGGGGATATAGTTGTAGTTGTACTCTAGTTATTTTAGTTTTTACTGTCTCGCACAATCACTACTAACAGAGATATATGTTCTAAATTGAGAGCTCATGAAAATAATTGCAGCTGCCTCTGAGGGCAAACCAGATGAAGAAACAGAAGCAGAAGTAACCAAAGACGAACCCCCAGCAGTTCAAGAGCCTGAAAAGGCCAGAGTTGTTACTGAAGAGCCAGCGACAGTCGATGTTACTTCTGAAGAGCCTGTCAAGGCCGAAAAAGCTCCTGAAGAGCCTGTCAAGGACGAAATAACTCCTGAAGAGCCTGTTAAGGCCGAAGTTGCTGCTGAAGAGCTGGTCAAGGACGGGATGACTCCTGAGGAGCCTGTCAAGGACGAAATAACTCCTGAAGAGCCTGTCAAGGCCGACATAGCTCCTGAAGAGCCTGTCAAGGCCGAAATAACTCCGGAAGAGCCTGCCAAATCCGAAGTTGCTGTTGAAAAACCTGTTGCGGTTGTGGCGACAGTCGATGTTGCTACTGAAGAACCACTCCCTGTGGCCATAGCAGCCGAAGTTGCAGTGACTGCGGAGGAGCCTGACATAGCAGATGCTGCAGTGATGCCTGAAGCTGTGGAGGTTGTCAAGATTGGTGAGGATCCTTATCAGACAATTGCTGCCGAATTGGTTATTGGAGTCCTCCAGAAACTTGACCAGGAAGCTGCTCCAGACAAAATTGAGTGAGTAGGCGTGACAATTTCCCCTTATAATAGTTACTAGAACGCCCGTCAAGTGGGCGTGCCGCACTGAATATNCATAGCAGCCGAAGTTGCAGTGACTGCGGAGGAGCCTGACATAGCAGTGATGCCTGAAGCTGTGGAGGTTGTCAAGATTGGTGAGGATCCTTATCAGGCAATTGCTGCCGACTTGGTTATTGGAGTCCTCCAGAAACTTGACCAGGAAGCTGCTCCAGACAAAATTGAGTGAGTAGTAGGCGTGACAATTTCCCCTTATAATAGTTATAAACTGTCATGAAACACTCTCAATTGGCAGCTCCCTTTCAAAAGCACACTCTGACATTTCTCGCACTTCCTACAGATAGATTATATGATCAAATGTGAAATGTCGCATAATATGCGTCCGCAAGAGTTTTGATGCGTGCGTCCTATGATTTTCTGACATATACTTCATTACGGCATGAAGTCAAATTAGTGAAGTGCGTCATGATCATGTGGTGAAGGTATGATATTACCCCGCGCGTAAACTGTCAAATATGACTGTGGTTTACTGATGTTCAATCAGTTGCTATATACCTCCAGTAGTCGTATGTGTGTGAGAGAGAGTGAGTGAATGTTGACTTGTTGCTCAGCAACGTACCATGAGGTCCGGGAAGTTGTTTTTCCTCCAATGATCTCATCACATACAACCCATATCGCGTTTGTATAATTGCAATTTTATTTGCAAGTTATTTGACTCTTTCCTCCTATCCAACAGATCTGAAACGGAGACCGATGCGAGTCGTGTGAAGTTCAAATCGTCGCCCGACATACACTACTACGAGAAGCAAACACCCGAGAGTGACCTAGTCTGTCACCCAGACGACAAGCTCATCCTGTCAGAGGATCTGAGTACCGCAGAGTCAGAGTTGAATGAGGAGGCAAAGGCTCTCTACCACAAAGTGCTATCAAGTGAGTCAATTCTCAGTATAAGGTGTGCTGTGCAGACTGCAGGTGTCTGGTTGTGTTATTGTTGAGTTGGGCACTGTGGCTGAGTTTCCGAATTTTCTGAAGGGTTGGCTCGATTCCAAAATGGTCCAATTTCGTAGAAATTCAAATTTTTGTTTGATTCAAACTTAACATAATTCTGATTTAGGGTTTATTCATGTGACTGGCGTGCTATAATCCATCATTGTCATTGTCAGGGGAACTTGCAAATTTCTCCGTACTAATCGAATTAAAGTGGCTCAACACGCGTAGCTGCTCTTATAACCTACCGAATCAAAATACCAGAGGCTGCAACATATAGCTGTAGGAATAATCAATAATCATATACCAAATTAGGATTGGCCAATGGCCAAGTCATTATCAGGGGAGGACTCAGGACTGATATATGACGGTCGATTATAATCTATTTCAGCTGCTCACACGGATACTGACACATCAGCCGAGTCAGAACCCACTTCAACAGAAGCAGAACCCGCACCTGCAACTGTTACAACATCAGAACCCGCAACTGCATCAGAATCAGGACCTGGAACTGCAACAGAATCAGAACCTGCTGCTTCCGAGCCTGTAGTAGCTGCACCCGCACCAGTAGTATCAGCTGAACCCGCACCAGTAGTAGCTGAACCCGCACCTGCAGTATCAGCTGAACCCGCAGTTACAGCAGAGGATGAGGGAATAGCTCACTTAGCCAGAGAGTTAACAGACACTGCACTCAAAAATGCTGCGAAAAAGTCAGAGGAGGACACAGAAGAGAAGCAGGTTGGTCGAACAGAGTTCACTTGTCACTAGATGTGATCAATCAGATCATATGAAGGAAGTTGCACAATTATATTAGAGTTGTACAACTACAATGTACATGTATCCATAGTGATAGAGTAGGATTCTCATGATCATGGTTTTATTTGGGTCGGGGCTAACGCTCAAACAACGGGAAGAATTTGCCACAGTTATTTTACCCCTGAAACAACGTGTTGCTCATGAAATACTTGCCCAGGAAATTCGGCCTGTGACAGACGCAGCCCCAGTGACACCAACAGAAGCACCTGATGAACAAGTGAGCACACTAGCTCGGCAATTGTCAGAAAATGCGCTAAATAGCGCTGCTGGGTCGGCAGAATAGGATCAGCGGACTGCATTATCCAAGTTCTATCAGATGTTTGTGAAGATCGATAAGCACGCGAGTTACAGGGGTCGCCATATAACCGCTAATTACACCCGACAGTCCTGTGCAATCAAGGATCGCGCGTATGAACTATGATGAACATTCAATCGTCGTGATCTATCGTGACTGCTGTGCAGGAATTAGACTTCCTTTTTTAGTCATTGAATGTGAAAACAAAGAAACGACAAGATTCAAGACACTCGTGTCATTTCAATCAAATGCGAGATTAATGAATAATGTTGATACCATAGCAAGATTCATGAATATGAAGTTATTATGAGGCCAAGACACAATCTGGTTTGGCATACAACTGGTTTGGCAAAAGATTTTTTATTGTGTCCATCAGTAAGAAAATGTCCAATGGACGTCTAATGGACGTCCATTGGAGTTGGACATTCCACTCAACATGGTAATTTTGGATTTTTGTGCCTTGTATTCCAATGGACACAATGGACATAATTTGTCCATGTCCGATGTCCAATGGACATGATGGACATCAATCTTGTGCATCTGGGTGTGCACAATGGACACAATTACAAATATGATCTTGTTGATGGATATCAAACTGGTATTCCTGTCCAATGGAAAGATATTGAACAATGGACAAAATGGACACAGTGTGTCCAATAATCATGTACATTGGACATTGGACACACTTGATACATAGCGTCTATTGAACTCATCATGTCCAATGAACACAATATGTCTATTGTTCACATGACGTCCACTACACACAATACCACGTATGTCTGTTGTGCACGATGCGTTTATTGTACACAATTTGTCCTTATTGGGCACAACATGTCCATTGGATAAAAATACAATACGTCTTTTGGACACAGTGCGTCAATTGGACATTCTGTGTTCAATAGGCGTGATGTTTTCCATGTCCATTGTGTCCATTTGTCAATATTTGTCCATGGCTCTATTGGACAGAAATAGTAAATACCAGTTTGACGTCCATCAAGTTCAGATTGGTAGTCGTGTCCATTGTGTCCACCCAGATGCACAAGATCGATGTCCATTGAACTCGTCCATTGGACATTGGAAATGGACAAATTGTGTCCATTGGTGTACAATGGACAAAGATACCAAAATTCTTATGTTGTGTGGAATGTTCAACTCCAATGGACGTCCATTTGACGCCCATTGTACATTTTCTCACTGATTGACTCAATGGACAAATTACATATCTTATGATCCTTTTGCCTAAATTTGAGCTTATGGAAATGGAAGTGAATGCTGTTATATCACCAGTTCGATGTTATTCAAACAATTCAACTTCAAGTTCTACTTCTTTAACCTTGTCGGTGTCCGCGAGGCACGCAATGCTGACTAGCACTGAATCTTACAGCGAAGCAACGCTTTTTGAATTGTTTGCAAGTAGAGCTAGAAACGAGAGGCTTAAATTACGCTATAATGCGCTCAATTGCACCGAATTTAGGCCGTGTGTTAACTTTTGACCGAACGCAATTTTTGCCCAGGGCGTTTATTTGGGTGCAATTGGGCTGAAATGACCGAAAATGATTGTTATTTGGGTGAAGTTCCAGACTGTCGTGGAGCCACCTTAATCTTTGCGCGCGCGCAAAACGAAATTCTCGACAGGGTCTATCATCGATCGACAAAGTCAAAGAAGTGTTTTAGGAAAACAGGGTTCTAATCGCGGGGAAAGGTCAGAAAGGAGCCGTGCTCTGGACAATGATGACAATGACTTGGGTACCAGTATTCACGTATTTTCTAGGCTAAGTAGGGATCATGCGCGGCGCGGTGTCCATAGCGGGGCCCGAAGAAAGGCAGAAAACATGTACAATGTAATTATGCTATTTCGGCCAGGCGGCTGCAAGAAACAAGCGATGGGATCAGAGGAACTGCTGCTAGTGCTACGAAGCACGAGTTATGAATATGAAATTTGATTTTGAATATGGCAGAATAAGCATCAAAACACTTGGAAGTGTCATTCACAAAATCTATAGTTTTCGGGTCAATGACCAGTCACACGACTCACCCTGAATGAACCCTAAACGCACGCCCTCAGATAATCCTGCACCCTAAATAACGCACTTTACCCACACATACACACAAACGGAGCTATATACAGCTTCCAGTAGTAGTCCAGTGCCCTGAATTCTGACTAATTCACACTACTCAGTCATGTGAATTCATTATCATGAGAGAGAATGTGTGATTTAACATCGACACACAAGTTTCTACCTGCAAATCATATTCTCCAGGTTTTGACGAGCATGTACCCATTTTTCCGGGGCGGACACTACTACTACTTCAACATCCTGGGCTACTTTGTCACCACAGACCTGTTCACCTCTCACACAGAGGGTATGATAGCGTTTATCTTCAGCAACGCGTCCATCCTCATCCCATTCTGTGCCACTGTGAGTTTTTGTGTGGCAGTGATCTGGAAGCTGAGGAGCTACAGGAAGGGCTGTGAAGATGGCAGGTACGTGGTTAAGTTTAGAAACAAAGATTTGCCCCCCGTGACCAAGTCATTGGAGACGATGGAAACAACATGCGTTAGCCCAAGCACCAGCAAGACGCGCAGCATCAAGAAGATGATAGGAGGGAAGAAGAGAGGATCACATTTCAACACGGNACCCCCATAACACACACACACACACACAAAAACACACACACACACACACACACACACACACACCCAAACACACAGTCACACGTGCGCAAACAGGCAGACATATACACACCCAGACACACACAGAAATAAAGACACATACACACAGATTCACAGACACACACACTGACACAGTGACACAGAGATGCAGCCACACAGATGGTCACAGACACACAGACATACATCATTCACCTTCATGGAAACCCGCAACAACATTGAATTTCTTTCTGCAGTCCTATCCTTTGTGATACTGAACAGCCAATCAGAGCGCGCTGCGCGGGAAAAGAAGCCAATCATAGCTCCGCAAACTCTGTGCGTTGATTGGCTGGCTGATGAACGTGCTCGTGCAGTTATGTATAAATACAGCCCCACCCTGACATTAGCAACTCAAACAACTTAAACGTAAATTCTTCTCTCTCACCACACCCAATCGAGTTGACTATACGATGGCAAGAACAAAGCAAACTGCCAGGAAATCTACTGGAGGAAAGGCACCTCGAAAACAGTTGGCTACCAAGGCTGCCCGAAAAAGTGCCCCAGCCACTGGCGGTGTCAAGAAACCACACAGATACAGGCCGGGAACTGTCGCTCTTCGAGAGATCAGACGTTACCAGAAATCGACAGAGCTCCTCCTGAGGAAGCTGCCCTTCCAACGTCTTGTCCGTGAGATTGCTCAGGATTTCAAGACTGATCTCCGGTTCCAGAGTACTTCAGTCATGGCTCTCCAAGAAGCTAGTGAAGCATACCTCGTTGGATTGTTCGAAGATACCAATCTGTGTGCAATCCACGCAAAGCGTGTCACGATCATGCCCAAAGACATTCAGCTCGCCCGTCGTATTCGCGGTGAACGAGCATAATTTGTGGGCTGCCTCACAAAAATTAAACGGTGCTTTTCAGCGCCCCACAAATCATGATGAATTTCTTACGTTACAATAAGTGTTGTGAAACACGGATTGTTGAATTATGTTTTGATTTCGCTGTGCATTAATATCAAAGTGGTAAACCACTGAGGCCCCGGTATAATCATATTACACTCTGAGAAAAGAAAGTACTAGTAGAATTTAGTGTAGCAGTACCCGAGGCCACTAGTATAATAATACTCGTATCCTCTCCGTTTCTCCTAAATGCTTTCCATTCTCAAGAGGTGTATATTCTTTTACATGCGCCCGGTTTTCGAGTGGTGTCAGCCACACACCGAGAATTATAATGGGATGACTACGATTTCTATTGAGTTCCACATAAACATGACAAATACAACGACCTCAGACGAGTTTTCTAGTTGCAACATGAAATAGATTGCACAATAATGAGCTTGTGCAAGATAATCATTTTCTCATGTGGGGCTTTAAGAAAAGCCATTTTAGATGTGTCAGGGACACAGTTGATTTATTTATTTAGCGGATGAAGATGTGTACTTGGTGACAGCCTTGGTGCCCTCAGAAACAGCATGCTTGGCCAGTTCTCCGGGGAGAAGTAGCCTCACGGCAGTCTGAACTTCTCTTGATGAAATTGTTTTCCTGCTGTTGTAGTGTCCGAGTCTGGATGCCTCTCCAGCAATCCTCTCGAAAATGTCATTAACGAAAGAGTTCATGATTGACATGCCCTTGGAACTGATACCAGTATCAGGATGAACCTGCTTCAGAACTTTGTAAATGTAGATGGAGTACGACTCTTTCCTCTTTCGCTTGCGTTTCTTGTCACCGGCAACTCTGCCGGCCTTTTTCCCGGACTTCTTCTCTGCTTTCTTCCCAGCAATAGGGGGCATGTTGAATTAGGTGTAGACTGAGGTACAGTAGATATAACCGAATGAATTCGAAGTTGATGAAAATCCTCACGAGCAATATATAAATTCGCTGAATTCATGAGAACTCGGTGAACCAATCAACATAGAGTTTTATTGTGAAATTTGATTGGTCGAAATGCCGATACATGTGATCAAACTGTTTACAAACCTGACCAATCAGTGGTGAAAATTTGAATGGCGCGCGATGATTCGTCAACTAGTCAGCACATTATCTACGTGCAGTAGTATATATTCACTTTCTTTCAATTTTCCTTAAACTTAGCGTGTTTATTCATTCCTCCAGCTATATATTAACAAACATGTCTGGCCGAGGTAAAGGTGGCAAAGCTCGATCCAAACCCAAGTCACGATCATCCCGTGCTGGTCTGCAGTTTCCTGTTGGCAGAGTTCATAGACTGTTGAGGAAAGGCAACTATGCTGAACGTGTTGGTGCTGGTGCACCAGTGTACCTGGCTGCAGTCATGGAATATCTGGCTGCTGAAATCCTGGAATTAGCAGGAAATGCTGCTCGTGACAACAAGAAGACCAGAATTATTCCTCGTCATCTTCAGCTCGCAGTGAGAAACGACGAGGAGCTGAACAAGCTCCTTGCTGGAGTTACCATCGCACAGGGTGGTGTTCTGCCAAACATTCAAGCCGTTCTATTGCCGAAAAAGACCGCAACTCCCAAAAAATAAACCGCCTACAATCGTTCCACGAAACGATTTGGCCAAACGGTGCTTTTCAGCGCCCCAACATACAACAAGAAAATCCTTTAGCATCCAATAGTTTTCATGACCAGTCTGGTTCTTGACCAGTTTGGATTGACACTAATTATTCAAGATAATGGACAAATTATTCATGGTCATATAGGATCATGGACGTAAACTGGTATCTTAGTCCAACCGACAATGAACCAATATTGTCCAAGCAATGGACATTGTCAGTCCAATGTCTGGTTACATTGTCCTTATCTATCTCCTGAGCGAAATCGATATGCATTGTTGACTGATGGACAAAAATATCAAAATGCCAATGGTCAGGCCAGTGGACACACCCACGAAGAGACCTATTTCGGACAATTTTATCCAATTCAGGACGGAATAGTGCGAGTTTGATAGTGGCGCTTCAATAGTTGCACGTGTTATGTACCCACTATTTCGGTAGGTCGCCATGGTTAATATGGACTACACATTCATCAGTGGACGGGTTTACCAGTAAATATTATCAAATTCTCTTTTTATATTTTTTGGGCTTTAAGAAAAGCCGTTTTAGGCGGAATCACCAAGATAAGCAATGGCATGTTATTTCTTAGCTGTCTGTTTAGCGGCCGATTTCTTCACAGCCGGTTTCTTTGCCTTCTTGGCAACTGTCTTCTTGGCAGATTTCTTTGGAGTAGTCGCTTTCTTCGGGGTGCTCGCCTTCTTAGGAGTCGACGACTTCTTAGCTGCAGTTTTCTTTGTAGGAGTCTTATTAACGGCTGCGGTTTTCTTGCTAGCAGGCTTCTTCGTGACATCCTTCTTAGCAACAGGCGTCTTTTTCTTGGCCACTGGTTGAGTAGCAAGTTTAAAGGAACCTGATGCACCAGTGCCCTTGACTTGAGTCAGCTGTCCCGACAGCACACCTCTCTTGAGTGCAAGTTTGAGATGTGTACCAGCACTCTCGCTGACCTTGTAGTTAGCCTGAATATACTTCAGTATTGCCTGGCGTGAACTCCCGCTCCTCTCCTTGAGTGCTGCAATAGCTGCACCAATCATCTCTGAGTACTTGGGGTGCTCAGCTGGTGCTTTCTTCGTAGCTTTGACAGACATGTTGATATGAAAATTAAGCTGATTTACACGGACTAAAAATAACAAATATAGGTTGTTTTATACATAAACCATAATGCCATGAAGTTTTTCCGGATCGACGTGTTTTTATCAGCCTCGATACCTTGGCATTATTATCATTCGCTGTATGTTAGGTTGTGCAGTTCTTTGACGGAATTTATGCTTCTTCTTCAAGTTAAGGCTTATTTAAATAGTGTTATTTAGTACAGCTGACTCCTCTTTACTTCAGCATACCCATGAAATGCGTCATAAGGGTATGCTGACGTCCTTTGTTACAGTCTTATGACAAATATCTATTAACAAATTCAGTGATTTTTTAAAGAATGGTAAATGTAAAGTCATTATGGTCTTGAATGACACCAAATTTTCATCAGTGAATGTTTTTGGCGTTCAGTACACTCATAGCAGCAATATTCAGTGACTGAACACCATAAGCTAGCAGTCATTGACTAAAAATTGAGAAATCTTTTCAGGTGGTTTAACGTAGAAATGATTAAGTGTTCCAAGTCATGCTTGAAAATTCTATCCTAAATAGCATTGTGTCAACCGCGGTTATTTCAGGGCATCATAAGATCTATTAACTGTCCCCATGTTTAACTGTCTGTAATACTCTCTGTGTGATATGTTTTTAACATTTATAATTCATTCAACTCTCCCACTCCAACTCTCAAGGCTTATGTCAGTCTTGATGTCTTAACTTAATGATCCATGCGGCTAACAGTTTCCACTTTCAATATTTCATCATATCTTCTACTTTTTGAGCACCATCAGTTAAATCAGTCAAACTGTTTTAGTGCCCAGAAGTCAATGTGATTAGACTATCAACTCAAGTCAGACTGAGTTAACGAATCTGAAGTGGTGTACTGGGCTAGCAGATATGATAGAAATGGACATACGCAAACCATGGTTCCGTTACCATGGCAGGGAGGCATGTAATTGTTTGAAGCAATGGTGCATAGTGTGCCGGTTAGCAATAACTGATACCAAAAAATTCTGTATCGAAAGTTCATTGAATTTAAACTACGATGTCGAACACGAACCGCCTGGCCAAGCTGGATGATGTGTTCCGTTGCAAAGTTATTATTCTAAAGTGCGTGTATCAATATATCGGATCGCACAACTCCAATTTCATGACAAATCTACAGCAATCTACTCACGTACATCTACTCAATTTTATCTACTCTAGACATGACTGGACGTGGTAAAGGTGGCAAGGGATTGGGAAAGGGAGGAGCGAAGCGCCACAGAAAGATTCTCCGAGACAACATCCAGGGAATTACCAAGCCTGCCATTCGACGACTTGCTCGTAGAGGTGGAGTGAAGCGAATCAGTGGTCTCATCTATGAGGAAACCCGCGGAGTTCTCAAAGTCTTCCTTGAGAACGTGATCCGTGATGCTGTGACCTATTGCGAACATGCAAAGAGGAAAACAGTCACGGCTATGGATGTGGTGTACGCCTTGAAACGTCAAGGACGGACTCTCTACGGATTTGGCGGCTAAGTACACAACTTTGACGTTAGTCAAAAAAACAAACGGCTTTTCTAAAAGCCCCACTCAATACTCATCACAAAAGATGATAAACGATGCTTGAATTTTGTCTGGCGATGCTAGACCGCTGATGCAAGCCGCGAAGCGCGCAAAACGAAATTCTCGACAGGGTCTATCATCGATCGACAACTTGAATTAAATAAATTCGCGTTCGCACAGGGTGGTAAAATCCTACAATGATGCAAGTTGTAGGATTCTTGTGCACACGTTGCGCGCCCCTGTTCTACTCAGTGAACTGAAAAGTCGTAGAAAGGACCACGGAGACTCGCGGAGTATTTGGGTCACGCAGCGCGGGAACAAGGATTCTACCCTACCGTCGGTGCGCGCGATTTTCAATCCGCTCTGATAAAATCCCGCCAGCAATTGTAGGATTTCACCCTACCCTTGCTGGCGGGATTTTATCCCTGGCAAGGATAAAAAATCGGATTGAAAATCGCGCGCACCGACGGTAGGGTAAAATCCTACAACGCCAGCAAGGGTAGGGTGAAATTTTTCAATGATGCAAGCCGCAAGAATAAGTTTGCGCCGCGCGCGCGCAAAACGAAATTCTCGACAGGGTCTATACCATCAATCGACAAGATGTTACCTGACTTGTAGGAGTTCACCCTACCCTTGCTGGCGGGATTTTATCCCTGGCAAGGGCGGATTGAAAATCGCGCGCACCGTCGGTAGGGTAAAATCCTACAATTACCTGACTTGCTTCTCGCGCGCACGCTTTCATCAAAGGCCGAAACCAGAAATAGGTTTTAGCCATGATAGCCCCTGACGAGGATTTCATTTTACGCGTGCAAGATAT
The DNA here is from genome assembly GCA_946803715.1 of Beroe ovata. NCBI lineage: Eukaryota > Metazoa > Ctenophora > Nuda > Beroida > Beroidae > Beroe > Beroe ovata. Next base: position 124,279 of record CAMPET010000066.1, on the reverse strand, counting down.
AATATTTGTCCATGTGCATACGCTGCGGCGATGCACACCCCTTATTCAACTTTGTGACCTTGACCTGCAATGTCGCAGTGCGCGAAACATTTGTTTGCACTTGTAGATCGATGATAGACCTTGTCCAGAATCTCGTTTTGCTCGTGCGGGGCAAACTTATTCTCAGACAGGAAGCGGCTTGCATCAAAAGGTTTAGCATCGCCAGACAAGTTTTCACCATTTCTCATGCGCGAGACACAGTGGACATACATTTATAAATTTCACTCCATAAAATTAGCACGTGCAACACACTCCATTTCATGACATACAAGTATGCAAAAAGACAACCAATTGTAGATTAATGCTTTATTTTGGGTCCTCAGAGTCTCTCTAAGAAAAATTCAAAATGAAAATTATAGCTGATTGATATCAAAATTATATAATTCAATTTAATTCATTTTTAGATCTTTGATTAACTGCCAGGGCAAAATTATAGATTTTCAAAATACTTTAACTTGGCAGATAAGTAGTAAGTGCATAATAAAAATCTACCTTACCATGGTAACTAAAGAATTATACTAATGTGTGCAAGCATTTCACTGTAAGATTAATTCTTTGTGCTGTTTATTTTGTGCACTCATCATTCTTTATTGATAGTAGCCATGAAAGTTTAACTGTAAGAACAAGACTTTCAATGGTGTAAGCATAAAATGGATGACTACAGAGTCCAGTGGATAAAGAACCAAGTGTTCTTATCATTGAATGTAGATGATGACTCTTTGTTTGAAGACCTCTTGGAGCGGGATGAGTATGCACATACCATGTCTCTCCAGAAGTATCTGGACTATGTTGACCCAGATTCCAGTCAATCTATCATCTTTCACTTAGAGGTTAATGAAGTAATTTTAATGCATAGCATTGGCAAATTTCTTAATATGGAGTTTTTAATGCTCATTCCAATTTTTAGGCATTTGAGAAAGAAGAAGAAATTGAAGTTGAGATTGAAGTTCCCCCAAAGTTCAGCAGTAACTTCGATGGTAAGCATTCATCATGCTAGTTTTTGTGTCAATGAAATGACTTTATTATGGTTTATGTGATTTGTCCGACTTTTTCAGATGATGAGGAGGGGAGTAACCCAAAGACTCCAGAACAGCTTGGAGATGGTGAAATTGTGGAGGAAGCACCGCCTCCACCCCCTCCCGGGAAGAGGATAGAAATAATCAAGAAAACAGTCAATGTCATGCACATGACACACAGTGAGCTGAGTGAAGCTGTCATTGCAGGGTCTGCTGTTTATTTCCTGAGGACAAAGAACAAGGCTATCCCCATTCCAACATCGAGGTCTCATGCAGATGATATTGTTCCAGGATACCTTTCTTTCAGTTTTATGAGCTCCAGACCATTGCCAATATTGGAGCAAGTGATGGTGAATTTGTTTAGCCCTTTGCTAGCAACATACTCTTTGCAAAGGCCTAAAGAGGGTAAAGCTGTTAAGAAAGGCAAAGAGGCTGCTGAAGAAGTACCACAAGTTCGCTCTGTTGTAAGAGATGAGTTTCTGATAAACATGTCCAAGTTCTGCACCCACATCAGCAGGACAATTCAACAAGTTGAAGGAGAGGTACGACTTGATATCCCAGACATCCAAATTGATGATGTACAGGCTGCAGCTGGGAACATGGACATAGTAACGACATTGGAGGGAGCAGTAGAGAGTTGGGAGAAAGCAATTGCTTCTTGTTTGGAGCAACAGCTGAAAAAAATCCCGGTTGGTAATGGTCCTCTTGCTGAGATAGACTTTTGGAGAGAACGAAGCTCAGCTCTCAGTGCAGTATGTGAACAACTAGAGCTCCCAGCCGTGAAGAATATGTTAGCTGTACTAAAGGTTGCAGAAGTTTCTGTCTTGAGTACATTTGAACATAATAGGAATGAACTCAACAAGTTCTATACCGAGGCAAAAGACAATGTTCGATTCTTGTCAACTCTGGAACGACATTTTAAAAACCTTGCCCTTGGTTCAACATTCAGCGTTGTCATAGACACAATACCATCATTGATGAATGCCCTGAGAATGGTATGGATCATATCTAGACACTACAACAGGGACGAGCGAATGGTACCACTGATGGAGAGAATTGCTTGGGAGATATCTGAGCATGTGGCCCGTGTCATCAATATAAGAGCTATCTTGAGGGAAGTACCTGAGAACATCAAGCAGAGAACCGGAGAGGCGATAACTACTCTTAAAACATGGAAAAACTCGTATCTTGATGTGAGAGCTAAGATTGAGGCTTCCGGCAGGGATGCAAGGTGGGAGTTTGACAGACGGCGCCTTTTCGAGAAGACTGACTACATGTCCGCAATCTGCCAAGATCTGCATGACATAGCTCAAGTTATGGAAGAGTTCTATAATATATTCGGACCCGAGCTGAAGGCGGTTACAGGAGAGCCTGAGAGAATTGAAGAGGTTTTGCAAAGGGTGGATGGGCTCATTGAACCATTTGAACAAGTTAAGTTTGATATTTGGAACATCAAGAACCAAACTCAATGGAGACAAGTGATGAATTGGTTCAACCAGGAGGTACTCCTCATCGAATCAGAAGCTAAACACTTCATTGACGACTCGTTCAAGACTCTGAGATCTGCTGAAGGTGCATTTGACATGATCCTCAACTTCCGACATATTCGATCAAGAGAAGCTATCAACTCTCAGATGATGAAGAAGTTCAACGAGATTCTCACACAGTTCATGAAGGAGGTGGATCTCATGGATTCAATGTTCAAAGATGGTATCAACAACCCACCAATTTACAAAAACCAGCCGCCAGTCGCTGGAGCCATTGCATGGTCAAGATCTCTATTCCATCGAAATAAGAGAACAGTACTAAGGTTAGTTCCCCATGTCATGCATTTGCTCATAGTTCTTCTCCCTGTTAAACCGAAAGGACCGATAGATCACACAGTTTCTCCCAATCAGGTTCAAGACATTAGAGGAGATGCTCCAAGGAGAGTTGGGTGTCGTGGCTAAGGAGCACTACCTCAACACAGCTCGGCAGATGAAGGCATTCGAGGACAAGCTCTACGAGAACTGGTTACAGAACGTGGAGAATACACTCAACACCCACCTCAAGAAGCCCATACTTGCTATAGGTGAGCAGTTTCTCACCTCGTCATACTTTCACAATTCTTACCATAACCTCACCAAATTATCACAAGTCTCACCATAACCTCACCAAATTATCACAATTCTCACCATAACCTCACCAAATTATCACAACTCTCACCATAACCTCACCAAATTATCACAAGTCTCACCATAACCTCACCAAATTATCACAATTCTCACCAAAACCTCACCAAATTATCACAATTCTCACCATTACCTCACCAAAAGCAGTTGTTACTGAGTTTTTGCATCTAGAATACATTCCATTCTTTTCTCAATTCACCCTTGTTCCAGGAGTATCACCGTCACCCGGTGATGCCGAGCAGGACGCTAACGAGGCGAGCGAGCAAGGGGGTGCTCCCCAGTATTACGTGAACTTCTCTCCTGAGCTCACAGAGATCATCACCGAAACCAAATACCTTGAACAACTTGGGTAACCTCTATCTCTCTCCCGCTTTTTCCAATTCTTGTGTCGTGTTCTCTAGCAAACCAAATTCCTCATCGAAAGTCTATATTATCAAATATGATGTGTCCTTCAACTAGCAGGTTGACATCACTGCCGCCCATATTAATGCTCACACCCAAGTAATTACAGGTTCATGGTCCCAGAGCTAGCTCGAAACGTGGCACTCCAAGAGGAGAAATTTTCTCGTTATGTGGACGGTTTGAAGCGCATGTTAGCACGCTACTACGACGCACTCGCGCTGCTGAACACGGCTGAGATGCAGCTACTTGACGATCACATCAAGGATCTGCAGCGGGTGTTGAGAGCTGGTTACAAGAGACTCAACTGGAACTCTCTGGGCATCCCTGACTTTATCGGGCGATGTAGCCATGCCATAGGTGAGTGGATATATGTCTAGGATAGAATCACGGTAACCACGGTGCCAGCTTGCGTATGCCAAAGGGAAACTTTGTTTGAGAAATGTTATTAGCTTTCCTGTTCTTCACAGGCAAGTTCGAGTCATTGGTGAACCAGATACAGAAGAACGCTGATGATATCAACGCTCGGCTGACAATGATAGAGAGCGCAGACATGTTCAAAACTCCTCCATCTCAGTCTGGCGGTCTGCCAAGGGATGCTAAGGACTACTTCGAGTACATTGAGATTCACCGTGCGAAGACTGTTGAGACCTTGTCTCAGAAGTACAGAGCGATCGGTCCACTACTCACGAAGATGGAGGGTCTGGTAGTCAATACCAACACAGGCAGAAGCACTAAACTGAAATCTTACTACGCTTACTGGGAGAAGAGGGCTTTCGAGGCTCTCGAAAAGGTGTGCATACTTTCCAAATTTCGAATACATTCTCTAAATGTCAAAAACTCTCAGTTTGATTTCATTACACCGGAACTGATCATTTCAGATGGTGACATCGAACCTCGCCAACTTCAATGCTCAGCTCCAGTCTAAGCTACTGTTCAGTGTAGATGCCATGCTTTCTCCGCCAGATATCATTGTGAACCCTCCTTACAACGAGCTGTTCAAACACCTCATGCAGGTATAAACACGTTACCATGTACTGTATCTCGATATCATGACTCGATATCATGACCCGTTACCATGTCACGTTACCATGTCACGTTACCATATCTCGATATCATGCCACGTTACCATGTCACGTTACCAAATCATGTCAAGTTATCTTGTCAAGTTACCATTACTCGTTACCTACCATGCCATGCCAAGTTACCATGCCACGTTACCGTACCACGTGTTATCTGAGCATAAGTGGACACTAATTTATTATCAAAAAATTAACCGCCGATAATCGACCTGACGACCTATTTCGACAAGTATTTTGGCACAAGTAGGTTTCTTTGCACTCAATATTCAGATATGATATTAATGCACTAGGATTTACACTCTGTTCACATCAGTCAGTTAGAGGGTGTATCGAGAGCACTAAGAACTTCACAAGATGGATGGCCGGAACATGCCTGGAAGTCCCACCCCAGGGAGAACAGGACGATGACCTCGTGGTGTTTAGCTTCCACTCTGACATCCAGAACGTGGCCGCTATATCGGAGCTGTCTCTACAAGTTTCTCAGACTATCACCAAGAGCTTAGGAGCGTGAGTAAATCACAACCTATGTTTTTTTTGTATACCCATCTCCACAAAAAACTCGTAATTTGAGAAAAATTTGATTCTGACCATAGGCTGAAGAATGTGTTGAACAAGTGGAAGAAGTACCGACCCCTGTGGAAGCTAGACAAGACCATCATGATGGAGAAGTTTGCTGCAAAGAAACCGAGCTGTGTCTCATATGATGAGAAGTTGCAGTCCTACTGCTCCCTCAAAGAACAGGTGTGTGTGTGTGTGTGTGTGAGTTACGGCAACCCTTCCTTTTGGAGTAATTTCTTACAAATAAAACTGATTTCATGTTGCGCGCTCACCAAAACTCTATCAATCATGTTTCAGGTTGGTAATCAGCCCATGGTCAAGGAAGTTGACTTCATTCGTCTGCACCTTGGTCCCTTGGCCGAGAGTGTCCAGGATAATGCCAACGCTTGGGTGTCTAGTCTAGGTTTGTGGATGATCTGGATTAATTTTTTCATGGATTTAGTTCTTAACACGTTCCCTTTATTGCGAAAACTTTACTCACCCTGTTCTCTATCCGTAATCAGGGAAGCTGCTCAACATATCCGCACACGACAACATGCTCAGTCTAAACAGCACGATCAACCAGCTAAAGAATGACCTGGAACGCGCACCTGACACACTGGAAGATCTAAAGTTTGTTCTCAAGACAATTAGCAATATCCAGGATATCAGTCTCGATGTTGAGACACGGGCTAGAGACATCAAAGAGAGGTGAGCGGGAGAGTGGTGAAATAGGAAGTTATATAAGTCCTCCATAGCTAAGTAAGTTTCGTCGTCATGGTTAGGCAAGTATTCTCGTATCTTATCCGTATGTTCCATAGTAAGGGTAATGTTATAGCTGAGACAATTTGCTCGATATCAGGTACCGGACACTGAGGATGTATGGAGTTGAGGTACCTGAGAAGGAGTTTACTATGTCTGAGAAGATTGACGATGAGTGGGAGTTCCTTTTCCAGCAGAGCAGACGGGTATGTTGTGACTTCAGTCATCGATAGTCACTGATATCCCAATTCATTAGTTTCTAATACTAACAGTGTGTCTCGTATTTCAGGTGAACCAGAGTCTAGTGTCTGTAAAGAAGAAGTTCACTGAGATCACTCTCACACAAGTTGAAAAGTTCAAGGAAGAGCTCTCTGAATTCAGAGAGAAATTCCTCAAGGAGGGCCCTGGTTCCGTGGGCTATGATCTGGACAAGGGTATCACCCAGCAGAAGACGTTCAAAGAACTGTTCGAGAAATACCAGATAGAGCGACAAGAGTTGGCAAACGCAGAAAAGTTGTTCGGACTCCCAATCAGCATGTATCCTGACATGATATCTCTTGAGACGGACATGCAGGGATACGACATGATTTACAGTCTCTATGCAGATCAGAAGAAGGCACAGGAAGAGTGGTCTCAGACCCTTTGGGCTAATCTCAATATATCTATACTTTCAGAGGGCATTGAGGTCTTCCTTAAGCGACTCCGGAAGTTCCCAAAGAACATTCGAGCCATGGGTATCTGCAACATCCTCGAGGCAAAGATGAAGGAATTCAAGGACTCTATTCCTCTCTTCCAAGATTTGAAGAATGATGCGCTAAGAGAACGTCACTGGAAGAAACTTCTAGAACTGACTGGAAAGAGTTTCGAGATGAACCCAGACACATTCACTTTGGATCAGTTGTTCGCTATGGAACTTCACAATTTCAGTGAGGTAATTGCAGACATCACCACAAGCGCCGTGAAGGAGTTGAGTATCGAGACAGGTCTGAAGGAGATCATTGAAATCTGGAACAGTACAAAGTTCAATATTCTAAAGTACTCTAAAGGAGGCCAGGACAGAGGTTTCGTGTTGGGTCCAGTAGACGAGATCATGCAGTCCCTGGATGATAATGCCATGAACTTGCAGAGTATGTCAGCTTCTCGCTTCGTTGGACCATTCCTCGAGAACGTACAAAGTTGGGAGAAAAAGTTGTCCCACATCTCGGAGGTTGTAGAAGTCTGGATGGTCGTCCAAAGAAAGTGGATGTATCTGGAGGGTATCTTCATTGGAGGTGACATTAGACATCAACTCCCAGAGGAAGCAAAGAAGTTCGATATTATTGACAAGTCATTCAAGAAGATCATGAACGACACTGCCAAGACAATGGTCGTTGTTGATGCTTGCCACGCTGACGCTCGACTACAAACTCTCGAGAAGTTAAGTGCTGATTTGGAGAAATGCCAGAAATCTCTAAACGACTATCTTGACTCCAAGAGGAATGCATTCCCGCGGTTCTTCTTCATCTCTGATGACGAACTTCTGTCCATACTCGGTTCATCTCAAGCTACCTGCGTTCAGGAGCACATGATCAAGATGTACGACAATATCAAGTCACTGAGGTTCGAAATGGGAGCTGCCGATGAGTACATTGCCCAGGCGATGGTATCCAGTGAGGGCGAGACAATGGACTTCAGGCAAGCTATCCCAGCTGAGGGAAGAGTCGAGGATTGGATGACAAATGTACTTAATGAAATGAGACGAACTAACAGACTCTTGACGAAAGAGTCAGTTTTCTACTACTCTCACAACATGAAGAGGATTGATTGGATGTCCAACTATCAGGGAATGATTGTCCTGGCAGCAAATCAGATTTGGTGGACCTGGGAAGTCGAGGATGTCTTCAACAAGGTGAAGAAAGGAGACAAGCTGGCAATGAAGAATTATAGCGTCAAGATGCATGCCCAAATCCACGAGCTGGTTAACAGGGTTAGAGAGAAGCTGTCTTCCAACGACCGTAAGAAGTATAACGCTGTGCTGATTATTGATGTACATGCTCGAGATATTGTGGACGGTTTTGTGAGGGACAGTATCCTGGACATCAGGGAGTTTGAGTGGGAGTCCCAACTCAGATTCTACTGGGAGAGAGACATTGACAATCTGCAGTGTAGACAGTGTACAGGTACATTCGACTATGGGTATGAGTACATGGGTCTGAATGGGCGGTTGGTTATCACACCACTCACTGACAGAATCTATCTGACCATGACACAAGCCCTATCCATGTACCTTGGCACAGCGCCAGCTGGTCCAGCCGGTACCGGCAAAACTGAAACTGTCAAGGATCTTGCCAAAGCGTTCGGTTTACTCTGTCTCGTCACCAACTGTGGTGAAGGTATGGATTTCAAGGCCATTGGTAAAATTTTCTCTGGTCTGTGTCAGTGCGGTGCATGGGGTTGTTTCGACGAGTTTAACCGTATTGACGTGTCTGTACTGTCCGTCATCTCATCTCAGATCAAGACTATCCAGAACGCACTGATCATGAAGCTAGACAGGTTCCAGTTTGAGGGGACGGAAATTGCCATGGACGGAAGAATGGGTATTTACATCACTATGAATCCTGGATACGCTGGCCGTACAGAACTTCCAGAGAGTGTCAAAGCTCTCTTCAGACCAGTTGTCGTCATTGTTCCAGATCTCCAGCAGATTTGTGAGATTATGTTATTCTCCGAAGGGTTCGAAATGGCCAAAGTCCTTGCCAAGAAAATGACAGTTCTCTACAAGCTTGCTAAGGAACAGCTCTCTAAGCAGCACCATTACGATTTCGGCTTGCGTGCCCTGAAAGCTGTGCTGGTTATGGCTGGTGAGCTCAAGAGAGGGTCGGCTGACTTGCCTGAAGATACCGTGCTGATGAGAGCTCTCCGAGACATGAATCTTCCCAAGTTCATCTTCGAAGATGTGCCACTTTTCCTGGGTCTCATTGGAGATCTCTTCCCTGGACTGGACTGTCCGAGAGTCAGGTATCCCAAGTTCAATGATGCTGTCGAGGAGGCGTTTACTGACCACGGCTTTATCATGTTGCCAGATCAGGTCGACAAAGTTATCCAGATGTACGAAACAATGTTGACCCGTCACACCACCATGATTGTAGGACCCACAGGGGGTGGCAAGAGTGCGGTTATCGACACTTTGTGCCGTGCTCAAACGAAACTCAACATCCCAACCAAACTATACACCATGAATCCGAAGGCAGTGACAGTTGTTGAGTTGTACGGAATACTTGACCCTGTGACTAGAGACTGGACTGACGGTCTCCTTTCCAATATATTCAGGGAGATCAATCAGCCCACAGAGAAGAAAGAGAAAAGATACATATTGTTTGATGGTGATGTTGATGCCCTCTGGGTCGAGAACATGAATTCTGTGATGGATGACAACAAGCTTCTTACCCTAGCCAATGGTGAACGGATGCGGCTTCAATCCCATGTGGCACTTTTGTTTGAAGTGGCTGATCTCCAATATGCGTCTCCAGCCACTGTTTCACGGTGTGGTATGGTCTACGTGGATCCCAAGAACTTGAAATATGAACCATTTTGGAGACGATGGATTAACAACAGGTCCATCAAATCAGAGCAGGAAGCATTTGATGCTCTGTTCAACAAGTATGTGCCTCCTCTGCTAGAGTTGATACTGGAGGGTGTGATGGCTGGTAAGAACGTTCCCAAACTGAAGACGATTGTCCCGATATCCGATCTCAGGATGGTTACACAACTGAGTGTTGTACTGGATGCTCTGATACCTGATGTAGGGGAGAGTGGTCAAACTACATCGACCATAGGAACTGACACCATTGAGGCTATCTTCCTATCGGCTCTCTGCTTCTCACTGGGAGGACCTCTTCTGGAAGATGGAAGAGTTAAGTTCGACGAATTCCTCAAACAACTTGCTTCTCTGGGGTCGAGCAATGGGGACACTGCTAAACCAGGAGAAATACCGAGTGGGAAAGCTACACTGTTTGACTACTTCTTTGACCTTGAAGCTAATGAGTGGAAAGCCTGGTCTCTGGCAGTAGAACCATACATCCACGATCCAGAAAGGTTGTTTACTGAAGTGCTCGTTCCAACAGTTGATACTACCAGAGCAACTTGGCTCATCGAGCACATGATTCGAGTTCGACAACCAATTGTCCTGGTTGGTGAGACTGGTACATCCAAAACTGCCACCATACAGGATGTGTTGAGAGGGGTAGACAGGGAATCCAACCTTATCTTGAACATAAACTTCTCATCCAGAACCACATCACTGGATGTACAGAGGAACCTGGAATCAAATGTTGAGAAGAGAACCAAAGACTCATTCGGACCTCCAGCAGGGAAGAAGCTGTTGGTGTTCATGGACGACATGAACATGCCTGTTGTCGACACATACGGAACTCAGCAACCGATTGAGTTGCTCAAATTGCTCCTGGAAAAAGGTGGTATGTATGACCGTGGCAAAGACATGCAGTGGCGATACTTCAGGGATATCTCCTACCTTGCGGCCATGGGTAAAGCAGGTGGTGGTAGGAACGAAGTTAATCCAAGGTTCCTCGCTCTGTTTGCTGTCTTTAACATGGTGTTCCCTGAGGAAGAGACTCTGCAGCACATCTATGCAACCATCTTGAAGGGCCATCTCCAAACATTCAAGAAGGAGATCCAAGATCTCGCAACTCCGATCACTGCAGTAACACTCGAGTTGTACTCCACAATAGTGAAGGAGCTCCCACCGACACCATCTAAATTCCACTACATTTTCAATCTGAGGGACTTGTCAAGAGTGTACTACGGTCTGTCATTAACCCTCCCTGAAAGGTACTCTGACAGTAACTCGTTTATCAGGGTCTGGAGGAATGAGTGCCTGCGTATATTCCACGACAGGCTGATCAGTGCTGAAGATAAGGCTCTGGTTCAGGGTCATATGAACGATCTCGTGAGCTCAAACTTCAGAGACTCGTCTGAGGTTGTGCTTAGGAACCCCATCCTGTTCGGTGACTACAGAGCTGCTCTCAATCCAGAAACTGAACCTAGGGTTTATGAGGATTTGCAGGACTTCGATGCGTCAGGAGCTCTGTTCACTGAGATTCTAGAGGAATACAACAACACATTCAACCCCATGAACATAGTCCTGTTTGAGGATGCGCTCGACCACGCTACTCGTATCCATCGTGTTCTGAGGATGATTAACGGACATGCTCTTTTGGTTGGTGTAGGTGGTTCTGGTAAACAGAGTCTGACGAGATTAGCTGCTTTTGCTGCAGGCTGCGATATATTTGAGATACAGCTGTGCAGGGGTTACAACGAGGAAAGCTTCAAGGAGGATCTCAAGATCCTGTACAACAAGCTGGGTATAGACAATAAGCCCACAGTATTCCTCTTTGCAGAGGGCCACGTGGTGGAGGAAGGATTCCTGGAGTTAGTGAATAACATGTTGACAACTGGACAGGTTCCAGCGCTGTTCCCTGATGACGAGAAGGAAGCCATCATTGGCCAGGTCAGGGATGAGGTACAGAAAGCGGGAATCAATCCAAATAAGGAGAACTGCTGGAACTATTTCATCAAGAAAGCCGCTGCTAATCTCCACATAGTACTCTCCATGTCCCCTGTGGGTGATGTGTTGAGGACGAGGTGTAGGAACTTCCCTGGCCTTGTTAACGGAACAGTTATTGATTGGTTCCTGCCATGGCCTGTTCAGGCTCTGGAGGCTGTGGCTTCCACCTTCCTTGGTGGAGAGAATGCTCTCATCCCAGAAGTTCACAGAGAGGGTCTTATAAAGCACATCGTGCTGGTTCATCAAGCAGTCATATCATCAAGTACCAAGTTCCAGACTATGTTGAGGAGGGTAAACTATGTCACTCCCAAGAACTACCTCGATTTTGTGAGCACCTTCCTTCGTCTCCTGGAAGAGAAGGACAATTTTGTCCTCAACCAATGCAACCGTCTTGAAGTTGGTCTCTCCAAGCTTGTAGAAGCCTCGACACAGATTGACGAACTGAAAGCCAAGCTAGAGGTACAGAAAGTGGCTGTGAACGCAAAGACAACATCGTGTAACGAACTGCTGAAGGAAATTGAGCAGCGTGAAGAGGTAACTAAGTTGAAACAGAAGGAAGCCGTCAAGAAGAGTGCTGATATGGAAGAACAGAATAAGCTCATCATTGTTGAGAAATCAGAAGCCGAGGAAGCATTGAACCAAGCTTTGCCTGCCCTGGAAGCTGCTAGAAAGGCCCTGGAGAATCTAGACAAGCGAGATGTGGTGGAGATCAAATCGTTTGCTACACCACCCAAGCCAGTACAAGCAGTGTGTGAGTGTGTACTTGTTGTTAGGGGTATCAGGGACGTGTCCTGGAAAAGCGCCAAAGCTATGATGTCCGAGCCCAACTTCCTCCACAATCTAATGAATCTCAATGTTGATGGGATTACCAATGCTCAAGTCAGGACGGTAAGGAACATTATGAAGGAGAATCCAGAGTGCAATTCAGAGCGCATGCAAAGCATATCAAATGCAGGTGCTGGTCTCCTTGAGTTCGTGACAGCTATCCTGGGTTACTGTGCTGTTGCCAGAGAGATCAAACCGAAGCGAGAGAAAGTGGCAAAACTGGAGAAGAACTTCCAGATCAGTAAGCGTGAGTTGGACAGGATTACTGCAGAGTGTGGTAGTTTGTCTGCTGAGCTCGAGGAACTTAGCAGGAAGTTTGAAGAGGCTATGTCTGAGAAACAACAGCTACAGGATGAAGCCGAACTCATGGGTAAACGTCTCGATGCAGCCCAGAAACTCATATCAGGTCTATCATCTGAGAAATCAAGATGGAGCACCGATCTAGAGGGGTTAGTTACTCGACGAACATGCTTACTTGGTGACTGTATGGCTGGCTCAGCATTCCTCTGCTATGTTGGTGCGTTCAGTTTCGAATTCAGAGAGGAACTCCTAAGAGAAGTGTGGGAAAAGGATCTGAGAGAACGAGGTATCCCCATGTCAGAACCGTTCAAGTTGGAAAGTCTCTTGACGAATGATGTTGAGATCAGCAGATGGACCTCAGAAAGTCTACCGCCAGATGAATTGTCTGTGCAGAATGGTATCCTGACCACTCAAGGGAGCAGATTCCCACTTTGTATTGATCCTCAGCAGCAGGCACTCAACTGGATCACCAAGCGAGAGGAGAAGAACAACCTGAAAGTGTGTACTTTCAATGATGGTGACTTCTTGAAGCAACTTGAACTCGCCATCAAGTACGGTTTCCCCTTCCTGTTCAAGGATGTGGATGAGTACATTGATCCTGTTATTGACAATGTGCTTGAGAGGAATATCAAGGGAACTGGTCAGCGACAGTTTATCGTTCTTGGTGATAAAGAAGTCGATTACGATCCCAATTTCAGGCTCTATCTTGACACTAAACTAGCCAATCCAAAATATAGTCCTGGGGTGTTTGGTAAGTCTATGGTTATCAACTACACTGTCACCCTAAGGGGTCTGGAGGATCAGTTGCTGAGTGTCATTGTGAAAAATGAGCGTCCGGAGCTAGAGGAACAACGTGAGAAGTTGATTCAAGAAACGTTCCAGAATAAACAAAACCTGAAAGATCTAGAGGACACACTTCTGAGAGAATTGGCTAATTCGACTGGAAATATGCTCGATAATACAGAGCTGATCTCTACTCTAGAGGATACGAAGACAAAGGCAGCTGAGGTCACTGAGAAGCTGAAGCTGTCTGTCAAGACAGGTGTAGACATTGAGAGGGCTCGAGACGGGTACAGGAAAGCTGCTAATAGAGGTGCAGTCTTGTTCTTTGTTCTCTCTGACATGTCAGTGATCAGTCCCATGTACCAATACTCTCTCATGGCGTTCTTAGAAGTGTTCAACATCTCGCTGAAGAGGTCCCTGCCTGACTCACTGCTCAACAAGCGTCTCAAGAACATCATTGACACCCTCACACAAAACATCTATGCATACGCTTGCACTGGTCTCTTTGAGGTTCACAAGCTACTCTTCTCATTCCAGATGACCATCAAGATCCTACAGGCGAGAAATGAGTTGAGACCCGAAGATCTGGACTTCTTCGTCAAGGGTAACATCTCTCTGGAGAAGAGTGCACGACGCAAGCCCCATGCCTGGATTCCTGACCAAGGATGGGAAGACATGGTCAAATTCGGAGAGATCTGCAGTGGAGAGGTTGGTGATATCCCTGGAATGGTTGAGAGAGCTGGCGACCAATGGAAAGCGTGGAGTGATCAAGATGACCCAGAGTCTAGACAACTCCCTGGCGGTCTAGATGACAAGTTGGACGAGTTTAGGAAGTTGTGTCTGTTGAAGTGTTTCAGAGTTGACAGGGTCTACAGAGGTGTCACCAACTATGTGACACAAAAAATGGGAGAGAAGTTCGTGACTCCACCAGTCGTGACATTTGAGGCTATATTCGAGCAATCGTCGCCCATCTCTCCTGTAGTCTTCATCCTGAGTCCAGGTTCCGATCCAGCAAGTGATCTGATGAAGCTAGCTGACAGGACTGGTTTTGGAGGGAACAGACTCAAGTTCCTAGCCATGGGTCAGGGTCAGGAGAAGACGGCTCTACAACTTCTGGACACTGCTATTACCAGGGGACAATGGCTTATGTTGCAGAATTGTCACTTGTTGGTCAACTGGCTGGTTGATTTGGAGAAAGCCCTAGAGAAGATACAGAAGCCTCATCCAGAGTTCAGGCTGTGGCTAACGACTGAACCAACACCCAAATTCCCTGTCGGTATTCTACAGAGGTCATTCAAGGTGGTCACAGAGCCTCCTAATGGATTGAAGCTGAATCTGAGACAGACTTATGTCAAGATTCCATCCAATGCTCTGCAGGAATGTTCTCACAAAGCATTCCCTGAGCTCCTATTCGTTCTCAGCTTCTTCCACGCAGTGGTACAGGAACGCAGGAAGTACGGCAAGATAGGCTGGAACATTCCATACGATTTTAATGAGTCAGATCTGCGTGTCTGTATGGAGCTAATGAAAACATATCTCGAAAAAGCGACTGAGATTGATGGAAAGATTCCTTGGAGCTCCCTCAAGTATCTCATTGGGGAAGTGATGTACGGTGGTCGAGCAATTGATGACTACGACAGAAGGATCATCAACACATACATGGATGAGTACATGGGTGACTTCATATTCGATTCATTCCAGCCATTCTTCTTCTACAAGGACAAGGAGGTTGCATACGACATTCCTAGGGAATCGCAGCGTGAGAAGTTCCTGGAGTACATCGAGGAATTACCCCTGGCCAACACACCATGCGTGTTTGGGCTGCACTCCAACGCTGAGATCGGGTATTTCACCAATGCTGCGAAGGACATGTGTAACTTTATGATCGAGCTGCAGCCGCAGACCTCTAGCTCTGATGGTGGTATCAGTCGAGAGCAGTACATTGAGAAAGTCGCTACAGATATAGAAGAGAAGCTGCCTGCCCTGTTTGAGTTGGATCGTATCCGGAAACAGTTGGGTGAAATAACTCCTACTGCTGTGGTGTTGCTCCAAGAATTGGAGAGGTTCAATATACTGGTTGCTAAGATGAAGATCTCCGTAGCAACGCTCCAAAGAGCACTTGCCGGTGAGGTTGGTATGTCTGCTGAGCTGGATGAAATTGCTAGAGCTCTGTTCAACGGGCAGATTCCTGGGTCATGGAGACGACTGGCGCCAGACACTCTCAAGAGTTTGGGTAACTGGATAGCTCACTTTGAGAGGAGATATGAGCAGTACTCGACATGGATTGAGAAAGGTGAACCTGCTGTCATGTGGCTGTCAGGACTTCACATTCCCGAGTCGTATTTGACAGCTCTAGTACAAGCAACGTGTAGGAAGAACGGCTGGCCCCTGGATAAGAGTACCCTGTACACCACTGTAACTAATCACACTAAGGTTGGGGATGTGAGGGAGAAGTTACATTCTGGGTGCTATGTTGAGGGACTGTACTTGGAGGGAGCGTGTTGGGATACCGAGAGCGCGTGTCTCAGGAAATCTAAACCTAAAGTACTGGTTGAGGAGTTGCCTATTCTCAAGATCATACCAATAGAGGCACATCGACTGAAACTGCAGAACACGTTCAAGACACCAGTGTACACAACATCTGAGAGAAGAAATGCCATGGGGGTGGGACTGGTGTTTGAAGCTGATCTCAGCACCACAGACCACAGCTCACATTGGGTACTACAGGGCGTAGCTCTCATGTTGAATGCAGATTAGAGAGCGTGAATGGGAGGATGCAGAATGAACTGCTATATTCACTGTGTAAATATAACTATCGTGTATTTTGTATCACAAAAAACTGTTTGTAGAATTCGTTGAATTGCCTATGTACATTTTGTTTTGTGATTAGCATCAAAGATGTATGTATATTAAAACTGTGTCGGTGTTTCATATTAGCCCATAAAAGTGGAAATACAAAAAATGAACGCATAAATTATGAATTTAGATGTAGATAATCGATTTCCCTAACATATATTCCATCCTTTCATCATCAAGTTACATAGGATTTTCAGAAATAATCTATCTAATTTGAGATTTTATTGAAAAACTTCGTTACTCTGTCCACATCAATGTATACACTATCCTTAGTTTAATTTTTCCAAATTGTTGCTTCATTTGTTTGAAGTAACGTTTCTCCAAATTAACCGAATTTTGCCACTAGTCTCAATCGTATCAAACTACTAAGGAGCGCGCGCAATATTTAGCGCGCACAAAACGCATCTTTTCAGCATTTCCTTGGCTCCTGTTACCATAGCAGCAATGAAATTGCTGCACGCATATTGATATGCAAACAGTGCGATGCAATTCGTTGCAACAACAAACATTTTAAACTTTGAAATTTATCATGCAAGATTAATGCGATTCGGTGGGGATTCAAAATGAAATCATTGATTTATTGAGATAAAAAAATCAAAATATGTCAAACACTATTTGGTTCATTAATAAGCTGTTGTCAATAATTGGTCAAAAATGGCTGAAACTGAATTACACTATTGGTATGTCAACATCAATCATCAAAAGAGATTAAGTTTATTGGTTGAAATATAAAAAACGAAATCAATCAATAAATCAACGATACGAATTCATTCTTATTGTCTCTTGATAAGTTACTTAACTACGTGCTTATTAAAATCAACTCCAATTCTCAAATATTCACTTCAATTCTAATTAAATAATACTACTGTCTCTTTTCTGGTTAATAGTCAAACTCACTCGCTCTCAAGGGGCGCTTCTCTTCTCAGGTACACACACTGCGTGTTTTGTAACGAATATCCTATGAAAAATCTGCCAACTTCGTTCACAAATCCTCATTGGTTATGTATCTGAAATAGAATTCAACTGTAGCCATGGTATCAACAATGAGGAAACAACAAAGAGAGGGGATGGAGAGCATTGAAAACTGAAAATTTAGCTGGCGTCGTACCTATTTCCCTCACACCACACATTTTTGTAAGGATCTGAGCATCTGAAGGTGAGAATGGAGGGTGAGCGATCTGTGGGTAATCTGATCACAAGGTCAGTTGGGTCCGATGGGATATCAACCCAAATGTAGTCACCGTCAAAGAATATGTCTCTGTCTGTCATATAACTTCGCTATGATGGGCGAATTGGGATTATTGAGAATTGTTCGTGAGCCGAACAAGGAAATATTTGTTCGATGGGAACAAATAAATAGAACCAACTGGTTTCCATTGGTCATTCAATCGAAAAAGCTAGCTTTCCTCCATTTGGCATGAAGACCAATGAATGTTCTATGACATAATGTTTGTTGAAATGGAGGACATCAGAACGAATGTCGACGACACACCTACGCAGTTTTGTCGTCAACATTCGAACAAATACGATATCCATCGTGAGCGACGGATGTAATGAAACACAGAGGCTGAAAATTCTGAAAATTGTCCCACGATTCATTCTGTACAAAACTGCCGCTCCAGTAAACTAACACACTCCTCAATAGAGACTCTCTACGTCTTGTTTTTCACCACAAGTAACAACTCACCCAACTCAAGTTAATACTAATCATAGCTCAGCAGTTAAAACACTCCTAATAACTTCACGTCGTCACATTAACATATCCCAAAGTCCTCGATAAACACCATACCATACGCTCCAACGCTTTGTCTGTTACTTCACAGTTTGAAGTTCAAACTTATTTTTTCTATGTTTTTGCGTTATAATAACGATGCGTTTAAAAACTTTAAAATCTTCATAAAAGATCGAGATAATTTAACCGAAAGATGAATGTAAAAAAATCCTAAATTCCCCAAGATAATCGAAAATTTTTCGAAAAATTATCGAAAATCTTACCTGGATCACCTGGATCAAGCTCTATTACTATACTATATGGTAATAAATTACATCAAAAGCGAACAAGTCATGCGAACATGAAATCGTCCGCCAAAAAATGGCAAGTTGTACGTAATAAAAACACCTAAAACCGATCAAATATATCACTAGAGGGAAATGGGGGTCACAAATAAATAACTTAAAAGTTCGGAACAGGTCAGATTTCACATATTCCAACCCAACCATCCTGACCGGACTTAGTTACAACTAGTTTGACCACATTATCAGAGATAAGGGAGTTACGTCACGCCTATTTCTGAGGATGTACCGACTCATCAGGTTACAAACATTGTACATGTGAGGATACCTAGCTCAGTGAGGTGGCATTCAATCAGAGAACTCCCAAATCCAGCATCCTTATATCAAACTCATCTAATTCCTCACCAGGATTGTTCAGTTTATTTGCAATTTTGTCTTTCCCACGCCAATCAATAGAATCACAGATATCATTGACTAAAACCATATATCTACTTCCTATATTATGAAGTTAGGGGCCGGGGCCCCCTGGGCCTATGCTACGAGGGCCCGCCAACACCAAACAGCGTGTGGAGGCCCCCATTCTCAGTAGCAATAGCATTGTTCTGCGCGGCTTCGGGCACCGATTTTCGGAAGAGGAGGGGTGCTAGCTCCTGTATCTTGTAGTGCTGCTTGCCCGCCTCACTAATTGGACGGGAAATGATGGGGCTAACGACTGATTGGAGAGAATCGCGCAGGTTACGCTCACTGGCTTCCTTCTTTTCAAGTGTGTTGAAAAACCTGTGTTGAAAGTGTGTTGAAAAACCTGTGACAAGTAGTGAGATCTGTGTGACGTTCTGAGCGTGTCATGAGCGTTAACAAAAGATGAGTATGCATTGGGCGATGGACATAAAATACACGCAACATATCGATAGCATTCTCACACTCACAATTACCTGTCAATTTTCTCATCGATAACATTAGGAATCTGTGAGAGCACTCCACGTGTGACGTGTGGGATTGATTGGAATGTCAGTTGTATGATGGACACTATGACATTGAGAAGCGTGTACAGACAGTTGTCATGCTGGCCGTGTATTTGGAGAGCTTGCAGTGCTTTCACCAGGAATAGTCGTGTTGCTTCCTCTGACAACGGCTGCCCTGTGGACAGGATCATCGGTCAACGAGTGCTATTATTAAAGGGGCGCAATCACGGATCATATCGATCCACACATTCTCGCACACCGTTGATTAGAAACCCTGTTTCAATAATCACAATCCCGAAGAAAACGCAACTCTCTCATCATAGGGGTCACAGGGGATTTTGTTTTTCAACACAGTGACAGCCTGACAGCCTGGCAGCTGCACCGCAGCACTTACCAGTAACAGTGATGAGCTTGAGTGCGTTGTGGGCCATAGCGCATGCTCTGTTACTTGACACTCCTGTAATACAGTACGATGATCGGTTTGCAAAACGGGAGAAACTAGCCAGTCTTTTCTCTAGTTATTCACACAGCTTCAGAACGATACCGATAACAATGAACTCGGCATGAACATACACAGACACACACACACACACATAGACACACACACAAACACAAACACACAGACACACACTGACACAGATACAGACACAGACACAGGCACAAACACACACACACAATCACAGACACAGACACACACAGACACAGAAACACAGACACACAGAAACCCACAGAAACACAGANAGACACACACACACACACACACACACTGCCTAGTGACTTACCGTCTCCCCACGCCATGCAGGAGAAGACAGAGACAAGGAGCTGTGTTGCTATACTCTGCTCCTTGAGTAGATGCTCCGTCACTGGGTTGAATGCTCCACTCTTCCGCTTGTTCAACTTCTTGTGACTCTTACTGGGCAGAGAGGGGGGGCATGTGATTAACATGGCATGTGATTAACATGGTATGTGATTAACATGGTATGTGATTAACATGGTACGCAGCTCTTTTCAATAATTGTTTGGGTGTGTTCACATGTTCGCCACATGTTCGGGGTGCTGGGTGGTCACAAATACTCAACACGTGAACATCATCGGGCATTCTGTAAATTGGTTCCTCCCAATCGATTTTACAATCGTCATGCGTACGTGTTCGCTGTTCATAATGTTTGGCTATAACAGGTTCCAGTGTTATGTTATGGTAATTGGTTCTACGACTTGATATGGCAGTTTCGTGGTAAATTGAATTAAGCAGGATGTTACTGCTGTTATTCGTGAGCCAAGATACAACACAGAATGGTGTGTACTGGCACACACCCAACTTGGCCCAATGCTACGAGTGTCTAGAATTACAATGAACTCATTGAGTGTAACTGATGAACAAAGTGTGAATACTGTGTGGTGCTTATTTTACACCATCATACTTTGAACTTGAGTGCTAGAATGGATCTTTCTAAAGTAGCTCCTAAAGTAACTAAAGGAAACATCAGGGGGCTGGCAAGCCCCCCGCGGCATCTGCAGGAAATGTGAACCGTGCGAGCAAAAAGGGCCCGAAGGGCCCTTTTTGCGAGCTCGCTCACCAAGGCGGCCCGAAGGGCCGACTTGGTGAGCTTTGCGCGTTTATGTAACGCGCGAAGAGCTGCGGCGCTTGCCAGACCCTACTATATGTTTTTACGGATTCGCCAAATTTCGACTATCAATAACACCGCTTCTGTTCATACAATTGTTATGAAACTTGATGTTCCGTCTAATTATATCATTGAGAGGCAGCAGCCAAAATTTCAAGTCAATCGGATAAAAAATGACGAAGTTATAGCAACTTGAAATCGCCAAAATCGAGGGTGTTCTTGTTATTTAGGGCGACGATTATATATATAGATAGAGACATACATANTCGCTGAATATCTCATCAAGCTCAGCACTGTCTTCACTGTAATCATCTGGGAGAAAGAGTGCATGTGTTAATCCAGATAAGTATATTAGATACATCGACACAGAAAAAGGTTGCTCTTTTTGTAGCATAAACATAGGTATAGGTAACATCATAACCGCTATAATAGTCTCTCTAAACCTTACTTCACATTACTAGTCGATAATTTGAAATGCCTGAAACTTTTAAGTTAACCTGAGTACAACATTGGGTGATACCTGATAGTTTACCTGGTTCAAACATCCCTGGGTGATACCTGAAAGTTTACCTGAGTACAGCCCTGGCTGATACCTGAGTACAACCCTGGCTTATACCTGATAGTTTACCTGAGTACATCCCTGGGTGATGCCTGACAGTTCACCCGAGTACAACACTGACAGTTCACCCGAGTACAACACTGGCAGTTTACCCGCGTACAACAGTGGCAGTTTACCTGAGGTGATGACCCGTTTCCGTGACTGTATCTGATCCCACTCCGCTGACAGTCTAGTGTATACGCTCTCCAGCGTGACTCTGAGCACAGGCAGCACCAGACCATACTCCTCAATGGGGCAGTTCACAAGGAACGGCCTGATAACGGCGTGTAAAACAGCTTTCACACGGGGCATCTGTAGGAATTGGGCTTAGTTAGGTAACAGATGAACTGAATTAGGTTAAAGTTAGGTTACAAACATGGATAAGAGCAACCAGATGAGATGTGATGTCAGTGGATATAATATACCTGCATAGTCGGTAAGAACCTAGCATAGCAGTCCATGATAACATTTGGGAAGGGAGTCCACTTGAACACATCACTAGCTAGGTTTTCACAGAGACTATCGACTATCTGGTTAGCGTAGTCTGTCAGTGCCACCATGTTCATCCTGCAGGGGGTCAGGGACTTTCACCAAATGTCTCGGACAGTTATATGTCATGTTGTGTGGTTAGTGTGGCGTGTGGAAGAGGGGCAGTTAATGAGATTAATGGGAGAGGTAGAATTACAGATGATGATCGTGCAACGTGCAACGTGGCATGACTACCCAGTGGAAGAGGCTCAAACACACTCTCTCTCTGTGCAGGATAAATCTGTACTGGTGACGTGGTAATTTTAGTTCCTTGTACACCCATTGAGCGCCGTGTGTATCTTGTACATATACATCCTTGTATTCCCTGTGATATTTTCCAGTTGTTTCCATACATAATATTATGTTGCTGTGTCAGATTTTTACTGTGTTGTTGGGGATAGCATCGTCTACTGATCCAGGTATTAGCCGCTCATCAATCACACAGCTATGACGTGTCAATAATCTGTCTTGTGTCCTCTCTCTACAATTCTGCAAAACTCTCGCAGGGAAAGTTCTGATCCTAGGAGGACAAGGTTTAGCCGGGTCGGCCACATTCACCACTCTGAGTGAAGCTTCCTACCACGTGTCCCTGCTCAACAACAACAAGAACTACTACGACTACCTTGACCTGGTGGATCAAACACCAAACTCCGAGACCATAGTCTGTAGTCGCCCAGCCCCACTATCAGGATGCTTTGAGTTACAGAACTTCCTGTCGAGTAACGGCAAGGTTGCCGCTGTTGTGGACTTCACTTCCAGCAGTGCTGAGCTGATGTCTGATGCTCTGTCAGTGTTGGGAGTCCTGAACCCGGATGTGTACGTGTTCGTGAGCAGTGCAGCGGTGTATGATGTGAGTGCAAACACACAGACACCAGTCAGGGAGGAGGATGGCAGGAGAGCAGAGGATGAGGCCACGAGGCAGTACCAGAAGTAGGTTATCCCAGCTTTATCATTGAGATAATGAGATATGTACTCGATTATGCTTCCTCATCTACTTCTCTACTTGACAAATCCATTCTGGGGGCAATAACCCTCATCACCAACTTTTCTCAGTGGAATTAACGAGTTTGGGAACAAGATGCTGGCAGCAGAAGAGGTACTTGTGGCGAGTGGGATTCCATATGTCATACTGAGATGTGGTGATCTTATCGGTCCAAGAGATACCACTTACAGGTAAAGCTGTAGTTAGGGGGTTGTATCCTTGGGGAGTATACGAGAATGTTCGATTATTCTGTGCGCTAACAATAAAATAGCACGATTTCGTATCACTCCAACACGAATTATCATCTTCCTGTCACTCCAAAACAACTCCTGACCATTCTAATTCCTCGCACTGCAACTGTTGCAGATGGTGGCAGTATCAGGTATGGGCAGAACACTTCTCCCTCATTGGCGCCCCATTCCCCATCTATAACAACCTGGCCAACACAGCCTTCTCCCTGACATACGGCGCTGATGTGGCCCAAGCCGTACTTCGGGCAATACAACTCAACAAAGTTAACAAGGTAGTTGCAATTCGCTACTTCTTTCGAAAGAGCAAAATTAGGGAAAATGGTGTGGAATCGGATAATCCGAATACAGGTCATAGTTCGAAGAGCTTTCTATGCCCACTGCGCCACGAAAATACAAGTCTCATAATTTCCATTTCAACTGTCAACACTGTCTTATATTCAGGTGTACAATATCGCGATGGACAAGACCTTCACCCTGCCCCATCTTCTACTGGAGCTGTGTATTCACTTCAAGACGGACAGCGAGTGCTATGCAGACTTTACTGATGGAGACGACGAGTATACCCTCTATCCCAGTAACCACATGGGTCTGCTCAGTCTGGAGCTGGCACAGGAGGAACTCGACTTTGTTCCCAGCAGCTGGGAAGACGTTCTAGCGTCCACCGTACAGTTTTATGAAGGAGCACGGTCACGGTTTACCGATGAACGGGACACCGTCTTGAAAAGGTTGAATGAGAATGTGGTGCCGTATTTGAGAGTTGGAGATTTGAACAGTGTGGTAACGAGAGTGGAGGATAGGAGAGGGGGAGTGAGGACAGAGTTGTGACTAGAGATCCTTTACCAATATTAGCACAGTTTTGTAAGTAGCGAGTTTTTAAAATTTCAGTCATAACTTATTGATGAAAGGGGACATTTGAAGAAGTAATCCATGTTATATTTCATGCTGAAAACTTTATTTTACAAACCTAAAAGTCGGTGTGTTATCACTTCTTTTCTCCAGCAGTGTGCAGTAAATCATCTTCGTTTCCTTGTCCGGTTCCAGTGTACCTAACCAAGGAAGAGAGAAAGCGTGATATCAGTGGTTAACTCACATATTTTGAGCCAAAACACCGTTAGGTATTGGAAATTCATAGCCAAGACATCTGTCAGAGTACCTTTCAACCAGGGGTAGTCCTTGTAAGTATCCGCACACCAGAACTTGTTGATCTGTTTGTTGATGGCAAACACCCGCTCCACATAGGGGAACACCATCTGGAATGCCGGCTTAGGGGATGCCTCCTTAGTGAAGCGTTTAGATATGGCACAGAGCGTGGCACTGCACAGCTTCATCTGCTTCAGGGGCAGCGATATGTCGGATATTGTTGACGGGTTGATCTGAGGGGGAGGTAAGGGGTGTCAAGCCTAGACATTGTCAGTGACTTTCATAAAGTTATGGTGTCAAAGTCACTTCCCATTCGTAAAGTTGTCTCATCAAGAGGTACTGCGCATTACAGTTCGATGACGGTTCACATCTTACCTCTACTAGCTGGAGAAAGGATGCGAAGTGGCCACACCGTGACACCAGGTCGGGGGTGTCAAGGAATGTAATGAGTGGAGAGATGAGCTGGTGGATGTAGTTAATCTGCTTGTCAAGATCGGGAATATTGTTGCTCCCCGAGATAAGAGCTTCGAGTATGAGCAACATTGATCCGTACCTGTGATGCACGCGAGTCGGAGTGTCAGTAATTATACCTTATTTGGGCATTTTCTAAAAGAGTTTCATAACTGTGGTTGTCGCAGCTATAAAAAAAATAGACTGGAAAGAAAATACATGAGAGGTCATTCATGCACCCTACTTAGTAATTCGCTAGACCGACATCCCCTAGTATTTGAAAAGACTTGTTGACGCCAACCTGCAGTTGTCGATGCGTGTAAGAAGCGTATCATAGAGAGACTGCATGGCTTGGAAAACCTCCCATGTGATTACAGATGGGTAGTTGGTGACGAATCGTAGCAGAAGGCTGGAGGTGTGTCGGTGTAAGTCATTAACCAGAGCTTCCATATGTTCTGGTGTTATTCCTGGAGTAGATTGTAGCTATTGTTAGGAGGAAATATCTGTCATTGTTGTAGTCAATATGAGTACGCGAAACTACAGGTGCGGATTGACTGTATGTGTAATACTATGTTTATGTACTTGTAGGGTGGATGGCCAATATTACCTGGATAAGAGTTATCGGTTTTCCTGCCCAGCAAATAGAACAGCTTCTCCAGTATCGGTATAGTGAGATTATCACACAACTTGAACGTGGGAACATATCCATTGATAGAGGACACATAGAAGTATGAGACCAGGGGATCAGCACAGTCAAACTCCAACAAGCGCCCTAGACTCTGCTGAACAGGTTCGATGTTAACCGGAGTCTTGCTCTTGAGACACGCTGTGATAACCTTCTCCGTGAAAATGGAGAAGAATTTCCAGTTGTTGAACGGTTCAGTGCCGTCTTTGCACAGTCTATCAGCTGGAATTGGCATGCTCAGTACCCGTCTCTGCCACTCAAACACGACATCCAGCGATTTGTTCGGACACAACTTTCCACACATGTTCATGAGTGATATCATCTTGCTGAGCAACTTGTTGTAAATACCGAGCAACTCAAAGTTGTCAAGGACATCGGGCGCTGGCTCGAGTGGTCTGGCGAAGTATTTGCACGTTGCTTGCACTATGTGGGGCACCACCATCAGCAGGTCCTCATTGGTGATTAGTGCGTCGAAATTGAGGAAATGAACCCACAGATCAATCACCACAGACCGGATGGATATGAGTTCGTTCTGGTAGAATATCAGCATCAGCTGGAGATACTTCTGGAACGGCCCCTGGGGTAGGACCAGATCATTCCTGAGTATTCCCGAGATGTGGTTCTCCCCAACTTCAGTGTATGTGCGGCACAATGTCTTCAGAAAGAGGACAATCTCATCGCTCAGAGCGGAGGTTGCACAGATATTAGTGCAGATATCAAACACCATTTGGAGTGCATCATCCTGCAGCATGAATGTGGTAAACTCAGCGTTGTCACTGGGTGTTGTTTTCCGAGCTGCAATGTTGTACAGCACATCGGCAGCGCTCTGACGCAGGTGTGAGTTACGGAGGAGAAGGAAGAGGAGGGTACACACGTGCGATGTTTTCTCGTATAGAGACCGCACGTGGAACCACGTCATGGAGCTAGCCGCACTGAGGAAGTTGAGAGCAGCAGTGCACGTCATGAGCAGCTCGCTCGACTGTGAAGTGCTGTCCACGGCCTCCTGTAGTTTACACGTGACCAGTTCCACCAGCTGCCCTTTACACAGGCCCACTGAGCGGAGCAAGTCACTGCGCCGGGCTGGTGTCAACTTGGTGTCAAGTTCTATGTCCTCGACTAGCCGAGCCATGGAGCTCAGCAGGATTTCCCCTGTGGTTGTGTTCCTCTCCACATTCCTACCGACTATTGTGAGGAAATCAAGCCACTGCTGAGGCCAGTCTCGCTTCAGTAACTCTGTGACAAGAGATGAGAGAATGTTACGGATAAGATTGGACTCCTCGGGCAGATTCAGTGTTCCTCCCTCCATCATTCTGTTAATTAGCATGGTCTTGAACTCCTGCTTCTCATTATCACTAGCTCTGCTCCAGCTAAACTTCACATAGTGCTCCAGTAGCTGATAACCAAAGTGCCTGACAACCGCAGAGTTGCTGGGGTCAGCGAGCTCAAGTCCTACCATAGGGAGGTTCTCACACTTGGATTTGAATGTCTCGCATGTGTTGTACGCAGCATTGCGTTGGGAAGTAGTTGATTGTGGGGCGTGGATACAGTTGATTGCATCGATTATAAACTGGGTCGACATACCCTACAATGGTGATATCGGGTTAGAATGTTTGAAACAGTTGCTATAACAGAGAATAGAGTGTCATAATATGCAAATAGGAAACAGATTAACATTGCGAGGCTATGTACGATGTTCGCTAAACATGCATGATAAATTTGGATAAAAATGTCAGTAAAACGTGAGCAACAATGAATAAACTCTGACTAGGTTAATGAGCTACATATCTGACATAGCAATTACAATCAACCATAGCTCAGGAAAGGTATGGACAAAAGACAGAGTTGGGCAAGGTAAAAACCGATACCTCGTACTGGTAAAACGCGGTCGACGAATGCGCGCGCGACCCGCGCCGGCAAAACGCGCGCAAATAAATAGTGAACAGCTTCAACTTCCATTCACGTCTTGTTGAGCGCCGTACATGTACAAACATTTGTAAATGTGACGGATCAGAAATGTCTTAGTACGCGTGTGACGTTGGTGAAGAGCCATCATTTCCTACTCTCAATCCTCAATTGAGAGTCATTAACCGTGTCATAATATTCGATACGATAACCCAAAACTTTTGTTACCAGGCGTTGTACGAGAAGCTTTATGAGCCGAATACTATAAGAGAAATCTTACATAGATTCAAATTCCGATATGAAAGAAAATATAAAGCTTGATGAAACTTGTTGTTCCATCAGATTGAATACAAGAAGAATTTAAAGTTAAAAGCAAAGAATGATAAATCATGAAATGTTCAATATATCTGATGTATAAAATAGGTTAAAATCTGATCTGAATATCGATGAATTTCTCTGAATCTCTGATAACTCAATGGGAACCAATCTATGACCCCCAAAGAGAGAAGTAAATCTGTTGCCAAGTTGGCAAATAATCTGTTATACCCTCAGTTAAGTGCCCCAAGACTGGTATACGATTAACAAACTCAACAGTAGAGTTAAGTTTTTGCTGTGTTATATGTTCGTAGAAAGGTGATCTAAATAAATACAAACTTGATTCAAACTTCCTACGTTTCAATTCACTTGCCTGTCTGTCCGTAGGATGATTGATTTGGTTTAACTCTCGCAAACTGTACAAATCCAGACCCAACGCTAGAAGATATGGGATCCACGACTTTGATTTGCACATACCTCGAGACGCTAAATATACCATGGGTCGCAAAATGTAACAAAGCTCTGCCAGTATCAACTCCTTACTGGGTATGTGGTGTGATAACTTGGTGTGAGGGTGTGATTGCGTGAAAAACACACCACTCCGCTCGCCTACCCAACCCTTGGGGTCGTTATTAACGTGTAGCGAGCCTGTGAGCACTTGGTCGTGCTGGTAGAGAAGACAAAGTCTGATAGCTACTTTAGCTATGCTGATAACACTGACAACAAACCATCGCATGCTGTTACCACCTATGCGTCGCGCTGTTACCTCTATAAACACCTCTACACAGCTGAGTAACTGTAACATTTGCTCCAACCTTGATACCTGTGATATTCGGTGTGACATTAGGTGTGACCGATGACATTTCCAATATAAGTTATTTTAAACCAATTTTGGTGGTACATGCGCTATCCATTGGCATCAGCTATCACAATCAATAGTGAAGTTAGAGGGATACATTTTTTTATCGTTTTACCTCCGTTTCTGCCCTTTCATCATCTACAGAACATGGTTTTCCAAACAGTATCCTGTAATTCACATAGTGGAGTAGTTTAGACAACATGAACAATAGCTCCGTAAACTCATTGGAGGTCCTGAGAGATAAGAAGATAAGCGATATTCAATATCCATAGAGTTCCTCTTGCAACTTACTCGGGAATGAAATCCCGAAATTATTTTTCAATAAGATTAGATGACAATGCAAATAACGACGGGGGCTGAAACTGGGAGTGCTCTATACCCACCTAGCGGTACTAAGATAAGATAAACTGGAGAGTAGAGACTCCACCCCTCTCCACTTGGCCGGCTCTCGCCTCAGTAGCAACTTGTACTTCTCCACCAGACCATCAATCTTGTCTGTCCACGATTGGGGAGGTGGGTGAGGGGAGGGAGGGGGGTGGTTAGTGGATTGAGGGGGAAGAGGAGGGGGGTGGTTTGTGGATTGAGGGGGGTGAGGAGGTGGAGTAGGGTCTGAGGATGAGCAGGGTTGGGTTGGTTCGATTATTCCTTCTTCTTCTCTCGTCTCCTCATTCATATCTTCAGTGGCTTCATCATCATCGTCATTGTTAGAGTTCATAGCTACTGTTGGATTCGTTATCTAATTAATGTGAAGGCGGCACTGTATCTTACATCATACTCAATACACATTCTTATCGAGTATGTGCTTAGCTTAATCATACATGTGTAGTACATATGAATATTGAATGTGACGTTTTACTCACACGTTCATTTCAAGCGATATTGAGAAAGTGAGAAAGTGAGAAATGCCCTCATAATAACCATATTTCCATTAGCACAGTAAAAACAAGTGGGCGTTTTTTCAAAGTCTAAGTTATTGGAGCAAATCATCAATGTGATATCAATATTAGTAATCAAATTCAATTATGACAACTAATTATCAGCCCTATACCTATATCATTGAAAAATACCATATCTATCAAATATTCGATTACAGCTTGTTTGTCCCTACCTATATCCATTACCCGGCCCCATGCAATCCAAATTAGCAAATCAAAAGCTTGGAATAAAACATAAAAAAGCTAAAATAATTCGACTATCACAACATGCATCAAAATTAAAACACTTTAGCTAGATTCCTTTTGCAAGATATATAGTAACACATCATCAACGTATCAATACAAATCACTGATATTCATTACT
Organism: Beroe ovata; assembly: GCA_946803715.1. NCBI lineage: Eukaryota > Metazoa > Ctenophora > Nuda > Beroida > Beroidae > Beroe > Beroe ovata. The sequence goes on along the minus strand of CAMPET010000066.1, from coordinate 94,337 downwards.
CATAATAATAATATAGGTGTTATCAAAATAGCAATCAAATAGTTGTAAAAGATAATAAACGCAGAAATTGGAATTTGCAGAAAAATGCTCAATGATCAGCATTATGTAATAACGTCATAATCGAAATATAGTAAGACGCAAAATCAAAATATCCAAGCCGCTGCCTAGGTCGGCGTGTGAAACAGACGACTACTCGTCTTTGGAACCGTGTTTTATGAGACGAACAAATGACACATAGTCGAACATACCGTCAGCATCAATTGGAGCTCCTCGGAACATCTCATCAACTTCGTCATCGGTAAGCCTGTAAATTTTTGTGTCACGTGTTTCAGTAACAAGTTACAACTCCATTATATAACCGATACAACCCAACAGGTCGTCTCTTATTTCTAGAACTCCCTTCTTTCTGGGACCCCCCTTCTTCGCAAACCTGTCGCCCATCGTGGTGAGGAGTTCCCTCAGCTTGTCCTCGTGGACTTTCCCAGTGGACTCCTCGTCAAAACACATGAACGCGTTCTGTATCACGTCCTCTGGATCCGTCCCATTGAGCTTCTCGCCGAACAGCGTGAGAAACATGGTGAAATTGATAGGGCCGGATGCTTCCTTTATCATTCCTTCCAGATACGCATCAGTCGGTTCCTGACCTGGGTTATGATAAACGACATACATTGGTTATATGGTTCTCAAATTTTAGGAGTTATCTTATGAGCGGGGCTCCAAATATACAATTCTGGATGCTGATACTCCGTAACAGCACTTACCAAGGGAAGCAAGCATATCGTGCAAATCCTCCTTATCAATAAAACCGTCTCTGTTCTGGTCAATCATGTTGAATGCCTCTTTGAACTCCTGGATTTGACTCTGGTCAAACATGGCGAAGACATTACTTGTAGCTCGCTGAGCTCTCTTCTTAACCTGCTTCTTGGCTCGTACACGACTAGACGACATTGCCTGGAAAAAGTATTTATGGTTAATAATACAGGCTGTGAATATCATTTGCACTTGCACCATGACAACATTATTTGCAACTTGAGAATAACACAGTATAGTAATGGGCTTCGGAAGTTTTGTGAAGGTAAAATTAAAGTGTCAGCATTATAATTCGCAGTTAAAACTGATAGATTGGGTAAGTATATCACCAGAAATTAGTAATTGAAACGTTGAATATACTATTGTTTGTATCGTATTGGCATTTTGCCGAGAAATCAACGATTCAGCAGTAAAATATGATTGATCACACAGCTGAAAACAGCCTTAGAGCAACCCCTGTTTCCTCAGATCATTGTATACTTTTCTACTGACAACATTTCCGTGAGAATCCTCAAACTCTTCCTCTGTTTCCTTCTGAAACTTGTCCTTGTTCTTCTCTGATTTGATCTTCTCCCATAGAGCTCGTGCATCCTCGATCAGAGTGACGTTAGCAAAGTGGGCGGTGTTGGGAATACCGAGACATCGCATCCCATGGGCATGCCTCCACTCTGCAAAATGTCGCTGGAATGCCTTGGGTCCTCGGTACTTGAAGTTACCACAGATCTCGCAGTTGAAATACAAGTTCAGTCCATGCAGCTTGTACAACCAATAGGGAATCGGTTTACCATCCCAACCGAGGGGCAAGTTCTTAGGGTTGTACGGCACAATGTCCTCATCTTCTTCATCATTGTCCTCAATGTCATCAGCATCGTCATCATCAACTTCATCTGCAGTTCTTGCTTGTTTCCTCTCAACATTCTCTCTGGTTGAGGTTCGCTGTTCACTGAGAAGTTCAGTGTAGTGGTACACAAATGCCTCGAGTTCAGCCACCTCTTTCTGTTTCTCACCCTCATCTCGAGTTTTCTTGTTCTTGGCATAGGCAGCGGGATCTATTTCATCCATCTCCCTTCCCTTAGTGGAGTAGAGACGCTGAGCACGTTCGATAAGAGTTCCACCACATTTCAAGTTGAGTGCTTGTAGGGCTGTTTTCAGCCTATCAAGACCAAGAGAAGCCAACTCTTCAGGGGAATCAAAAGGAGATAGATCGAGAACATTTCCTGATTTCATTGCACTGGTTGGATCTCTCGCCCAGCCAGGAAATGTCCCAGTCGACCATTTCCCTTCAAAATCGGCATTTATCCGTTCTGTCTCCGCATCAAAGTTCATCAGAGGGTTTATCCTGTAGAGGAAACCACTGAGGTAGTCCTGGAGAGAGGTCAGATATTTCTTGTAATCCGTGTTTAGCTTTTTATCTTTAGGAAACTCGAACAGTCGGTCAAAACTTGTGAGGTAGGTGAGGTAATCGATTTTTGTGGAATGCTTCAAGTTGACAAACTGTTCGTAACATTCGTGGAGGTCCAGGTACTTTCCATAGCCCTCCTCATCCGAGAACTCAACCAATTCCTCACTTTCATCCGGTTCTTCCCTCATCTTCTCCATTTCCAGAAATTCCATTATCATAGGAGACGCAACTTCGTTTGCATATTTCTTGTGAAAATCTTTGACCTTCCTAAGTCGATTGTAAAACTCCTGAAACTCATTGGGACCACCAATTTGCTCAATCTCCCTTTTTCTGATTCCATCCTCATCATTGTAGTTGGTCAGCAAGTTGTTTGTACACTGTTGTAGACGATCGTACAAGTAATATGCTCTGTGTTCGGAATTGATATGTTCCCGGTGAGTGCTTGTTTTGTGGAGTTTCTCAGCAACCAGGGCATCATGAAGACGCTCAATCTCTTCATGACACATTCGCTGTTCTTCTATCACTGTGGAGGCCATCCTAGAAACATTGCGTAATAACGCAGGTTTCAATGATAAAGGTATCAATGATGCAGGTATCTCATTTCGACAAAAACACACCAGTTCACATGGATAAGTTTTGGTGCGTAATAAAGATTCAAGTAGAGGTCAAAGGATTGCTTTGTAGGGCGACTAATTTTGAAATAACATGAAAAATAAGTGTTGTAACAACATTGTAAACTAGGCATAAAACAAATAGATCAATACTAAATAAATTAATTCGACATATACTGTACATATGTATGTATTGAAGAGTCAATGATTGAAAAAGTCGAGTTTCTTCTCAACAACCGTCTTGTTATCAATAACAATTCCGGTGCATTTCAAAAGGTGTCCAATGATTGAATCAAAACAACTCTCTGCAATATAGTTCATCCCAAGTAGACGTCTCATGGTCGACGGCCTTACATTCACATTCACCAATGCCCCGCAACTGTTTCCTGACAGATAGTAACAACTGTCTCGGTACTGTACAGTCATTATATCAAAAGAGATGCTACAGGCTGTGTATTTTGGCAAGTGCTGATTGAATGGTGGAAGATTGGGTGTGGATGAAATATCATTTGTCAATTCACTCTCATCCCCTTCGAATGTATACAGATTGGGGTAGGTTATATTCATAGCTTTATCCGAATTCAGACTAACTAGAACCATGGATAAACTGTCAAATTCATAGTGCATTGGGTTGATTGATTTGAGATAAATAAACTTCAAAGACGTTCCGTAAAAAAACGTAAAGGACTCTTGATGTTCAATCCACTGAACCGTCTCTAGTATTGAAGTTACGTAGGTCAGGTAATGACCATCGATTTCGACCGTTCCCAAATACCTACAAAATAGTTCTGATCGTTCAGAGCTTTGCACGAGTTGCTCATCAAAGTCAATGCCATCGTCTAACTTAAAAGACCCTGCATGTTGCTCTAGACAGTATACTTTTTGTTCACTGCCCTTTAAAAACATTTCAATCTGTGGAAACCAAGCTATACACTTTCTTGCTGATGATACATGACACAATTCAAGTTCTGTGAGGAAACAAGTCATACCAAACGTCAGTGCTATCTGACCCCAGCATGATTGAGCAGTTTGAAGTTGAATTTCGGAGATTAATAAATTTTGTTCTGGATCATAACCAAGTATTTGAAGGTAATCGCCCTGAACTTTCAAATGACAAACACAGACATGGAGATTCAAACGCATGTGTGGTTGTGCAGTGCTGATACTGCAGAGACTTATCTTGGAGTCGAAAATCTTGGAGGCACTATCTGGCTTTCGAATAGTTGGCAAAATTTCTTCTATGTCTTGGAAATGATCTTTCTTTGCAAAATTCAAAAATTTGTCTTTGTTCTGATCGAAAAATTGTGCATGAAATAGCGCTATGATAATCCTATTGGCACTTTTCATGAAGCAATAAAATTCTGGAAAAACAACAAGAATTTCATTCGAGGGAACACCATACTTCTTATCCCTGGGTATCAAAACGGTAACTTCACGTTTTGATAGATCCAAGCTGATTGTCGAAACACACAGGTGGCTATGCTCAAAATGATAACTCCTCACTGCTCCAAAGAAGCACGAATCGTTCAGGGACAACTCTATAGAGGAGGTAGCAATCCTATGTAACCACATCAGGTATTCTCCCTTGTTGAACCTACTCATACTCAGCGCTCTCTGTGCCAAACCACCAGGAAGCAGCTTCTTGGAAAGTATTTTCTTGGACGATTTTTCTTCGTATTCTATCAGCTTGGTCTCAGGTGACTTAATGCCATTTAGCCAAGACATAGCTGATTCCTTTGTGTCATGTTGTGACGTCGAATCGGTGTTCTTTAGCAAGAAGCTTGAGCAGAACTCCTTTTCTATGTCCAGATTCGGTGTTTTCGATGAAACTTTCTGAATCCTAGCTTTCTTCGAAGTCAAGTCAAATTCCTTATCTAAGTTCGGCTCTGCTAAACTTATTCTTTGCTCAGACTTTATACGATAGATTTTAGAAGGGAGATTTCTTAACGCCTGGTAGTCTTTTTCTTCATTGGCAGAACTGTCAGATTCAAATGAGCCAATAGAGGAGGCATCTGAATGCTTGTCAGAAGATTGAGCCAAATCCATTTTCTTGACACATCTATTGAAAGATTTCTGGCAAATCATATCTTGCTTCTCTTTTTTTGATGAGTTAGGCTCATTATCTGAATCAAATTCAGAAACATCCTTTTGAGAAGTAGGAATGAAATCCTCCTCACAAGGTTCATTTTGAACAGATCTCAGGAGTCGACGACGTTTAGAGTTCTGACATCTCCTCTCTTTTGCAAAATCGAACCAAGACATACTGGGCTTCAACGTCAGATGTCCACGTTGAATGAGAAATCGAACAGCTTCTGTTTTTCTGACTGGAATCAATCATAATACTGCATCGCTTAAGATATCAGTCTTAATTTCTCTATACATACATCAGATTCTCAAGGTTTCAAAAAAATTGGTTATGAAAAGATCAAAGATAAATTCAGATCAAGCTAATAGCTAATAAAGATAATACAAAAGGTATAGTAGGATGAATCCATTGCTAAGAATTTGTTTCTGTCATATTTGGTTCACTTTTAGGATTTTCCAAACCATCCCAGTTTAAATCTACCGAAAAGTGTCTAGAATGAAGTAGTTTTTTGAGGTAATTTTCACCATCATCATCAAAGTTCAAAATGATGGGTTTTATGCTAGTTTTATAAGAGCAATGAGGATATAGCCGCAAAACTGGTTTTAGTGAACCATTACTCAGCATGACCTTAGCACAAACGATATTGCCTCGATGTTCATGCATAAACATTGTCACACTACCAATTTTAAGATCTGATGGACAAGCAGCGTTCTCAAGTAAGCTCTCGAATTCTTGCCAGAGGGAAGAGTTCAGGTCGGATGTATCAACAAATACATCTAGCTTGAGTGTAGCATAATGATTGAAGTTTGATGCGTTTGGCATCTCCTTATCCTCATGAGCCCAGTCTCCAACAAAGAATGATATATAACCCTTTCTTCTAATGCAACATATAGCAAAAGGGAGGCGCTGACGTTTTGATCTAAAATCAAGCTCAGCAGTGGAGGAAAAACAGGAGTCCATTAGTAAAGTTTTCTTGGGGCTTTTTTTGAAATGTTCAAGAGGATCTTCTAAGGCGGAATGGAAATCATCCATGTTTTTCTGAAACATCTCAATATTGTGAGCATAAGAAACTCCCTCAGGTGAACTATTGGAATTGGATGCCTTGTATGAAATTTTTCCCAGGTCCGGTGTCTCACCCTGCTTAATTATTCGTCTCAAATTAGCTGTAAGCAGTGTATCATAATTCATTCCACAGATGAGTCTAGCTTTTACACATGCTTCTCTTATTATTTCCACTATCTTATCTTTTTCTTGGAGGTGGTCAACATTTTGCACCGACATCTTTACTGTAAGTCGCTTCCATATGTCTTGAAAACTCTGCTTTTCTAGAATTTTATCAATGTGTTCTTTTCTTTCAGTGGGAGTCCCCTCTAAATTTAAAGCATCCCTTTCATTGTTTGATACAGTTGGCGAATTTGTTTTACTATCCAAGATCTGGTGCAACCTTCTTTTAGAACCAACATGAGGAATGGTTTGATCATAACTTCTTTCTTCCTTGTATAAGTTTTTCAGTTCAAATGCAACAATAAGATGGTCTATTTGCTGTTGTTGTAACTTTGAGGCAGCCTGAAGCTCCTTCATGATCCGCATAACATCAGTTAAATCTTGATCAGTCATCACCCTGAAATGTGGCGAAACATCTCAAAATTTCTTCATGGCAAACATCATTGTTGGATGGTTAATATCAAACATGGTCATTACAAATATTACCCAATTCAATTTATATAAACAACTGATTAAATGCAAGATACTGAAAAATGTTTCTATTAATCTTAGTCATTAATTACCTTAGTATAGGAGAGAGATATGCTATCAACATTGAATAGCAGAGGTTCAAGAATCAGGTTTAGGGAGTAAATGTATAACATTGGTTAACTTAACTAGGTCAATGAAGTTTAAGTCTTTCTGTTCCATGCAAGGATCAATATTAAGACCATTTAAAAAAGAACAAAGCATATCACTATTTTCTGAGTTTAATACACCAGAGTATATCAAATTCTCTTCTATAGTTCTTGAAGAGTTCCTTGAATATGGATTTGGACCGCTCAAATGCCTTACAAGTTGCTTAAGTTGTGAAAATGGTATGTCTATTCTAGGTTGAGGAAGTGGTGTCAATTTGACAGCAAAGCATGGACTATCTTCAACATCAGTAAATGAGGTTGGCTTCAGAAATGGACCCAATTGGATCTGGAAATAATTTTGGTACAACAAATCATGAACAACACCAGACTGAACATCATCACCACAAATTCTCTTAGCTCTATTGGCATCAATTAAAGTGATTATTTTGATTTTCATATTGCCAGTATGAAACAACTGTCTTTGGTGGACTAAATCTTCTAAATATTGCTCAATAAACGAGATATTTCTAGCTTTCAAGGCAGAACAAATAAAAAGTGTCATATTGGGATTAGGCTCATTGTTCAGATGATCGAATTCTTGGATGAAATCCATAAAATAAGGATCTCCATGCTTAACAAGGTGGTTACTGTGATACTTTGGAAATTTTGATAGATGACTAAGACACAATCTATTCCACTCAACTGAAAACAGGCTCTTCACATTTTGTCTGAGAATTTGTTTTGATAATATACCAAAACCAGCACCAAGTTCACATACATTGTCTTCTTTGGAAAGGTTAGCAAAACTAACAATTTTTTCAGCATTGAATTCATCAGTAAGGAATTTTGACTTGCCAATCTGTGTATCACGGGTCAGGTGAACAGCCTCCATGATCTTAGCATGAGAAGGAAGTCTTGGAAATCTCATACTTGGCAAAGGTTAGAAGATTTAATGGATTTTAATTTCGTATATCATCCAGGCCACTGCTTGCATACAAGCTGGAAATAGAGTAATGGTTAATGATCAAACTTTTATTCATGTTAGTTGATTAGTTCTTTTTTAGACTGTTAGTAAACAATGCCACCCACTAGGAAAATAACTAGACCTCCATTGTGATCATGCAACTCTTAAACAACAAACCAAACCATGAACTTCAGAACTTTCAGATAATGTAGAAACTGAAATAGAAAAAGAAATAGAATAAATGAACCATCACTGTTATGGCAGTGTCATAATATAAACATTAACCAGGTTAAAGCACCACCTATTACTAATTACAATATGCTTCAGATGATTGAACATTGAAGACAGTGATACAAAGTCAATTGAATCAAACCCACACTTTTTCACCACAAATCTACTGATAGTTTCAAGACATTGTAGTCTCTTCTCCACAAAGTGTGGCCCTCACTTCTCAAATTTAATTGTAATATGCAGTGTTGATAAGTTCAAAATAATTATAATAGCTACAAAAATAAAGAAGTGATACCTGAAGGAATAGTTCAAGATTGCATATATGCCATCTATGAATTCAATAAACTAATTGAAAACTCCAGATTCCAGAACCCAGGTTAAACAAATACTAGAAAAGCTATTTAAAGTGAAGGTTAATCATTTGTCGAGCAATGGGATATACAATAGACCTTGTTAAAAATTTTGGCTTTCTACGATTGGACCTTAAGCTTTCAGTTCACAAATCACACTTCACAGTGTAGTGTACCTGAGCTATACAGTCTACTGAGTAGATGCACGAATACTGCACACAGGAAACCCTGCAATTGACCACTATCACTCGAAAGTCCACAATGTTCCCACACTTTGCAGCTCTTTTTCATCAAAATCACTCTCTAATTTTGTGAGAATTTTGCCACCTTTCAGATCACAGAGCAATACAAAATATAAGGTCAAAAGATAAAGGTTGTCAATTGCAGGATTACTCCCTACACTCGCTGCTAGGTAATTACTAATTTCAACCCCGGCAAGAGCGGCGCCGACGGTTGGGGAAAACCTTGTCAGATTTTATCTGACCTCTGTTTTTGGCGTCGTCATCGAATTAGGTCTTCGTTGATGGCGCGCGCACGCGAGAAAATCAGCATCTGTCAAGACAAACCTGACAAGTGACAAGGTTGTCAATCAATGATAGACTCTGTTTTGTCCATGGTCATGTCGGCCGCGGATGTAAAACCGCTGATGCAAGTGCAAGCTCCACTGTCTGATTGTCGATCGATGATAGACCCTGTCGAGAATTTCGTTTCGCGCGCGCGGCACAAACTAATTCTAACATCAGCGGTCTCAGTTGTAGGATTTTACCCTACCGTCGGTGCGCGCGATTTTCAATCCGCCCCTTGCCTTGCCAGGGATAAAATCCCGCCAGCAAGGGTAGGGTGAAATCCTACAACGGTCTCAGGTCTAGCATCGCCTGCCGGTATCAGGTCTCCATCTAGCATGAGCATCGCCTGCCGCCCTATGGTTGTTCCCGCGCTGCGTGACCCAAATACTCCGCGCGCGCTGCGCGTCTCCGTGGTTTCTACGACTTTTCAGTTCATTGTGATTGAGTAGAACACTGAACAGGGGCGCGCAACGTGTGCACAGACAGATAACATCCGGCAAATTAATGAATAGCGAACATGAATCATGAATACCCAAAAGTTATCTCCTGAATACAAATTCCACCTGAATTATTGACACGACTTTAGCTTTCAGTTGCACTTACAGGAGAACCATTTCGGTATACCAAATTCTGGCACCAAATCTAATAAAGACATCAAGTTTGAAGTTTTCGTTGTGACCTCCCTAGTTGCAGTATCACCTCCCTAGTTGCAGTATCTCCCTAGTTGCAGTACCTCCCTAGTTGCAGTATCACCTTTCATTTTTGAAACTGTGAATCATTCACTGAATGAATGTGATCGTGATTGCATATGTGTGCACCAGGAAGTGGACCGAAAACGGATGGATGGGACTGTCCGACTGTAAGTGTAAAGCATGTTAAATATAATTGTAAAAATATAATATCGTTGCTATCGGTCCACTTCCAGTATTCCGGTCCAGGCGCACATGCACCGGCACGTAATGATTATGACAACTGCAAGAAATCCTGGAGTGATGATTCACGCGGTTTACGCTCGTTGCAAAGCCTTTTGGAGAGTGATAACCTTTGTTGAAGTTTCGAGACCGATTTTCTGCGAGCTGCTCTGTTATCATTGATTTTCAAGGTTGTTTGATCTTGTTTAATCGCAGGTTTCAGTTTCAAATTGTTTGGAGTGAGGCTTGCAGGCGCATTTATTTCATCTGAGTTTTCTGAGGCATATTCAATTGGCTTGTATGCCACTTTGCTGCATGTATCGCATCTGATCTGTAAAAGTCTCCGTATTTCCTTGAGCGAACTAGAACTACAACTAGAAGTAGAAGAGAGCACGCGATCTCTTAAATTCGATTTCCTGAGTGATTTGAACATCTTCTTCGAGACTATTCTGACAGTTAATTTACCAATGTCAGTCTCACAACAGTATTTGCAGATCAAGGTTCCTGAAGAGGCATCACGAGATCGATTGATGAAATACCGCTTCAACTTGCCAGCTTTGACCGTGTGATGGATTCTGTTAGTAAACTCCTTGTGGAGGGCGTCTCTCTGACACAAATCTGATCCCTCATTCATATCTAAGGGTGATGAACAATGAATTGCTCCCTGCTAGTTTCATGATTCTCTCACGGACAACTCATGTGAGGTAGGGGAAATTGACCAGCAGTATCAGCAAGAAAAGGAGCAAGGATGACCTAATGCAATAATAATCAACAATATCGCTATCAAACAACGAGTCGGGCATATACTACTACTAGAGATAGCACTATAAATCAGCGCAAAATTCCCGGTCATCTTTGTTCTTAAAGTTAATTTCAGTTAGCTGGTGACGTCATAGCAACGTGGTGACATCATACTCATAGCAACATGGCGTCGTAATGGCAACGTGGTAACGTCAGCTGGGAGGTTGGGTTGCTGTAGAGAACTGGACCATGCCCAACCCCACTCCTTTACTCATGTGTTGTAAGTACCTGATAATATCAGAACTAAAAGTGTCATTGGGAGGAGATTTGTACTGAGAGCTGTATAAATATTGTGAGAGCATTGGTCAATTATCATAGTATGTCAGTATTATTATTATGGTGAGACAGTCAGTCATGGTGTGACTGTATAGTCATGGTGTGACAGTAGAATCATGACTCATGGTGTGACTGTATAGTCATGGTGTGACAGTAGAATCATGACTCATGGTATGACAGTATAGTCATGGTGTGACAGTATAGNCCACAAATTCTCTTAGCTCTATTGGCATCAATTAAAGTGATTATTTTGATTTTCATATTGCCAGTATGAAACAACTGTCTTTGGTGGACTAAATCTTCTAAATATTGCTCAATAAACGAGATATTTCTAGCTTTCAAGGCAGAACAAATAAAAAGTGTCATATTGGGATTAGGCTCATTGTTCAGATGATCGAATTCTTGGATGAAATCCATAAAATAAGGATCTCCATGCTTAACAAGGTGGTTACTGTGATACTTTGGAAATTTTGATAGATGACTAAGACACAATCTATTCCACTCAACTGAAAACAGGCTCTTCACATTTTGTCTGAGAATTTGTTTTGATAATATACCAAAACCAGCACCAAGTTCACATACATTGTCTTCTCTGGAAAGGTTAGCAAAACTAACAATTTTTTCAGCATTGAATTCATCAGTAAGGAATTTTGACTTGCCAATCTGTGTATCACGGGTCAGGTGAACAGCCTCCATGATCTTAGCATGAGAAGGAAGTCTTGGAAATCTCATACTTGGTAAAGGTTAGAAGATTTAATGGATTTTAATTTCGTATATCATCCAGGCCACTGCTTGCATACAAGCTGGAAATAGAGTAATGGTTAATCATCAAACTTTTATTCATGTTAGTTGATTAGTTCTTTTTTAGACTGTTAGTAAACAATGCCACCCACTATGAAAATAACTAGACCTCCATTGTGATCATGCAACAAACCAAACCATGAACTTTAGAACTTTCAGATAATGTAGAAACTGAAATAGAAATAGAAATAGAATAAACGAACCATCAATGTTATGGCAGTGTCATAATATAAACATTAACCCAGTTAAAGCACCACCTATTACTAATTACAATATGCTTCAGATGATTGAACATTGAAGACAGTGATACAAAGTCAATTGAATCAAACCCACACTTTTTCACCACAAATCTACTGATAGTTTCAAGACATTGTAGTCTCTTCTCCACAAAGTGTGGCCCTCACTTCTCAAATTTAATTGTAATTTGCAGTGTTGATAAGTTCAAAATAATTATAATAGCTACAAAAATAAAGAAGTGATACCTGAAGGAATAGTTCAAGATTGCATATATGCCATCTATGAATTCAATAAACTAATCGAAAACTCCAGATTCCAGAACCCAGGTTAAACAAATACTAGAAAAGCTATTTAAAGTGAAGGTAAATCATTTGTCGAGCAATGGGATACACAATAGACCCTGTTAAAAATTTTGGCTTTCTACGATTGGACCTTAAGCTTTTAGTTCACACTTCATAGTGTAGTGTACCTGAGCTATACAGTCTACTGAGTAGATGCACGAATACTGCACACGGGAAACCCTGCAATTGACCACTATCACTCGAAAGTCCACAATGTTCCCACACTTTGCAGCTCTTTTTTTAAATCAAAATCACTCTCTAATTTTGTGAGAATTTGCGACCTTTCAGATCACAGAGCAACACAAAATATAAGGTCAAAAGATAAGGGTTGTCAATTGCAGGATTACTCCCTACACTCGCTGCTGGGTAAATACTAATGAATCAATAAATAAATAAAAAATTTTGCCTTCAGGCAACTCTATTCTAACTAGTTATTCTTCGCAACTCTATTCATTGAATTATGTACCCACACAGGGTACTCCCACGAAGCAGAGATGAGAGAGTCAAACAATCAGTTCTATTACTGATAGAAATGCTGAAAACAACAACTCAACAGATTGCTATAATGCTATGTTAATGACTGCTATAATCTCATCCCTGGCAAGAGCGGCGCCGACGCACGACGGTTGGGGAGAACCTTGTCAGATTTTATCAGACCTCTGTTTTTGGCGCGCGCACGCGATAAAATCTGTCAAGACAAACCTGACAAATGCAAATGTCAATTAATGATAAACTATGTTTTGTTCATGTCGACCGCGGATGCAAAACCGCTGATGCAATTAGCTCCAACTGTCTGAGAATAAGCTTGTAATTGTGCCGCGCGCGAAACGAAATTCTCCAAGTCGACAGGGTCATGTTGTCTGGCGATGCTAGACCGCTGATGCAAGCCGCGAAGCTGTCTGAGAATAAGTTTGAGCCGCGCGCGCGCATAACGAAATTCTCGACAGGGTCTATCATCGATCGACAAAGGTCATGTTATTATATCGATCGACAAATGTTTGTTCCCGCGCTGCGCGTGCGCGTCTCCGTGGTTTCTAGTCTACGACTTTTCAGTTCACTGAGTAGAACAGGGGCGCGCAACGTGTGCACACAAATGTTGCCTGGCGATGCTGGGCAGTGGGCCCAGCTGACGCGAGCCGCGAACGCCAGCGAGAATAATTTGCGGCGTGCGCGCAATGAAATTCTCGACAGGGGCTATCATTGCATCGACAGCCAAGACAAATGTAAATGTAATTCTGTCGAGAATTTCGTTTCGCGGCTTGTATCAGCACGGCGGTCTGACATCGCCCGACAAACAGTGGACAGATAACATCCGGCAAATTAATGAATAGCGAACATGAATCATGAATACCCAAAAGTTATCACCTGAATAGTGAATACAAATTCCACCTGAATTATTGACACGACTTTAGCTTTCAGTTGCACTTACAGGAGAACGAGACGACCATTTCGGTACCAAATTCTGGTACCAAATTTAATAAAGACATCAAGTTTGAAGTTTTCGTTGTGACCTCCCTAGTTGCAGTATGACTATCACTTTTCATTTTTGAAACTGTGAATCATTCACTGAATGAATGTGATCATGATTGCATTGCCATTGCATATGTCAATGTGGGCACCTGGAAGTTGACCGAAAACGGATGGATGGGACTGTCCGACTGTAAGTGTAAAGCATGTTAAATATAATTGTAAAAATAAAATATCGTTGCTATCAGTATCGGTCCACTTCCAGTATTCCGGTCCAGGCGCACATGCACGTAATAATTATGACAACTGCAAGAAATCCTGGAGTGATGATTCACGCGGTTTACGCTCGTTGCAAAGCCTTTTGGAGAGTGATAACCTTTGTTGAAGTTTCGAGACCGATTTTCTGCGAGCTGCTCTGTTATCATTGATTTTCAAGGTTGTTTGATCTTGTTTAATCGCAGGTTTCAGTTTCAAATTGTTTGGAGTGAGGCTTGCAGGCGCATTTATTTCATCTGAGTTTTCTGAGGCATNAACCATGGACACAGCATGCTACAAAGATCTGAGTGAAGCTGGACTATTCCAGGAACACTACTGTCTTGAATACCCTCGTGGTATCTACCGCAGAGTATCGACGCCGTTGGAAACTTGATTCACTAAGTCACTACAAGTAAAATGACAAATCAGGTAACGTTGAAAAAAGTGCGGATTTATCTGTGATACTCGAAGTTTACTCTTAATTGCAAAAATCATGAAATGGCACTTTAGTGGCGTTCTCGTGGCGCTATCGTGGCTCTGCCATGGCGCTGTCATAGCTTTCCTGTGGCGCTCCTTTGGCTCTGCCATGGCTCTGCAGTAGCGTTCTAGTGGCGCTATCATGGCGCCCCGGTAGCGTCTTAGTGGCGCCATACTAGCGCCACCATGAAACGACCGAAGCCAGAATTTTGGCCGAAGCCGAAGCAGAAGCCGAAGCTCAATTTTTGTTGCCGAAGCCGAAGCCGAAGCCGAAGTCTTGGCCGAAGTTTTCAGTCACGATAGTTCAGATTACAGAATACAAACATGTGGCTGTGCTGACCAAATGCTTCATGAGCGTGCTTTATATTGATCATTGGAAAGCTTGGCTGCATATTTTTTCAGGAAATTAAAAAAATCAATCTGGCCACAAGCGAAGTGAGCACCTACGCTTCAGCCCGCTGCAGTCAAAAAATATCTGGGGTCCTTGTCTATTGACGATTGATTCTTTGGAGAATTTCTTTATAATTTCATTCATAATTGAGCATGCGCAAATAATCATTTTGTTCTTGCATACAATTGGTTCTATAACCCGAAGCAGGATTCTGGGGGCAAAACCCCCAGAAGCCAGAGAGATTGTTGCTGTGACCTGCCAAATATTCAAGGTTTTCAGATGACTTTTTTTAATCTAAAACTCCATGAAAGTCTCCATAATTTCAAGCAGCAGTTGGGAGACGCAGCTTTGTTTCAAACCGGGTAAGAATAATTTTGCATAAGAGGTGCAGTAGGGAATTTTTCAGTAAATTAAACCTGGCTTTAAACGTTTTTTATCCACTAGGTTGAGAATAAACCATGACTATATACTTGTTTTTTAGGAGCCAACCAAAAATTTTTTGGAGCTTGCTTTTTAAGGACTTTGAGCTTCGTGCCAAGCAAGAAACACACAGCAGGAAAAATCCCAGAAATAGGTGTTACCTATCGAATCTGCTGCAGAAAAAAACATACCGTAGTTTGGGGTAACTTTGGCCAGCGGGGTAACTTTGGACCATTTGCGAATTTAACTTATGACCCTCATAGCTGCTCAATTAGTCGATATGGGCATGAAAATCAATGTTTTTATGAACTAATGGTGTCTTGAGACCCTAGTAGATACTCAAACTTGTTTATACAGTCATTGAATTGCTCACAATCGGTGGCTGAATGAAGGGCACTTTTTTCACAAAAAAATGATTTTCGAAATGGGTACCCTATCTCCAATGAGAATGGGTATGGTAGACCTTATAATAGTTATAGTTAGTGGTAAATCCTTCAAGTTTTATGATATTAGGCCGATTCTACGTCAAGGGTCTGCTGTTTACAGATATTATGAGTGAAGAGGAGTAGGGTAACTTTGGACCACTTTTGGGGTAACTTTGGCCGCCAAAAGTGGCCCAAAACTCGGCCCAAAGTAACCCCATGGGGTAACTTTAGTCCCTTTTTGGGGTAACTTTGGCCGGCCAATGTTACCCCACACCCAACCAAGGGGTAACTTTGGCCGGCTAATTCTTGTTTTGTCAAAGTTTCCGCAACATGAATGCTCACACACATGTTTTCCATAAGCAATGGACGTGTCTAGTTCAAAACCAAAATGTAATCATGAGATTTTAGTTTCTTCGAAGTCCGTAATTGGGAATTTTCTCTGGAATAACCTCCTAAAAATCATCCAAAATAAGAATAAATCCTCTTGATGCTTGCAGTGTATGGAAATATTAAGTGTCAAAATAGATTCACTGTTATGAATCTACGGAAAGACATTGAAGGTATGGGTTGAAAGATCAACTGCTACCATTTTTCCACCATTCTTATCATGTTGCTGTGAGTCATCCACCTATAACATAACATGAAATTTGTTGTGGCCAAAGTTTCCCCATGACCGGGTAACTTTGGTCCACCTCCTTTTCAGCCCACAATTCGGTAGATATGGTTGAAAGGGGTGCTCTTTTGTCTCAAATGTAAAGTATAGCATCCAGAGGGTCAAATAAAACAAAGAAAACCGTGATCCAATGCGACTTACGACTGTGATTTGGTTTTGAAATTCAAAATGGACCAAAG
>CAMPET010000066.1:38044-76779 GCA_946803715.1 Beroe ovata | reverse complement strand
GGTGTGAGGATTCACTAGTTGTCTAGGGGTTAGGGGTGTGAGGATTCACTTATTGTCTGGGGGTTAGTGGTGTGAGGATTCACTTGTTGTCTGGGGGTTAGGGGTGTACTATAACAGTCTGCATATTGTGTAGAGATAACTCACATCTTTCTTACTCCACAGCAATTTCCGTTTCTCTCTCTGGGCTGCCAGTTGTTTTGCTATCGTGGAGTCGAATGACGTGGGAAGGGTGGCATCGGTCTTCACATCTTTCAGTGATTCTGAAAAAGGGACCAAGTTGACTCAGAAATACTTTCGACTTTACTGTACGTTTCTCCACTTTCTACAGTAAATCTATGTTTGCCGACGTGTGCATGCTGGTAACTGATGATCTAATAACAAGCTATACATCACACTCGGTAACGCACATAAATATATGGACACAATTTCCACTATGGCTATGCGAAGACCACGTGATATCAGGCAACCAATGGCCATGCAGTACGTGTTATCAAGTGAAATGCCCGTTGAAGAGGCGCCCTCACCGATTCGCGCCGGATAATGTGAGCAAAAGACACGCTGTGCAGGAGAATACACGTGAAAGAGGCGTGCGGAATACTGGAATACGCGTGTAAGAGGCAGCATGCCATGGTTATGAGGTGTATGTGGAAGAGGCACAGAGTAATATAAGACACAGTGAGCATGATAACCGGTTTATTCTCATCGTCAACCCTTGCTACTGTTATCTCTTCTCTCACTGTGTGAGTTGGGATGGTAGCGCTGCTTACTTCGACACTCGTACTGAATTTCATGGTGCTAGCCCCCCTCTGTCCCTATTGGTAAGATGATGTCAGTTGTACTACTGCACTGTGCCAGGTGTATTGTACAAAGCTGTATATGCGTCACTGTGTATTGTATATATGATACTAGCGCTACTTCCTCGCAGCTCAATGTCTATTTATAGTCACAACTAATCTCTCCCTATTTTCAGAGTATAGAGACGGAGGGGGGTAAATCATTCGAAGTAACTCACGCCCTCTGGTATCACTAGAGATGACCCGCACATCACCGTGTTACACACAGTGATAGCAACGACAAGGCCACGTGACAAGGTCACGCGTGATAGCGCGCGTGACGCGTGAGTCACGTGGCACACTCTCTCTCACTCTGTCTGGTGTGATAAGCCCCAGTGAAGCAGGCACGCCATCTACCCAATGTGAGGTAGCTAGTGTTCTGGGCTAACACCCGACAACCCCACGGATTCCAATACAAGTGCCTCCACGCGGCGAATTCGGGAACATAAGAATCCCAATGACTGATTGATCAAGAATAAATGTTTTTGATTTCTATGAACAGATTCTTATGGCAAAAGCTTGTATAAATGGACATATATTTGATATGACGTATGATTCATGGAGTTTCCTTTGTAGCAAATGCTCTCTTGAATCCTACAGAAATTTCATCATGCCTGAATAATATCAGCAACATACCTTCAGATACTTTTCCCCAATCCCTACTGTCACCGTATTTCCGTTTCCTGTAGTCATTGTACTCTTTCTCCTTCTCTGCTTGATGTTTCCGCGCACTCGATGAACTGAACAATTAAATGATCGGATGAGCGATAGCAAATATCGGAAAAATATATCGAGATACGAAAATCAGTGGCACAACTACTCTATAGCATTACCTGTTCCTGCTTCCCCTGTGTTCGCGATCTCGTCTATAGCTGTCTCTTGGCCTGTACACAGAGTTCAGTAAATTATGTTCTACACATAGCCAAATGTAGACAAATTCCATGACATATTTCGCGAACCTGTCATGATGACGCTTGTCTGATCTACGGTTTGACACATCATCACGTGGCTTGCCGTGGGACCTATCGCGTGATCTATCACGCTTTCTGTCGTCTCGGTGCCCTTCACGTCTATAACTATCACGATGTTTTCCGTTACGACTCCTCTGTTCCTGATTCCCTGTGAGAGAGACATAAAAACTATCCATAACCCGATATATACCCACGTTAGTAATTGAGTGTCTTCATTGTAGGATGCCAAACCTCGTGTTTCATCTTTGTCACCACTCTGGAAAGATCAATAATAACGGTGAATCGAGATGGAAGTTCATTATGAACGGCTAAAGATTGAGCGGTCGGCCAATCGGCCGTCGAATCACGAATATGAGAATCAGTAATCGATCACGCGCAACGCGCGTTGCCAAAAGTTGTTGTAGTAAGATCCATTAATCGACAAAATGTCACCGCGGCTTCCACGGATGACGATTTAGATTGTGACCGGGCCAAATTTTCAGAAGTTGCTGCGAAGGAAAAACTTACTCTGCCACTATTTGATGAATCTTTAGATTGACTGATCTTCATTAACTTGTCATTGATCGCTTGAGAGGGTCCAGGCTGCGAAACCAAATCAGTTTATGCATGAAAATCTCAGGAAACATTTTCAATATTTCAATGGAAAAGTCGTGTAGAAAGGAAAACGAGAATTTCTTACCTAAAGGCGTGTGGAGCTTACCTCAGCTCAGTGTGAATATTATCGCCAGTTGAGACAAACTCTACTATGTTTCATAAAAATGAGGATTGCGTGAATTTCAAGGTTGTAACAATATGGGTGTGGGTGTAAATCGAACCTATTTAACGAATTTTACCTAACCTAGGAATAGCTATTTTCTCCAAAGATCGTTCCCGATTTTATGAAAATGTCTAAGGCAGGAAAAGAAATATTTACCTGATCAGTTTCCTCCTTTTCTTGATCACCATTTTTGTGCTTGCTCCTGTCTTCATTCTCTGACACATCTTCGCTGTCATTATAGTCTGTAACCAAACCAAGCCCTGACATGCTATGAATATGTTGATTACGTTAATTAATTGCTGTTATGGGTCCCTTATCTTTGAACCACAATCACACTGAAATAATAAATTATAGGAGGAAACAGCACACTTGTTGTATGTTACATTTATTCAATACGGACAATGTATTAAGATAGAATTAGCATACATCAAATATCAAACAAAATTTAATGATTTCCTCTTATAAAGGTTAGTTGTTATGAACTATTAGATAACATTTATCTAATTGATGAAAAACTATTCAATGATATGGCTTCAAGTATCAAGTTTTCTCAACCAATAGGCTTTACAGATTCTGTAACTGATAATTGAAGGTTGAAAACCAAGCTGTCATGCATTACTGTTCAACTGTCAAAATAATCAACTCATTTTGCCGTTAATTGTTCAGCCTATCACTGATTAAATATGCGGAAAATCTCAAACTTGACGTACTGAAACGTTAACTTTCGATACTTCCCGATCGAAAATGAGCAATGAAAAATGCCACTCCTTTTATCGCTTTCTCGAATAGGTTATCAAAAGGGAAATGGAAATATTTACAAAACATCCTTATTACTGCACGCATTATCACAAATATTATAGTCATCCTCAGAAAAGATTTATTGCTTCGAAACACATTCTCTACATGACGACATGCAACCACTTTATCAATTAACTCAATTCCCGGCAAATTACCGGGAATTGGAATCAACTCCCCCTCTCCTCTCTCTTTACAACCACCTCGGTCTGTGAAGTGGGGGTGGATGATTTCCCATGAAGAACTCGTGTTTCAGAGCCTGCTCTGCCGATATTCGAGATAGAGGGTTAGGGTCGAGACACTGGGATAGGAGGTCGTATGCCGTGTCCTCGAATGGTTGTAGAGGACACACTTTTGATCTGTCCTCTACTGCATTGTTCTCGTTACACCGCTCACACCGAGATATGTGGCTGCTGATCCTGAGCCGCGCACACATAGTCTTCAGCGCATAGCCACATACGTCGCGTGACAGCGTTACTTTCTTACCGATGGCTTTAGCTGCGCTGACCACAGCATCACTGCCAAGCAAGGTAATGATCTGACAGAGGGAGGTCAGATCGTCTGCTGCCTTGAAGAAGGGATACCGCATGCTGAGCAGACTGAGGAATATAACTCCCGCCGCCCAAATGTCTACGGCAGTTGTTTGTTGCGGATGTTTCATCAACATTTCAGGGGATCGAAAACCAGGAGTACCAGCTCGGGACGCTTCCTGACTCGGTTTCAACAAGCACGTGTTACATATCTCGTTATCAGCGTGACTGCATTCTTTGCGCGATGATTTCACTTTGGAGGAGGATTTGACACTTGCTGTTTTGGAGGAACTTTTGGACATGCTCGCGAAGAGACCCCGCTTTTTCTCCTGCAACCGCGGACTTCTGTCTCTGAGGACGCTCGTTTTCTGACTTCTCTCGAATGTCGTGAGATTGGTCTTAACCACCTCATCGCGCTTTTCCGGTCTCATTTCCTTGTTTTCCTTGTCCAGTATAGGAAGATCCTCTGCAAGACCAAAGTCCACTAACAAGAACTTCTTCTTTTCTCTGTCATAGAGAAAGTTACTGGGTTTGATATCGCGGTGAATCACATTATGCTTGTGAACGTGAGCCAATGCCTCGAACAGTGATCGCAGATAACTCTGGATCTCCCACTGTATTGAATCCTGGACTACAGTTAGGAATTTGGTGGCATTGAAATATGGCAGCACCAACACCACGTTATCATGATGCCGTATTATACACTTGATATCGCACACGTGGTGTTTGCCACCCAGTCTCTTCAAATACCGTATC
Source organism: Beroe ovata (assembly GCA_946803715.1). Classification (NCBI taxonomy): domain Eukaryota; kingdom Metazoa; phylum Ctenophora; class Nuda; order Beroida; family Beroidae; genus Beroe; species Beroe ovata. The sequence goes on along the minus strand of CAMPET010000066.1, from coordinate 72,137 downwards.
TCATTGGTTATTCGCCATGAAGCAGATGTTGGGATGATGTATTTCAGAGCAAATGACGTGTCTCCCGGGACACTCTTAGGCTTTCCATGGAACACGTAACTGAACGTACCGTCCCCCAAAACATCGATAATATCGAAATTCTTCTCAACATCAGGGACACGTTTCAGGAAGTTAGCAATGCACGTATCAATATCGTCTGTGTCCGCTGCTGCCGCCCGTTTCCGCTTCTTGGATGCAGCGTTTGCGTCATTCTCCTGTACACCGTGACTGGATTTAGATCGTGCTATTGATGCTGTTGCTGATTCACTCGGCCGAGAGGACATCAGACCTAGATAGGGAATGGAGGGATGAATCTAGGAGTTGCTATACAGTGAGGAATCTGAACATAAGTGAACAAATAAACAATCACTCACTAAGAAATAAACAGAAAAGGAATCAACGAACTTACAAATAACCATAAGTAAAGGGAGTAACATTGGCAGAAAATAAATAAGCTAAAAACAGCAAACAATCAGTCAATCACACATCAAGGTCTTCTTCCAATCACACATCAAGGTCTTCCTCATCTGCCTTGTTTGGTTCGAAATTAGGGGCGTCTTGCGGCATCAGATTAGCTCCTAACTTAGCTAACATATCAGCCATATCATTCCCCTTGTCATTAGAATGTCCCTTGACTTTCACCAAATTCACATCAATGTACATGAAAAGGTTATCAAGTAGCACGAACAATTCTCGGTTTTTAACAGGCTGCAAGCTGCGCGTTTTCCAGTCATTCTTTTTCCATTTGTGTATCCAAGTGTTCATTCCCTCTATCACATACCTGCTATCAGTCCTGATCTCAACGAACTTGTAATCAGATTGCAGTGCCGACTGCACACCCCTGATAACCGCCCACAGTTCAGCACGCTGGTTTGTCTGCGCACCCCACAACCTCTCTGTGATGTTCCTAGGGTCCTTCTCGCCCCAGAACACACCGCAACCCGCCCTACGGCTTTCCTCGGGCAGGTTAACGTTAGTGCAACACCCATCAGTGTACAGTATCGGTATACCGTCCTTTGTAAACATTTCACCACACTCCCCCACCTTAGCAACGATCTTACGAGGTCTGCCAGGCCTCTTTAGATTGCTGCCCTTAGATTTCACTTTCTCCGAGCACACAGATGCTACTTCTAACAAGTCTCGCTCGAAATCCGCTAGAGTGTACTCATCAGCGAAGGAAATTGGACCCCTTTCCTCCAATCTAGCGCTCTTTCTGACAGGTTCTGACACCACAGGTTCATCTTCTTCAAACTTTAGGAACAATGACTGATCCTCCATGTTCAGAACGGTCTGATTGATGATGTCACCAGCATCGTCCTCAGGGTGGAAATCTGAACTGAGGATCTGACAATACTTTTGGGGACTGGTTTCTCCCTTCCGTTTAGTTACGTCATCATGACTGTCATCTTGTGAAGCTAGAGCAGCTTTAGCTGCCTTCTCGTTGGCAACTGCCTGTTTCAACCTCTTGACAAACTCCTCTGTTTTCTTCTCTTTCTCTATGACTTCATCGTGCTGAGTGTGAAAGAAGTGTTTGTAGGCTGCCTCGTAGGTGTCGAACTTCTTGAAGGTGGCGTGGTCGAATCCCGTTATTTGCTCCAAAACCTGACTGTAGGACTTGTATATGCCGGGTGTATATCCTCGGGTAACAGCATAGTAACAACCCCCGTTAGGCATAGTGTTGTTAGTTGAGAAGAATCGGTGAACAAACAACTGTCGAGTTAGGTTTCGTAACATACAAGGACAGTGAAGTGGAAGTAATTTCAAGAGGTGGTCAATGAAAGGGTAATCTCTTTATTAGCCATCAGAAATCTGAGAATAGGACATTTCAAATCTAGGATAAGTGGATAAGTATAGCTTCAACCACGATGTTATCAAACTATCAATATTTTATGACAAAGTCAGTGATCAGACTCAAATTCACTAACAAATAAGCACTGAATGTTTATAAAAGGCACTTAACAGATGATATAAATGAGTTCGCTTATAATAAATTAACACCTAACACTGGAGGTCAAGGGATACTCGTAGGATTTAGCCTAATGAAAGAAACTCTATGCTCCAATGCTCCATTATATCCTAAATTTGAGCTACAACCCTAGACCCGCTTGATTCTGGAGCGCCTCTTTTTCGGCAGTCAAACGTTTGGCTATCGTTGAGTTGACAACTTTGATACCATCTTGAAACCTGTCCATACACTTGGCCACACATTGTCGCTCTGCGTTACCTGACAGATAATACCGTAATATATCATGATCTATTCTAACATCTCTCACAATTCTCTAAATTCACAGTTTGAAGTTTAAATTCATGACATACATACCCAGTGAAGCTGAAGAAGGCTTATATATACATCTCTCGAAACACTTGTTGTTCATAAAAGTCATGATCTGTCTCTGACTTTCTACTTGCAGCGCCATCTCTATCTGTGTGATGGCCTCCTGCATCTTCATGGCATCAGAAGTGTGAAGGGAGGATGTCCCAGTGGAGCTCTGTCCAAACGAATCAAATGATTCATTCATCCTACCATAGTGAAGGATATCATTGGTGATTAATTTGAACTACATCATTATAAGACCTGGGATATTGATGTGGATTCAATAAGCCCTCAAAATTCTCGCTTATACAGTGGTAATATCGATCCATTGCATTTAAAGCACCGGAATAAAAAGTTCGGAATAAAAGAACCGATTCATTCGAATTAAAAATCGTTTTACATAAAAACTGTGTTGACATAAAACCGATAAATTACCAAAAGATATGACAAGTTAAACGAATTCAAACATTAATTGTCCCTCAGTTTACGGTCTTTCATCATCAAGCTTCATATCTGGTGTGCTGTTATCGGACCCATTGCTCTCCGCAACATCTTTCTGCTGCTCATCTGCTTCAAGTGCCTTCTTCTGCCTGTATTTTTCAAGTGCATCCAGCTTCTTTAATTCCCGTTTTGTTAGAAGAGGTTCAAGTCCTAGGATCATTCTGAAATGGTTCTTCTCATCCTCGGTGATGTATGATCTAGCCCCATTCTCAGTTGTGTAGACACAAACATACATATCGGGAACTCTGCCAACTGACGGAAGGTGGAAAACAACTATTCCCATTGGGAGATCTTTGATCTTGGCATAGAGTTCTGGTTCCAGAGTGCTCTTCTGGATGCCCTCAGGAGACAGTATCTTCGTCATATCTTCGAGAGAGACTTGGAACAGTTTGTCACCAAGGTATTTAGCCGTGAAATGAGCCCCCTCCTGCAGTAATCTGTATGGGCACGGACTGAACGACTCCTTGCAGTAGGAAAACAGTCTCAAACCACAATTTATTATCTTGATTTTCCTTTCATTCTGCTGGATGATATGTCGGATTCGTGTACAAGCTATTGATAAGTTCCTCTGCTTCAAATTATCTTCTGACTTAGATCGAGCAAAGATGTTGGCATAGGGGAATGTTTCCGAAAACTTATACCACTTCCGAATGACGTCAAAGCAGTCTGATTCTGAAGTTTGGAAAAAGTAAGGATCTTCTCTGAAACCATGGTAAGTTTTCCACTTCATATTATCAACAAGGACATTGGTGTTCTTGTGAAGATTATCATTCTTATTAGAATTCGCATTTTCGGAAACAACTTCTTCTTCAAGTTCAGAATTTGGTTTCTCAGCTTGTGTTTTAGCTTCTTTTCTTTGAATCACACAAATGAAGAATCCTCCAGTGTTTTGCAGGTGAGGGTAAACTCTCATAGAATACTGAAGATTGTGCTCTTCCGCCCCATCACAAAACATTGTTGGAGCGATTGATTTCAAATGTTTTGGGTCCTTTACATCCTCGAATTTCTCATACCAAGTCTTATCATTGTGCATTACCTTCCAAGATGTCAATCCGGGTCTTCTCTTCAGCTCAGGTAACAGGTTGTCAGTTGGCATGAGTTCAAACTCCGGTCTACACCTCAAAGCACTGAGAACAGTAGCCTCGTTCTCGATAGGGTTGAGCGAGCAGGTGGAGTACACAATCCTTCCTCCCTCTGCCAACATATCCATAGCTCGTAACAGTATTCTGCGCTGTAGCTTGTGAATACCAACAGCTTTCGCCTGCTCCCACTTCTTCCAAATAGCATAATTCTTGCGGAGAGTTCCATCTCCAGTACAAGGTACATCACAGAGTATCCTATCATACTTCATACTCACCAACTTCCCGCACTCGTCAAACACCTTCACATTTGGGAATCTAGTGGCGTCCTCGTTAGTGATCATGAAGGCAAGGGAGTTGAATCTCTTAGTTTGAGTGACTAACATGTAGCATCTCTTGTTGTCTCCATCATTAGCGATAACAAGTCCAGATGGGTGTGGACCATCTGCGTGAAGAGCCTCTAGTAGCTGCAGAGTTTTGCTACCCGGGGCTGCACACATATCCAGTACTGTGTGATGCGACCTCACATCGAGAACGAGAGGAGGGATCATGCTGACTGCTTCCTGTCTGGCTATACTACCTCTCTCCACCTCCGAAACAAGGAATTGGTGGAGGGAAAATAATTCCTCACTGTTCCTCAACATGGGGCGAGACATGTCAAGTTGCCAAGCTAGCCCATTGGGATACCAAGGTATTCTCTCGGGCTGAGGACACGGCTGATCATTAATCTGTACCCCTTCCAACTTGGAGAAGTGCTGGTTGATCATGATATCATTGAGAAAGACACTATCACCCCTTGAGTCCACAATACGGAATGTAGCAGGCAAATCCACCCTCATATGTGACATGAAGTCATCCCATTCACTCTCTGGAATGATACCCAGTGCTTTGTAATATGACTCAAAGTGCTCGTTCTCTTTGGGTATAGGTTCCCAGTCGCCCCGAGTGCCTTCCTCCACTTTCTTCTTCTTATTGGGTCGCGCTTTGGAATCCAAGTGGTCTTTCCTATTCTTCCATTTGTTTTTCTTTGCTTTACGCTTGCTACCAGGGTTACTGTCATTGTTGTCTGTTGAGACTACAATGTTGTCTGTTTGGGCCGTTTCTGTCATTGTAACACTGGGATATGACAGAATTGGAATAAAAAATTGAATTGGCCCTTCTGTTACAACAGATGAGGTGGAAATTTTATTCGATTCTTTCTACTGAAGAGAGTTTACAATATCATCGTAGACAGTAGATTATCCAATACTATGAAACATTTATCAAAGAATCAACTGATGAATTACAGAAATCGAATATGATAAAAATTCCGTCTTTATAAAAATTCATAATAGAAGATGCAAATAGATTAACCGAATAAAATTAATAACAAAACTCAATCAATGATACTTTTCAAAATTAAACTTCTCAAGCACTGGACTTTTAATTCCGTTTATCGTGGCTTATCACACATCAGCCTGTATCAGCTATCTAAGTACACAATGTTTTCTGAACACATCTTGGATCTTGATCTGAATTATTGTGTATAAGGAAGTTCTAAGGTCTGGCTACAGCTCCTATTCAGGTGAAGAGTTGTTCCACCTGCTCCAGCTGAACACCTCTTGTTTCAGGGAGCTTAAAGTAGAATATCAACCAGCCGATAGCAGTTATACCGGCATACAGCCAGAACGCACCGTAACTGGTAGAAAAAACTGGGTGAAATCTACTAATTCGGGGGCATAAAACGGCAGAAATGGTCTGTGATATCTATCATTAATACTTAAATACCTGGTGAGCAGTCTTGTAAGGTCAAGGAAGGTGAATGCGATGATGAGGTTAAAGATCCAGTTCGTCATGGTAGAGAGGGAGAGGGCGTAGCCTCTAACCCACATTGGGTATATCTCTGAGTTTATAGTCCACGCTAGAGTACCAATACCTGGGTATATTGATATCCGGTTATAAATCCGAAAGTATTCACACTTCTTCCTTACATTACAGAACAGCCTTACTGAAGATAGATATCTAGACCGTATGAACTATGAACTTATACTATCATGAACGTCCCCCTGATAATTGGAAATGTGCCAATTAATTCACCTGTAGCAAACATGGCAATGTAAATCACCATTGCGACAATGATCGTCCAGCTATTGCTACTGTAACAAATGTCATCAGTCCTATAGGAACCGGTCGATGTACAGTTATCTGTGGCCGTAGGAATAAAGCAACGACCGTCTGATGACCTGAAACAGATTTTTCATTAAATTCTTCGTGCTTTCATAGTTTCATCCGCTTGATAAAGATTAGATACAGCGTTGTTGTGACTTTGGCGTTCAATAATCCTAATAATAGGAATCATCTGTAAAGTTAGTACGAACTAGTACTTTACTTGAGGAATGTGGGGGAGAATTACCTGTCCGTGGAGCAGAATGCACAGTCAGGATGTTCAACACACGTGTTACAGTTGCTGATAACGTCACGTGTGCTACACGTGTTCGTGGATACCAGTGCTGTAGTGCTACTGATCTCGTAGTATGCGCCTCCCAATAAACACAGACCTGCGTATAACAGTGTAAGTGGCGTTGAGCTAGGGTGGGGAATTATAATGTGTGCTCTTGCTTCCTATACCTATAGTGTACGGTGCTTATTGTATCATGCAAACTGTGCAGTGCAGAATGCACGAGGAACCGAGCACAACGCACGAACCCAGTATAGTGCCCATAAGAGTGGTCAGGAGAAGCTTCCTACGTGCCACCTTTTCAATGACAGCAAGCGAAACCAAAGCAAAGACAGCATTGATGAAGGATGGAATACACGACAACCAGATAGCTTGGGAATCGTCCTCTATCCCTGCCATCTTTATCATAGTGGTGCTATAGTACATGACGGTGTTAATACCGCCAAGTTGTTGGAACGCCTGCAATGCACACCCGATAGCCATAGCTCTCTGGACAGGAGGCGTGGTAGCGATTGTTCGAACCATATGTAGGAAACCGTTACTGCTGTACTCTGTTTCAGCAAATAGTGTTTCACTGATTTCACCTAGCTCAGTAGAGATGTCTTCTTTCCCTGTGATCTTCTGAAGTGTGGACTCAGCCAACTTGATCTTACCTTTCTGTATCTGAACAATGGATTTGTCACCATCACGAGGAGTACAATATTGTCCATTCGAGAGTATCATGAAGCAGAATTATGATTATTACCAGGTACCGTGGACTCTCTGGTAGTAGGAACATCCCTGTTCCCATGGCGACACTGGGGATGACAGCAAAGCCCAACATCCACCTCCATCCCTCGTGAACCTCGCTCAGTGCGCCACACACCACACTCGCTATGAACTGCCCTGATGTGATGGTAGCACCGAATGCGGTGACCAGAGTGCCCCTGTACTCAGCTGGCGAACTCTCTGCAATGTACGGGGGCACCACCATTGAAGCGAGACCTACTCCCAAACCTAGGACAAGCCGACCAGCCAGGAGAAAGTGGAATGAGGTGGCACTGAAGAGGAGCACCGAACCGAGGGTGAAGAATGCAGAGGAGATGATGAGAGTTGGCTTGCGACCAATACTGTTTGATGTGATGCCACCCAGCATGGCACCTAGAGCAGCTGATGCCACTGCTATGCCAACTATCCATTCCTGATCTGAGTCGGACAAGTTGAAATCAGCCTGAAAATGGAGGAGTGCTAAGCGATCGTTCGTATATTACGTTATTAAGATTTCGGAATTTTTTACCAAAGAGATAAAATATACTGTAGGTATACTGTATAGAGCCTCCTTCGGTGGATTACAAGCTCAGTGGGAGGGGCAAAATAATTTTTGACTGGGTCTGCAGTCTAATCAGAGCCCTAGGTCGAGGGGCAACCTTGAACATTTCGATCCAGGATCCGAAATTGACAAAATTGATTACAACGATCACTGGACACTCACCTTCAGCTTGATAAGAGCTCCACTGACTACTCCTGTATCGTAACCGAATAGGAAGCCTCCAATGGTAGACACACAACTCAATACCACGACAAACCATGTCAGCTTAGTTTTCTTAGTTCCGATAAGAGCCGCATCTTCATCCGTTATTGAGCCTTCTGAGCCTGTTTTAGCTACATCAGGGTTGTGTTGGATACTGTTTGATCTATGAAATAGGCTGGATTCAGTTGACATTGCTCATGGCTATCAAAGGAAAAGAGAGTGAGATATTAGCATGTTTCATATTAAAGTGACGTTTGACACCACACGATAATGAGAATCATCTAGATAGGTATCATATAAAAGATGGGATCAGTCAAATATTTTCGGCACCCACGACTATCACTGTTATTAAACTCAGATTTGGCATTATTGCATGAATCTGTTGTTCTAAACGAGGCCGTGAGCCACAGGATCTGCTAGCTGAGGTAATTGATGTTGGCTGAGCTATTTTCTCGTGATTTGAAGCAGACAGACTGGTTGCTCCAACAAGATATGATATATTATTTCTTTTGACAATAGCAAAAGGGTACCAATAAGGTATGCAAGGTATGCAAGGCATGCTTGGTGTTACACTTTTGCGTCTCCCTATAAAAGTATAACGGCTTAACGGCTAGAAAAGGCTATTGGCTAGGCTGAGAAACAGCTATACAATTTCAGCTAGTCAGTGAAACCCGCAGCTTACCTTTGCAAGATATAACAAGCAATAACACAAACACATAGACTCAAACTTTTATAGGTATTGAAATGAAATTTCCCTCTCGTCCCCGAAATGATGCATTAACTCTGTAACGGCATCTGATCCTGGCCTCACGATCAGATCCAGTGTGTTTATTATTAAGAAACCATAAATTGAACATTTGGATGCATTATGATATTATGCAATATGGATTCAATCATGTGATTAAGTTTTTAATGGCCTCAAACTCTACATTCAGCAAAGGTACGAAACTATCCATATTATAAGCAATCACTAAGCATATAAGCATATAGGTACATTGTACAAGATGTCATGGGTGACAGGCCTTAGGTCACGATCAAAATAGGTATATACCATGATCGGTAGTCCCCATATATCACACAGCCGATTTAGTTCACTCGATTTGCCCCTATTCACTGGTCACGTGATCCTATAATTAAACCCGTGGTATCACTTAATATATTTGACAGTAAGGAATTTTATCTAAAACAAATAATGACTGAATGTTAATTTGATAATTGGTAATGACCAAATGGATAGTGTATATTTTGGATGTTAATATAGAGTTACTTACACAATACACATATTCCGTGAGAAAAGGACAGTCAAATGAGTTGAGTGTAATTTATTCATTATATGCTATTTCAACACAAACACATACATTCCATAGATCATCAACTCATAAAAACAATCAATCTACTTAAAAAGGTGTTTCATTAACAGGAAAAGCCAAATTCTCAAAGACGATCAATATCTATTCACATAAAGTATAAAAAGGATGAAAATCATGTCTCATTGCAACTGCTGTGGGTAAGGACCGAGATATTCCTTACCAAGTATCCACCCCAACATTTCGACTCTATCATGCCCAAAAAACTTCTCCCTCTTCCCTGTCTCTGGATGAGTCACAATGAACCAAGGAGCTCCAAAACACTTTGACTCTAGGGCCTCGGTTGTGTTTGATATCAACTGATCCCTAGCTTCCTGTGAAGAGCTGAAGTCAATCAGTTTCTCCACATCTGATACCCCGGCCTCCTGAGCAAACATTCTGATATTGTTCTTGTCAGTTATATCGATGTCCTTAGAGTACAACCCGAGCCAGGCCTGTCTACTCATCTCTTCCAACTGATCAGGGTATAGGATCTGGCATGCAGCCAAAGTCTTCAGACAAGGCACTGAACCTCGTATGAACACTGTCTTGGCAAAGTGCTCTACGGGTCTATAGGGCAGATTCATCATGTCTGATACCCGCTGCACATCTCGAGACAGCATGGATGCTTTACTAGGGTTCATACCGGGAGGAGTGTTCCCACTCTCGCCCATTATCTTGCCTAGGTTCATGGGCCGCAGTTGCAAGTCGAGATTCCAGGGTTTCTGGTATCGGCATAGGGACTCAAACCCAAACCAAGCGTAGGGCGAGAGAATGTCATAGTAAAACTTAACTTGTGTCCGTACAGCCATCAACAAATCTATGAGAATAGGTTTTATCAGATTAAACGATACGGAGAGGTAAAGCGTTTCAAATCAGGGATTAGGTACTAGAACAGAAATCTGGATTCTGGATACATCACCAACTATTGGGGACTATATCCTTGATACTTCTTCCCCAGTATCCAGCCTAATACTTCAATCCTATCTTGGCCAAACATAGCCTCAGTCTCGCCCGAAACAGGATTCGTCACTGTTATCCAAGGCACTCCGAAAGCCTTTAAAGCCAAAGCTTCCTGTGTGTTCCCAATGTACTCTCTCCTGGCTTCAGGTCCCTGACTGAACTCCAGCAATTTGTCCACATCAGAAATTCCAGCAGCTTCACAAAACTGCCGGATATTGTCTACGTCAGTGATGTCAATGTTCCTGTGGTATAGTCCTAACCAGGCCTCCCTACTCAATTGCTGAATGTGCTCTGGATGAAGGAGTTTGCAAGCTGCCAATGTCTTCATACACGCAGTGGAGCCTCTCTCCATATTGGACAGCGAGTAACTGTCCGTGTTGAAAGGTAAGGACATCATGTCCGCTATCCTTCGAGTGTCCTTCAACATCATGTCCTTCTTGTACTGAATCGTGGTGGGGGATACATTTTTGGAATCGACCATAACACGCTTCACGTTCAGCGGTTTCATGTCAAGATCCAAATTCCAGATGTTCTGGTATCTGGATAGAATTTCAAATCCGAACCAGGCATAGGGTGAGAGAGTGTCATAGTAGAAGCTGACTTTGGTTCGCAGTGCCATGGAAAGTGAGGGAGCTGGAATATGGGTGAAATGAAAATATATGGAGAGACAGTCAGACTCAATGTTGCTATGGCAAAATGTTTTGTATTATGTTATCAAATAACTAATGGACAGTAATTCAGAGAGTGAATTCAATATTCATATTGACTTCAATCAATGACATGTTATCAACATGACAATATAATAAAGCCGAATTTTCATATAGACTATAGAGGTTATGTCTAATACAGAACATTTCGAGTCAATGACAACATGTCTGACACTCTTGGCAGCTTTTCACGCGCAGCGTGACCATTAATTACTGATTCTCCTCGAGGCTCTGGTAGTACATCTGGCTGACATCAGTCTGAGATACCTTCACCCAGCCATCTTCCTTCATGTGATACAAGTTCACCACGCCACCAGACATTGCGTCGCGGTGAGCGGCGTGCATGATAGCCTTCTTACCCAATTCACACGCCTCCTCCACACTCATGTCGTATTTGTAACCTGGAGGAGAGAGGATGAGGAATGAGCGGAGAAGAGAAAAGCGACAATTATTCGAGGATTAAGTTCTCTAGGATAGCGTTCTCGGAGTAAGGAATCACCATTATTACCTGTGTCCATAACTCCGTAAGCGTATGTAGAGCCGGAGCCCACACTGAACATGTAGTTGGTGGTCCTCTGTCCATCATTGTCCACATAGTACAACCCTGGCCCCCTCTTGTCCCAACCACACACCATCGTCCCCATCGACAGTCCCATACCTGTGTGTGTGTGTGAATGTACACCTCATTGCATTGTTTACTGTGGTGACTCATGTCGCTGTGGTCTGTTGAACAATTTTGCAGCTGAGAGGTAACAATGTACATTGTGCAATGTGACATGTGTATTGTGTATTGTGTATTGTCATCTGTTTCCTGGTGTGAAATTGGTCAATACAATTATAAGCGTAACGATACATCCTAAGTACTATCCATCAGACACATACCACAGACAGAGACATCCACACAGACTAACTGAAGACACGCAGCTCGACAAACAGACACAGGTACACAGACAGTAGACACACCTTTGTAATCGTACACCATGTTACAGAGTATTTTGCTGGCAGCAGCAACACTTATTCTCTCCCTGTTCCTCAACTCGTAAATCCTGCATGCTTTAGCCAAGTTCCTCTCCCAGAATGAGCAGTCTGCTGCCCCGCCCGCCATTGTGCCCAGCAGGAACGGATTAATCTCAATCACCTGTAGTTGTAGTGAGCATAACAATGGAAATTCAGCAGAGAGAGTAAATTGTTCTGATGTTAGTTTCTCCAGAAAATGAGTGATAACCTGTAAAATATATAGTCGACGACAATGAGTCGTTACAAACCTTCTGAACTGTCTGGCTGGCTATATAGCTCCCAGCCGTGGCCCGGGAATCAACTGCTATGATTACACCGTGCTTAAACTTGAACCCTAGAGTGGTTGTTCCTTGATGGAACTTAATCCTGCAGGAATGAGGAGTATTATCCGAGATAGTCGAGACTCATAAATAAGGGGAGTGAGGAATATTTCAGTTCAGTCGGTAGCTTGGTAGTGACGAGGGCTTGTTTACCTTAGTGTTTGATTTTAACACGACAACATGCCACATCAACAGGACACGACAGACAAACAATACGACTATGCCAAGCCACTGTGTAATTCAAAAGTACATTGATAATGATATACTCAGTGTTGTAGTGACCCACTACAATACAAAAACCAACGATATTGTTACACAGAAAAGAATCATACTTCACAGTAACTACCTGTTATCGACACTACTAGAGTTCTGAAACTCCTCCACAAACGAAGCAGGGTCTGTGTTGGGTAGGAACTGGAATTCATTACCAGGGGGTATGATTGCTGTGTGTGAGTCTCCACAGAGAAGTCCAGCTGGACTCTGTGACTTGTATCCAGATACAAGTGCTGCCATGCTACGCAATATTATGTAGTCTTAGCATAAATGTGAGAAATGAGGTTATACAGGATAATAGTCATCGGTCGAGAATTGATGATTCACATAGATAAGGGAGATAACAGAATACACATTAAAATATACATTAAAACAACAAAAATGTATAAAAATTCGTTGTTATCAGGCGGACAATAAATAATACACGCCCTGCACCAGCTCCAACACACTCCAATCTGAATCGTCCATTCTTACATTCTTATTGGACGACCGTCATCAAATATCTTGAGAATGAGAGAAGGGATAATGAGAGAAGGGAAAATGAGAGACGAGGAGGGATACTTCACTCCCTGAGCTTGTCCCCCTTGGAATTTTTCCTGGGATATCGCTTGTTCGGGTCACTCTCCCAGAGTTTGTAGTCCCTATTCGTGTCAGCACGTCGGGGACGCAGATGAGTGGAACTCTTCATGAACCTCTTCTGTTTCCTGGTTGAGGTACGGTATTGAATATGTCAGTGGAATTCATGAACCTAGAGATAGCAGCATTCATCTGACAATATACTCAGTACTCACTTGAAGAGACTTTGTTCAGGCTTGTACTCTAATACAAGGGGTCTAAAGAAGGGTATCTCCAAGTCTGAAATAGATGAAATCAAGTTAACTGATAGTTTTTATCCTATCACGACACATCACTCCCATGTTGAATGAATAGATGGATGCTACTAATGATCAATTAAAAAGGAATATCGGCGCAGCAGTTGTCATCCCAACTCACTGGTATCGGGGTCGAATGTTGGTTCTGGGATGGGATCCTGAAGTAATGTCTGTTCCAGTGACAGATCCCGCAGACTGTGCAGGGTACGATACCGACAGGGATCATCCCTAACCTGATAACTGATCACTCTCACTGACTCCAGATACGGGGAGTACATGGGGATGTAGTTCTCCACACCGTAACCTGGATGTGGTGGGGGGGAGGTGTCAAGAGGGCAGAGAGAGAGAGGTGTCAAGAGGAGATTGTAATTATAGATCACCACAGAGTGCATTGCGTCCGAATGAACATAAAATTTGATCGAAATTAAGCAGAGGTATGATAATAACACATGCCACTATCCCAAACGACAATACGCATACCACAAAGCCCCCTTACCGTAACTTTCCACATGTTTCCTAATGATGAAGAACGCGTCCAGATTCCTATGACTCTTCTCAATGATCACACCCTCATAGGTTAAAGGCCGAGTCAGATCCCACTTTGATCGGAGCTTTACCTCGACATAACTGCCAACGTTCACAAACGGGATATCCATCGACTGAAAGGGAGGGGGGCTGGGTAATATTTCTCATTTGAAATCACTCTTCATTGATAATCCCATGATAGTCAGAACAATCATCCACTTTCTCAACAGTCAGAACTTGGGTGTCACCTGTCTACGTTTCCACATTTCCACCAAGTCATGATATAGCACATGCTCAGTGGGTTTCTGTTCCTCTATCTTCTGTATCTCATCCCTGACTTCAAAATCCCGGGAAAATCCCAGGGATTCCATATCGTGTTCTCGGGGATCTTGTGCAAAGAGAGCTTTCTCACACTCCTTCTCAAACATAACCTGTGGGACAAGGGTGCGGGACTTCAGCTGGAGTGGTAGTTAACGTAATTCTTATTTATTGGCCCTATTTGTAACTATCGATTGTGCTCATAAAAGCGGCAACGCCCAAAGGGGTGGTTATTACGCATTCAATCATGGTAAGTCCAAGTAATCTAGATCGGTTGATGAGGGGATACAAAAACAAAATCCGGTATTCGAACCTGTCGTTGCCACTTGTTAACTGGTATCTGGGGATGGAAATGGGCTGACCACCCTGGGTATACACCCTTCAGATAGGAGGCGATGTTAGCGATGTTTTCTCCCGGGTACTCAAACACAAACCTCCTACTCCTACCCCTCCCTGCATCGCTGGGGGAGAGAGAGATTGAGTGTGAGGAATACTCACTGAGGAGTGGTATCAGAGTCAGGTGTAAATGTCATGGGTTGGAGGTGTTGGAGAGGGAGAGAGTTTGAGGGTGAGTTGTATCAGAGTCAAGGGGGGATCGGGTTGGGAGTAATATTGTGGATGACTGGGTTCAGAATCCATACCTGGTGAGAGGTTCATCACAACTGTTAGAGTGATGTTCAGTACTCAGTTCTGTTAGATTCCTAGAAATATTGCTTCCAGAACTGTATCCTCTACTACATGCGAGCAATCCTGAAAAGTGATAGTTTAAAAGACTACCGAGTGCAGAAATTAGGTAGGTAGGTAAAAACTGGTCGCGTTCAGAATGTTGCGTTATTTTGAGCACTAACTTGTCAACTGACGACAGCAAAGCCTCATGACGTAGTCAAGACACTCCTATTTGCATTGTGAATTGTTCATCCCCCTATTAGTGATGTCGATTAGTAAGTACACTCAGATCAACAACTATTAAATCCGGTGGCAATGAAGTTTTGTGGTACCGAGGACTCTTCATTGAAAGGTGTCAATGGAAGGTTGTATCAATGTTGATAAATGTCAAATATTCATCAAGAAAACGCTGTGCCGATCAGAAAGAATAACGCTACTATTCATATCAGACAAAACATAATCATATGATTTTCAATCACTGTGTGTAATCACGGTTCATTACACAGTGTGTAATCTAGAAACTGTTCCGAGGTATACAGTAATAATCACACTCTACAATTACTGTTCCCATTATACTCTTCAAACTAAGTATTGAATCATTTCGACAACAAATAACGTCACGGGTGAATTGAATGATTGAACTGTTCTATATTATCCGCAAAAAATATGCTAAAATCACAAAAACTGACCCAAATAAAGAAAAATGCTAGAAATATTTTAACGCAGATAAGAAGCAATGAAAGCAGCATCAATACCAGCATTGCATTTGATAACTCAAACTAAGACTTATAATCGAACAAACCCTCATAAATCTATCGATATTTAGTCATTGTATCTGACGAGAGAACCCTATCTGGATCTATTTACAATCTTAGCCCTCAAGTCGATTGAAGACTGTATCTTCTGTCTCTTGTGATTGGGTGACACTGGAGTGCGGCCACGCCTCTTTTTCCGGTACCCTGCTTCCAAATCCCTCACCACAACACTGTTATTCATAACGGGCTTGATCTGACTACTCAATTTCCGCACTGGTATTCGTTCAACTGACTTCAGTGATGGCCTGATCACAGCAAGCGATTTGGTACCAGTGTTTTTTGAGACTGATATCACTGATTTGCTGGGTACTTTCCTTCCCACCACTGCTTCTCTGTTAGGCTCACTTCGTCTTTTCTTCAATTGAGAGTTCATAGGAACCTTCTTGGGCACCTTCTTTACCTTCTTCTTCGGGGCTTCTGAATTGTCACTCGAATCTGATAGAAGATTGAGATTCAGGTTTTGTAGTTTGTACTGGTGTGAGACTCAGTTACCAGCTAGGCCACGTCATACTACATACATATTACTCCTAAACTTTACCAGGGGCCGGGGACCACACCTCCATCTCACCTGATGAAGAGGATTCAGTGGAGGAGTCACTGCTATCAGAACTGCTCGAACTGGAGCTACTGCTGCTCTCCGAGTCACTCTTTTCCGAGTCACTGCTGTCCTCAGAGGAGGAACTGTGCACGATAACCCCCTTCTTACCACCCCCTCTCCTCTTCACACCGGCAGTCCTTGCCCCAACCGTCCTGGAGTCAGCTTGCTCGTTCTCACTAACTTGCCCAGCCTCAGAGTCGCTGTCAGAGTTGTCTTTACGCACCTGATTTGAAATAGTCATTCTCAAACAATATAAGGTTAAATTATAGGATATTCTGATTTCTTACTGAAACACTTAGGTAATTATCTCAAGCCAATACCTCGACATCTGTAACAATATCACTCCTATCCACTTCTATAGTGAGTGTCTCGATTAGTGGCTTCCCCACTTTGTACTCCTCCTTAATCTGCTCCACATCAATACTCCCCTTCTTCAGGTACCGTCTCAAATCTGGAGGCTGGGATGTTGTCAAGGCTTTCATCTCCATGTTCGTCCTCTTATTTTCCAGCTGACGCTTGCTTTGCTTCTGCTTCAACTTCGTGTAATCACTGATTTGATGATTGAGTGAGGTTTTGCAATGTGGGTACGAGTGAGAGAACGGTGATATTTCAGAAGGGAATAAATCATCAGCTATAGCCTACTTATTGGAAAGATGTGGAGCATTGGGGTTCCCATACAGACTGTAATATCGACTTGTTTTGTATGAACCGCGTTTCTTTATATCCCCTGCAAAATAAACAGGAGTCATGGCTTCTGCTTAAAAGACCTCATAATATATATCTAGCCTGGCAATCTTAACTCAACTCTCACCAGTATTAGCAAATCTCATAAACATGAGATGTGCCTTTGCGTTGTCTTTGATTGCCATCCTCCACATTCCCTTGTACTCGTCATTTCCAGGTCTGTCCAAACACCCAGGAAACAGGTAGAAATCATCTTCTGTAATACCACGGATGTTGAAAGCATTAAAGATGGAGATATTGGAATAATAACAGCATAATATATTGAAATAATAAGTGCATAAATCATAATATGTACCATCTTTTTCTCTTCTTCTCAGTTCTTTCTTCTTTTCCTCCAGTTCATCTTCTGAATACTTCTTACTGAGACTCAGAAGAGCTCGTTTTACACTGTGTTGATCTGACCAGACAACATTACCTGACATGAATGGTCAAAAAGTGTCAGGTGGTGTGAATAGGTGGTTTCAATAGATGGTATGACGTAGTAGGTTATGATTATCAAATACTTACAATGTGAGTCATCAACCCATTCAATATGATGGGGAGAAAACTCCGAGAAATACTCTAGAATATCATCTGTGCTGAGATCATCTGTACCAAAGAGGTGGATTGCATCAGGTCTTTTTTCAAACATCAGACCACCCTCATCACTACAACAAAAAGATGTAGTGACAAATATAGAATTAGCAGTATAAAATGAAAGTATAAAGAACAACGAAAAATGCTTCATATAGCTCACCTTGGACAATCACTTATATCTAACTTTGAGTCATCAAATTTGCTTTTCTCTATCTTCTCATACTTTCCAAATCTTTGCATCCTCATTTGGCGGCGGTATTTAGCTTCAGCTGATGCAGGATCAAATCCAGTAATAAATTCTCCTGGAACAAAGTAATGAATAGGTAAACAGTAAATATACTAAAACTGTGACAGGTGATGATGAAAAACTAGAGCACCTGCTTTATTGAGATAAACTTTCTTGTCAGCTTTGATCTCTGATGTTTTAGGAGCTTCAATGCGTTGTCTCTTAGACTTTCTCACCAAGCTAGAACCATTATTGTCAGGCGAATTGAATTCAGCCACCTTCTCTTGACCACTAATCTGCCTTTTAAGAGTGTCCTCAGCATCAGATATAGGCGACAGCACTTGGAGGTCCTGTTAATTGCCGAGTTACAATGGCTATTTGAAGATTTACTCGAAATCCATTTTTAAAAGTAGGACCATGTGCAACTTACATGTACAGCTGCTGTTGAACATTCAATATGGCTCCTATCAATACTCAAATTAATTTCATCAGCATCATTAAATACATCAGGGTTATTTTCTATTTTGGTCAAATTAGAATCACATGATTCCTGTTTTATTGCATCATTCACTGTCTCATCTCGTTTGATTGCTTCAGAGACATTTTTAGCACTGTTATGCTCATGATCTGTCCCTTCATTACTCTCATCAGCTATGTTAGTATTACTTGTGCTGATCATTTGCATAATAGTTCTGACTTCTTCTTCCTCCTCTGAATCTGGGTAATCAGGTAGTTCTGCAATGATATCTGCCGCTCGAGGAAGGGGTTCCAACTTGAAATCAACATCGAAATCAGATTCTTCAGTATCATGATCTTTATCAACTTCACTCATTGTGCCTTAGTATAATGCTATCTCAAGAGAAGTTACATCAATGAGATTATCTATCCAACCAAAAAAACAACGGAAATTGAAAAGTAAATATAACAGATTATTTAGTTGACTGTCACAAAGTTACAATGAACATGCATGAATGACATCAGATAATGGAACAACTAACAAATTGTGAAGATGCAGCTTAGATCCAAATTCCATATCAAGAGCCACCACAGGAACACATCATCCAGAGTTTGCGATGATTCAGTGCAAAACAAAAACAGTTAATGCAATGTCTGACTGCCATTGCACCCACATATTACTGAACATGCAACTCATGTCTCTCCTTTCCACAGAGAGAGCAACATAATCAAAACAGCACCATAAGAAATGAGCCTACAGGCTACTTAATTTAAAGTACAATGTTTGCCCTGCTAAGTGCCTAAAGATACGTCGTTTCATTTCTGTTTTACCTAGAACGAGACAAGAATAAGAATTTTCAAAAAATTAAGGCAATGAATTTAAATAAAATGAAATAGATAAAAGATAAAATCTGACAACTCAATTATTACATTTCACTCGTCATAATTTAGTTGTCAGATTTTAGATCTGACCTCTGTTTCTCGCGCGCGCACGCCTTCATCGTAAGTCTTCATCGTTTCGGCTTGTCGATCGACGATAAATCCTGCTGGTGAGAATTCCGTAATTCTGCGTGCGCGGAGTAAACTTATTTCTATTATAGTTTTGTCAGATGTTACCTGACCTGTTTCTCGCGCGCGGCGCGCGCGCCTTCATCGAAGGCCGAAACACGGCCTGTTTCGGCCTTCGATGAAGGCGCGCGCGCAGCGCGCGAGAAACAGGTCAGGTAACATCTGACAATTATAGTTGCCGGATGTTGTTTTTTGCGCGCGCCGCGAAAATAAGATCGCGGCGCGCGCTCGAACGAAATTTTCGACAGGCGCTGTATGAGTATCATGGATCGATAAATCAAAAATGGTACGCCGACGCGCGAGAAACTTAAACACTGAAATGTGAAACAGCACTCAGCAGGACAGCAGGTTGCAGATAAAATCTGACATTCTGTCAACGCAACGCGCGCTATAATAATTGTGGGATAACTCAATACTCCCTACCGGCCTACCAGTACCACACCACCACCCACCCTCGCTGCAGGCAGGATTTTATCCCTGGCACATGGCAAGGAATTACAATTGTACGGAATTGCAATTATGAATTACGCGGTGCCGACGGGAAAAACCCTACAATCATTTAAGACAACATCTAAGATCACAAATTAAAACAAGAGGCGGTGGTGGTACTTTGGAATTAAAAATGAAACGTGATACGGCGATACTTATAACATAGATGATAAACAAATAAAATGGAAATAATTATTAAGTTAGAGTGGATTCCCCATTCGCGCTTACATCCAGTATCCACTTTCAGATCCGGTTAGCTTCAACATCGTGAACGTCTTAACGTCAATTTTCAGCATTTCATCTCCATTCTTCCAGGTCAAAGTCAAACTGACCAGATTGCGACTGCTAGTGCCAGAGTGAGATACTAATCTCCTCACAGAATTGAGTTCTCGGTTCAGAGTTGAAAATACTTTCAGCTTCAGGGGAGGAGAAAGTCTCTGGATATTTTATGCGTGAGTGGGAGTTTGCCACATGACATCTGTTTAGCATTCATCCTGTCACGCTGTCTGCGGTTCTTGAACCAGTTGCTGACTTGGGTCACCGTTAGTCCTGACTTCCCCGATATATCCTGCTTCTCTGAAATGAACGGGAGTTCATTACACAGAGTGAATGGAGATGACTAACTTGGAGCTGATTGCAGGACGACTGATCCATACACAAAACACAAAACTCACCCGATGGAGAGGGGTACTGGTTGGTATCGTAAAAATCCTTGAGGTAGTTCCGGGACTTCCCCTTGAAGCAGTAGGAGGTCTCGTCTCCGTCCCAAATAGTGCGGGGCAGAGGGTACTTTTTCCGCAGCCTGTACCTGAATATAAAGTCATGTGAGTTGTGAGTGTTACCCGTGACAGAATCGATAAAACTGGGAATAATATATCATTCAAGTACCTCAAATGTGCGGCGTGGATGTTCATTATGTGATTTCAGTTTGAGTTTGCACACCTCTATAACTTAAAATTTAACTGATTGATGGGGACTCACTATTATTTTAGACAATGACCTCAGCCTGAACATTGTGTGCAGAGTAGTGTCTGCAGAAAGCAAATCAAATCTGTACCTGTCTACAGCGGTGAGAGTCCGTCCCCTCATTCGTTCCGCTTCGTTGTAATGAGCTTGCATCCACATCTGCTGTAGGTCACCATGGAAACAGTGGCTAAAGTGTCGGGACTGGATCAGGTAGAAAAACTGAAAATAGCAGTGGCTATAAATAGAGTTGGGAATAATATCTAATGGTCGACACGGGTATGGACATACGGATACCAACGACTTGGAGTTAACCTGATCAACTCTATTATATTGGTACAGGGGCCGGTCAAAATTTGAATTGGCACCGTAAAATAAGATTATTCAACACTCAAATTCCAAATCATGGAAAACTAAGTTGAAAACAAACAAAATTACATCCTGGTCATATTTAAGAGCAGTAAATGTATGATTATGAAGCCTGTTAATAGCAAGACTGACATATGGCTCCGTGAAATTCGGATTTAATGAAGCTATATCAAACATTCAGCTTCTTGTTCCTCGAACAGAGTTCATGGAACAAACTTGATCATGATGTGAAATGACACTTACGCCGAGGTTTATGTTCATTGTTCATGCAGGAATGAGTGTGAACGCACCTGTTGATACTGCTGAGTGTAGAAACTGACGTACACCCTCGCTCTGGTCAGTGTCTCATCTTCCAGAGGAGATGGCGGGTGGAGAGACCACACGAAACTCGTCAACTTCTCCATGTTACCCTCCTCAAGCAGCTGGTTAATCCTCCCCACCACACCCTCCTGCACACCACATGGTGCGGACCATGTGGGACCAGGGGGCTCCACTTTGCAGTGGTCAGTGGATACCATCTCTGTGGGCTCTGCTTTAGTTAGAGGGTAGGTGGGCAGGAATGAGGTGGGAGGGAAGTAGGGTGGGAAAGTTGTGAAGCTGGCAGGTGGAAACTCCGCTGTGGGCGGGTTGATGTAGGAGGGAGCACATGGGGACACAAAGGTGGGCGACTCCAGGAGATGGTTGGGAGACCCACTAGGTGATAGGAAGCCGGTGATCGGTGAGGTGGGCTGGGAGGTGGGCAGGAACATCTCCCCTGGACTGGAGGATGAGGAGAGGGGCGTGGTCTCTGTCGGTGAGGGGGTGACGTCCTCTTTAGCTGTCTGATGATCTTGTGACACGTTGTAAAGACAAGAGCTCGGGTTGTAGGAGAAGAGACTGGTCTCTGGGTCGGGGGTTTCGTACTTCATACTGACAGTAGGGTAGTAGGTGGAAACTGCATTCATCACGGCACACACGGTGTATATCGCACAAATCAACTCAAGCAGGTAGTAGAATGATCAGCTGACGTCACGTCAATGTGGGGATGAGAGAGAGAGCTTGACGCCCTGATGGCTAATGTTTATAAACTGATTACCGCTGGTTGCGACACGTGATCAAATTCCCGTGACGAGCGATCGGCACGTGATTTCTCTCTCACACACAAAGTGAACTGACTGAACCCCGTGTCTGATAATTTTTCACAAAAATGCGGGTAGTTTCAGGTGTCAGGTTAGATCGCATCGGAATAATAATTTGGGTGAAAACACGAACATTCAAATAGCTGGGGGTGTGAGAGTTTCCCATATTGTTTTGGAAATGTTGTCGCTTGTCGCGTGGGAATTCCTGCGGGAATGTAAACCTCCTGAGGTGAAGAACAACAATTCATTCCCGTGTGGGAAAAAGTGTGTTTGTGTGTGTGTGTGTGTGTGATACTGGTTACAGTTCCAGTGAGTCTGCTCTATGGTAAACACGGACGCTACACGCACCTGCCCACGGAGGGAGAGAGCGGGTTCTGGGACCACACTGCTGTTGCCGTGACTGGGAACAGTCATCAAAACAAGGGGAAGAAAACGCGATGGGAAAACTGTGGACAGCTGTGTGTCTGAGAACACGTTCCATTCCATCTAGCCCTGTGTAACGGGGTAATTCGGTTAAAAATATCTCGTGCGAAACATTGAAATCATCATGTTTTTTCACGATCACTGACATGGTTTCCGTATTAGAACAATTCTCAGTGAACATATGAATATCATCTCTGTCACATTGGAGCCACATCCGATCTCAATCGGTGTGTTTGGGTGTGTCTCTTACTATAGATCACAAACCCCTGTATCACTATCAGTATGACTCAATTAGCCAGCCTATCGAGTAATTGCCTGCCTACGCCAAAGTGTGGCCCCCATTAAATATCAATTACTTCAACCCAATTGTAATTAGGAGTGGGGCTTATTGTTCACTTTGGTGGCAACTATATGAGTGACAACGATTGTTCATCACGCCCCTTCACCCGTATCGATAATTGATGATTATCATTAATGAAATTGAACGTACATTTCAAACCAGCGTCGGAGAGCAAAGTTGGGATTTACTTACTTGAACAGGCCTTGAGACCCACCCTATCTAACTGATAAAGGTCTTGTCCAATTCCAAACTGATCGTCACACCGCCAAACATCCGCTCTCTACCGACAACAGCTTGTATCCATAATCCAACATGTGTCACGTGACCCCCTCCCTGATCACATGACATTCCCACACACACACCGTGTGGATATGGTTCACTATGGTGGAGAGAAAGAGAGATTAGATTATTGTGGAATATACGGTTTGTTGTTCACACATTCTGACACACACACACAAACGCACACACACAGACACGCATAGAGCTCTCCCAAACATGGGGCGTGGCAAGGTAACAAGCCATGGTCATTATGACAAGTCATTGTCCGTTTCGCGCGATTCACTCCCATGTAAACACATACACACACTGGGAGAGAGTGTGACGGGCGAGAAGTCGTGGGAAATCGGTATAGTCAGGATTCGGGCGAATTATCATCACTGACACCAGGCTGAAGAACTCCTTTGAATAGATATTGAAATGCTGGTGAGCTTTCAAGATTTCCTTAGAAGGAAGTTGATCAAAAATTCTAAACCTCGAAAACTCTGAACCTTTTAAACCCCATTTTGAATTGAAAATGAAAATGAAACGGCCCAAAGTAATCCAGGTCGTTCCCCATACTATGGATTATGGATAACTCAATTTGAACCCAATTACTAACTCCTCAGGTGGCACGAAAGTATTGAAACACCCAAATCTCGCTATTTCCCATTCCCATGACAACGCGGAAATCAACTGTTTTACACAGCTGTTACATCACAACCATGACGTCATACTTTATAGCTGCGACAGATATGTACAATGCACATAGTCGGGACTGTGAGCATTGTGCATATCTGTAGAAATCCAGGGACGGACAGGAAGCTGCCTGCGAACAGTCTCAGTCTATGATAGCAGCACCTATTACTGAGGATGAATTAGCAGTGACAGTCTCGGTGATCTACTGTTTACTTGGAAATTCCCACTATAACCCTGATCTCGTCATACTGATGAGGTATGGTCCTGTTTTCCGGGTGATGAAGTCAGGGTCGGGATAGGGTGGGGTGAAGTGATCATGGCGTCAGTATGTCAGTGATCAGCTGTCACTAGTATAACGGGGAAGCAGGGATATGAGGTAGGAGTGAAACAAGTGGCAGATTGAGCATCATTGGGAGATTCAGATCCGGATATTGTGTGTGGGGATTATCAGTAACAGCTACTTTTTCACTAGTGAGAAATATCCTGGTGATTTCCTTGGTTCTGCTGCAAGACCAGGCTGTATCAAGAATTTGGGGACGCCTGCATAGATATCATGCATCAAAATCAGATAATGGGAAATCATACTTCCCATTAACTAAGCACTTGGAGTGAAACACCATACCTCAATTAACAAGAGCTGAGCATGTAGTATATATGGGGTTGATGGTGTCACTCAGTCAATCCAATCAACTGGTACATCTCACCCAATCAAGAGAACTAGACACCGTTCATACTGTGATGGCTCTTATTGGCGAGGTATCATAATGTGTGATCCATATGGTTTAGGAACACAGCAGAATTAAAAAGAAAGAGTTTTAATTGAGTAGGAAATCATAACTGAACCTATGAAAAG
The DNA here is from genome assembly GCA_946803715.1 of Beroe ovata. Classification (NCBI taxonomy): domain Eukaryota; kingdom Metazoa; phylum Ctenophora; class Nuda; order Beroida; family Beroidae; genus Beroe; species Beroe ovata. The sequence goes on along the minus strand of CAMPET010000066.1, from coordinate 47,258 downwards.
GGACCGTATAACTGAACCTATTTAAGGCCAAAGGGGTTGTATGGAAAGGTACCTATAATAGATGCGATCTTTGAAAACGCGAAGCAGAACTGAATCAAACGCCAGGATCACTAGACTGAGGAAAAAGGCGTGATAACTTGGGATATAAATGTCAATAGCTGTGTCACATATAGGGTGGCTGAAAGATTGGGATACATGAGACACAATAATATACCATCGCATGACCAATCAACGTGGTCATAGTGATGACAGACGTTGAAATTTCTATATCCTGAAATCAGCCACTTCTAGGGTTCTTCATAGATGATGGGAATTATCTATGATGATCTGTTTGGGAAGAACTCTGAGTGTTTGGTATACTTGTTCATGTAGAAAAGGAATTAGTATGTCGTTCCCAAGGATAGCCAGAGCTAGGATTTAGCATGGGTGAGAAGTGAAAATACCGGTATATTGGTGTCCGGATAGATATGTTTGTGAGTGCTTGCTACACATTGAATTGGATAATCATAACGGGGAATCTGAGGATAATATCATAGATTCCAGAAATCAAATAGTTGAGTGATTGTAACGAAATTTTCCTCGCGTTTACGATACGGATAAGCATGCTTGGTCCAAGATTATAATTGATAAACTTTAAAGTTAAAAACGAAATCAAACTAAAGAAGTTCTCGCGTATCCCTGATCGATTCACCCCCGCTGAGATTCCTCATTGTTCACCGGTTAATCTCCTCCACCGTCGTCTCCTTGCTGTCTCTCCCTTTGAACGATGTCGGAGACCTGACCTCTCTTATTGAGCTGCTCATCCCAGGACTAAAACTAGACTGGTGGATAGAGGAGTTGGGCGTGGATCGAGGGGTCCGGTGACTGTCCATTTCCAAGGTCACCAGCAACTCATTCTTTGATTTTACAGTCGTCTCCAGCGTCTTCATGTACTGATCTTTCTGTGCCAGCAGAGCTTTCAGATTCTGTAATTCCTCCGCCATTTTCATGTTATCCCTCGAGCTTATCTCACTCTTCTGCTTCGCTTTAACCCCTGCCAAATCATCCTTCAGCTGAGCAGCCTCGCCCTGCAGTTCCTGACAATGCTTAGTCGTTCTGTCCAGATCTATCACGAGAGCTTTGATCTGGTCCTTGAGCGCGTCTGCCCGCAGTTTACTCTCCACCCTGACGTCTGGCGCCACTCTAGCTACCACCAGCTGCATGGCCCTCACCGACTCCATCTCCTTGCGGACCACCTCGTACACACCGTTAGACACGTCATTCAGGTTGATTTCCACAACCCTATCCCCGGGTAGGAGTCGGTGTGTCTTCCCAGCGGAACTGTTCGGCTCCACCCTGTCTATGAGGACACCGTGCTGCCCCTCCTTGAGTTCAATCCCTCTGGGGATCTGGGATGTGATGGAGGGTAGATCCACAGATACTAACTCCAGAGTTTCACCTGGTTTCAGCACGTTACAAAGGTTATACATGCTGCTTCCCTTCTTAGCCTTATCAACTTCCTTCTTCAACTTCCTACACTCTTCATCCCTCTTCCTCAACTTCTGATTGGCTACCTCCAAATCCTTCTCTATGTTGGTCAACTCTCCTCGTGCTGACTGCTCCGAGTTCTTGATTGCCTCCAACCCCTTCTCCTGAGCGAGGAGTGCATTCTCCAACCGCGCTACCCGTGCCCTGCTATCCTCATATTCCAGCTGCAGCGACTCTATACTCTCGTTCAAATGCCGGTTGTCTTGTTCTAGTTTCCCGTTCACCGCTATCTTCTGTTTGATTTCATCAGCAAAATCCTCGTTGACAGTCTGTAGACGAGATACTTCTCTTTTGTTAACGTCCAGTTGTGCTTCTGCCTCTATGCGAGCTACCTAGATGTTTCGTATTATGCCACGAGATCAAAGGGAGAAAGTGAGTTCCAGCCATACGGCCACAGATGGTCCTTCAAATACAATGGAATTGATCTCGAAAAAAAACATTGTAAATAGGAGAAAATTCCCCTCCCACCCACTTACCTCAGCAACACGAAGATCTGAGCGGTTAGTGTCCAGATCCTCGTAGGTCTCATTGAGCTCCTTGACCCTCAACATTAGAGTGCTCTCGAGTGAGGACACGGTTTGTTGTAGAGCATCGCACTGGGTAGAAAAAGAAGGGGAGTTAAGGAAGAGGACGAGTGAAAATTCGTCCTACTTTGTAAAGTGTGAAACTCCAGATTAGGTAATGAGGGAGATCTCAGTCTTAGTATTCCCGAATGACTTTCATCCAACCCTAGTGCGACTGTGTCAGTGTGGACCCCACTGGCCCAACCTCTCCATGCGTGTCTCTGACCTGTTTGGCTAGTAGGGCGAGTCTTTCGTCGTCCGAATCGAAGAACAGAGCTGGGTTAATCTCACCCTCCTGTTTCTCTACCGCCAACACCTCATTCCTCTTGTGTAGGAGCTGGTTAGCCGTCTCTAACTGGACAGACTGGCGCCGGGTGACATTCAACTGTGTCATCTGAGGGAAGGGGGGAGTGAGAACGGTGGGGTATACGGGGAATTGTGGTAGCTAGTTTTTGCCCGCTGCTATCAAATGCAAAGGAGGGTTCAGGAAAAGAGTTGGTGATCTCTCATACCATATTCTTATTCTGTTCCTCTAAATCCTTGACCATTCCATCCTTCTGCTCTAGGGCTTTCTCCAGCGCTGCGATCCTGTTACTGTACAACTTCTCCAGTTCCATGATAGTGGATACCACTGCCTCGGCTTTGTTGTCCTGAGTGTCAGTGATAAGTCATATTGTGTGAAAATTTGGTATCTACGATCGAACGCCGTATACATCAAATTACTGGATGGAACATGCGAAGCTTCCAAACCAGCTCATATTTTCTAGATGATCACTTGTAGTTTTACTTAATCAGTGCATGAATGGATTGCGGAGATTCATGAAATTCTTCTCGAGTCAAATTAAACTTACCTTGTTCTTCTTCATAAGATCTTGATTGGAAACCTTGAGTTTCTGAATCTCTTCCTCAATCTGAGATTTCTGAGCATCTTGCTCAATGCTCATGCGTAGTGCTTGCTCCTTCAGGTCGTGGTATGCCTTTTGCATAGACGTCAACTGAAAAATATCGATATTAAGACATTGATAACGTGAAAATATATCATGAAGAAGAGTGAACTGGAATTCGCACGAACCTCTGACTGAAGGACCTCCAACTGTCGGAGTTTCGGTTTCGTCTCCTCGATCTCAGCAAGCAGGTTTTTATACTGCCGCTTCAAGTCAGCCTGAGGGGAAGGCGGCACTTTAACAACAATGTCGACATCTATTGGTCGACGTTTCCCCTTTGGGGACCTCACTTCCAGGGTGGCTTTAGTGGCTGGGATGGCTACTGTCCGGGAAGACGAGCTCATGATAGCAATTAAAATGAGAAACAAAGAAACAAAGTCAAGTTAACCTTTTGGTCGAGTGCCATGATCGAGCGCGCGTGTGTGTGCAGTGTAACCCAAGGTGCTGAGGTTTGCAGGTAAAAAAGAATTTGGTAAATTATAGCTATCCATCAGCATGGCAACATCTGAGACAAGCCACCTCAGCCGCCACCCTAAATTCAATTTCGCCGTGAGATTAGCTCTCTCCTACATAAATGTTACGTGTGACGCAGAGATGTGCATACACAATACACGTGATCAAACACTCCATCATATACATCCGTTTGGGGGTAGGATTGTTAGTGTAACATCCCTGCAACACACTGTCGCAGTTGGTGTCAATCACAGACTTTGGTTCTAGTGGCAGTGACAGTCATGACAGGTGGCAGGCGCCACACTGTCGCATTGTGACATATGTGTGCTCGGAAACATGAGACAATGAGACATGCACAATAATCTGTCCGGCTAAAGAGCCGTAGGTGAGACGAAACAGGGAAGGGATTGGGGATATGGTCTATATCTACGGGGAGTCAGGATGGATGAAAATCGGATAATCACAGAGCTGTCGGACACTGAAAGATAATGATATCCAGAGCTCATGAATCAGAAAGGGGGCTGAGATGATTATCAAACATGCGATTAACGTTTATAAGGAACACAAAAGGAGTATTAATCATGGACAGTTGATTGAGAACTGTCAACATAAACAATCAGCAACATCCATGACACGCGCATAGCTCTGTATCAGATTCTCCTCATTCCAACACACACACACTGTGATCACACAGAGAGAGAAGGGAGGGGGCGTGCTGATCATCACAACTCACGTGGGGCATGGACTTGTGTATCTGTTCCGATGATATTGTATCCTCCTCCTCTTCCCCCTCTGATATGCAGGGTAGTTTTATCTCATATCCCGGTCTCCCACCCTCCCCCTCCACCAGATCTATGATATTCCCCTGTCTGTCCGTCTGGAAACATCCCCCTAGTCGTTTCAGTCTCCGACACAGTTTCCGGTGTTTCCCCGTCAGTGTCTCCGTGTCCGACGCGTCCGATTCCGATGTCTCCGAGTCGGAGGTGTCGGTGTCGTCGTACGCTGCTCCGTACGACAAGGAGTCTGGTTTATCGTCGGGAGAGGGGGTGAGGTGTGACGGCTGCTTGCAGTCAGCATAGCTGGAGATCACAGACACAGAACCAATGCTACTCTGTGGCGTGTGGAATGTTCTGTGTGAGTGAGCGTCCGCGTAGTGCTCCGAGCCAGGGCTACAGGAGTGAAAATCGGAGTCAGGAGTGGGGATGAGAGTGGTGTCAATGTGGAGTGGTGGTGATGACACCTCTACTGGAGGAGCATCAGTGGTGTCATCAGAGGATCTGGTGTAGAGCTCGAGTAGTCCCTCGACCACACTTGACTGGCATGACGAGCCATTGGATGCGGTTATTCCATAGTCTTCAAACAGTTCTGCATCACTTTCATCCGACTGAGGCGGCTTGACATGAACACTGGATGAATGTTCATTGAGAGGTTGCATTGTAGAGAGCAGATTCCTGGAGAATTCCTCAGTCGCATGAAAATCCAGAGACACATCACTACCATCTTGAGCTGGGGGAGCATTGACATCCAGTGATATACAACTGAGTTCATCACCATGCTCCTCTTGGGCAGCGAGGAGCGTGACTTCCCCGTAGTGATAGCAGTCGTCAGAACCGTCAGATATGTCACAGATATCCATGACGTGACAGTTGCCATTGCTTGACGAGGAATCGGACAAATCACACTCAACATAGTGGATATCCTCTGTGTCAGACAGATCAGAGTGATATGTCACATCAACTCCTATAGTAGCTCGCTCTCCCGACTTAATCTTGCTAGGTCGTCGGGTTTTCTTAGGATGACTCGCAGCTCCAGCATCGTCACTAGATGACGAGTATTTGGGGAGAATGACAGCGTTAGACTCACTGGAATGCAGGGATGAGGGATGATTCTCACTCATCATACTGCCACGCGGACTGGTCCCAGTCAGGTTTTCATAGGTTGAGTCTGTGAAGTTGTGTTTGTCCGTGTCGAGAGACGTTGAGAAACTCTCATCACAACCATCAACTATCTCCTCAATTTCACTCTTCAGTCTCTCGACCGACTCTCGGAGAATAGCAGTTGATCCGGTCCCCACTGAACTCCGACTGTTTGCCTCCGTCTCAATTGATATCTGAGATAGGAAAGTCTCTGAATGGAATTCCCTGATTAACGGAACATCGTCTGATGGTTCTTTGGGGTGGGGCTGATACTGGTCACCCGCGTCTGTGTCAACAACAGTCACACTGACTGCAGAGTTGTGGTTCATCTCACCTCTCCCTTCATTCTCTGAATCTTGTGCTCTGGGAGTGAGAGAATATGTGAAACAACTGTCATCCTTAGCACCATTATCGTCAAATGCAGCTTCTCTCTGTTGGAGGTCAGGCAAACTGTATCCTTTTCGTAGGTGCGGTCTCTTCACTTTATCAGCACAAGAAGCAGCATCAGTTTGCGGTTCAAGTGTCGAGCCAGGCTCCTGTTGCTCGTTAGAGGTCTGTACACAATCCTCTTTAACCAGACTTCCCAGTGGGTCTCTCAGAGCTGACTTCATCTTCTCAGGACTGAAGTACTTCTCTTCCAGCATGCTGGTCTTCTGCTCGAGAGCGCTGTAGAGCAGTTTAGTCTCCGCTAGGAGGGACAGACTCTCTGAGAGTGGCAGGCTCTCCGAGAGGGGGACTCCCTGGTCACTGTCATTGGTCTGAAAACTGCTGTCTGTGCTCGTGTACACGTTGTCCTTGTCAGATGTCTCGATGTGTACCGATACCACGTCCTCAATATCGGAATCCGTGAGTGACGGGACCTGTAACGTGTCAGTTTCCGATAGACACGTCATATCGCCGATAATCTCCGCTCCACCTGCCTGTTTCAGACAGATCTGTGCCCGGATGTAGTCGAGGTACTCCTCGTACTCATCATTGGAAGCAAAGTTCTCCCGCTCAAGGTCGAAGTTGTCCCAACTCATGTCATGCAGATGACTCGTCACGACTGACAGTTTTCTCGGTGTGCTAACACCGGATACACATTCTGAGCACGACTCTGTGGTGGTGGGTGAAACCACCCGGAACACAGGAATGATAACCTCTTCCTCACCACTCTCCTCTTCCTCACCACTCTCCTCCTCCTCACCATTCTCCTCTTCATCACCATGGTGATCGGCTGGCCGGTAGCTGCTGCTACTCTCACTGACATTCACCCCGCTATCTGAGCAACAACTCTCATGTAGCATGTCACTCTTTGCTGTCATGTACAACAGCTGGTCATCACTAGTGTCACTAGAACAACACGACGTCCCGAAACTCACCCGACATGACTCCGAACTGAGGTGGAGAGAGCGGGGGGTAGGGGTCGCATCCCCATCCCTCTCCGTACCAGGGGTTGTGGCGTTCTCGGGTTGTAGTGGGATGGTTTGCCCCGTCAGGGCGGGGTCGACAGTAGGGTGGGATTGGTGGGGTTCTGGTGGGTTGTTGTAGCTGACGAGGTCGTTGTACAGGGATTCCTCTAGACAACTGAGAGTGTCTGAACGAGCTGAACTATCCCCCACCACTGAAATAGATGCGTTGTTAATAATGTATGGGATCACGGATCATGAGTACCCAAAATGAGGTCGTGTGAGAATGAGGAGGATATGGTATTATAATTCCACGTGTGAGGATCGTAATGAGGATTCAATTCTGCAAACTCACTCGAGTCCGTGTTATCCTCACGCTTTTCCCCCTGAGCTCCCATCCAACAGTTGTGCATGGCATCAAACCCAGAGGAGATATCCTGCTGCTTCTCCAGAACCACAGGGTCGTCAGTGTTGTCCAGTATTGGTTTGTCTATCTCAGGGGACATGAGGTTCAGTGCTCGCTCTATAGACCTGAGAAGAGCAGTGGATCAGATCTGGGAACCAAGCCCAACAATAATCTAGAAAATCAGTTCAGGGGGATGATTGGAGAATGGTTTCATGGGACTAGAAGAAGGGCAAAACGTGTCTTGATGATAGCGATTCTTGACTGGTTTTATCATAGTTCGATCATCGCTGCTCTCAACCTCCAAGAAAACCATTCTGGCTTTGATCTACAATATTACAGTTGAATCTGATGATCATATCGTATCGTTATACCCTATGGAGACGTTGTCAGGGTCCATCGGCTGGTAGCTGTCCTCCTCATCACAGTCTGTGTCTCCAAACACGGTATTATCCTCGGCATCCACACTCACGCGTGAACCGTGGGATGATGCCAGAGAGTCTGGGGAGAGACAAATGGAAATAAGAACCAAATACTCGTCACAATCCATACTCGTTAAAGTGCGTACTCGTCACAGTGTGTTATAGGTACTCGTCACAGTGTGTTATACTCGTCACCGACTCATCTTGTTACAGATTCGCAACTAGAGACGAGCTTGTGACGATAGATTGACTATATTTGACTCACGCATGCTGTGAGATGTCTGTACTCCGGAGCTGGACACAGAATTGGTGATCTGTGTGTGACTTGACGTTGATAGCTGGCCGAACAACTGAACGGGAACATCATTGGTAATCGGATTTACTACTAATATCATGATTAGTTTCAGAATCAATGTGAGGTGGCAAAACAAGTATTCCTACATCTGGTGTGGAGGGGGAGAGTCCTATGACAAACTTCACATCCTCGAAGGGGACCCATCTACGTTGCAGTAGAACAGGACAGTCTGAACTCTTCAGAATTCGGTCTGGGGTTATTTGTTCCAGGTTTTCAACATGGATTCATGGGTTGTCATGAGATAGATCATGATTTGGAAGAGATGCCGAATAAGAATTTTGCACGAAATCAATTCCCGTGCTAACCAAAGTGAGGTCTCCTCTCCATGAGATGGTATCTCTGGCACGGATCCAGCTGGTACTTGTTAACCAGTTCCGATATGATGCGCCCAGTGGATGCGTCCTCTGACACCTCGACAGCTCCACGCCCAAACGGCGCGTTCCTTGAGTACTGCAGAGCTTCGTCACCGAATACCTGACGATAATAGATATGATTGTCTCGGATCAAGCAACGATAGATTCCTCATTTTCGAGACGACGAATCTTACAATTACAAAGTCATCATCTCACCAGCATGATAGCTTTTGGTTTCTGTCTCACTTCAAACCGGTAGTTCTCACAGGTGTCCCACTCTTGGTGTAGAAACAAGGGACGGTCAGTGTCGAGTAGGGGTCGGTCTGGAACTGAAAGAGATCATCAGGAGCTTTTTAATGGAGGAGTTTTGAGGAACAGGGCTCGGGGAATGGTCGGATTAAGACTAAAAAGTGTGGCGAGAAGTTTGTGTGTGTGTGTGTGTGTGTGTGTGGATGTGAGTGGGGGTGTTTACTGGAAGTTTCGAAGAAGTTGGCACACAGGAAGAAGTCCTTGTCCGTGCCGGGGAGGGTTAGTTTAGCATGGACTGTGGCGAGCAGTTCCCGTGCAGTGGTGTCACGAGATATGAGGAATCCCTTGTAACCCTCTACCCCTCCGTCTATCTGATCTGCCCAGATACGGATCAGATTCTGCTCATCGGATCTGAGGAGAGTACAATACACACATTCCGTACACAGTAAAACAGACATTAGACACACACACACAAACACACATAGTACACACACACACACACACACACACAGACACACACACACAGACACACACACACACAGACACACAGACACACACACAGGTCAAAGACACACACACAAGACACACACAAAACACACACACATATACACTCACACAAATCTACACAGACACACAGACAC
>CAMPET010000066.1:16751-35383 GCA_946803715.1 Beroe ovata | reverse complement strand
CCCACCCCCCCCCCCCCCCCCCAGCACACACCCCCTCAACCCCCCACACCCACACACACACAAACACACACACACACACACACACACACACACAAACACACACACAAACACACACATACTGACAAGGTCGCGCGCGCGCCACACACAGCCACTATCTGTTTACAGTGGTTTCATGTTGATCACATAATATGGTGATGCAATCGATATAGTGTGCACCAGAAAAGAAGGCATAGGATGAGGTGTTCACTTCAGAAGGTACAAATTGCAGTTCTCGAGGTTCCTACCGTTCTCGAGTTGTACTGGGTATGATAATCATGAGCCCTAGCCTCAATAATCATGAGCCTAGCTGCTTCACGATGCTCCACAGACAGCTGGTGATCTGACAAACAGCTGTACTTGACAATGTACTGAGAGTGACATGAGCCGCAGAGGAATTTGTAGATTGTGAAGAATACTGCGGATATTTACAAATTATAACACATTTTTTCTGGTTTTCAGCGAGCTCATGATATATTGCTCTCAAGACGACAATACATAGGTATCATTGAAATATGGTGTGCTACCTACTTGGTCTTTCGATAAGGATAAGGAAATCTGGGGGAGTTTGACCCTAAAAAACGGGCACAACTCCGAAAAAGAGTTCCATGAGTCTGATGGAAACTATAATTCGTAGCAATTTGAAGCTGGTGGTAGGCGAGGTTAAAATTCTAAGTGGTTCTGAGCTTATAATTCATTGAATTCTAGTTCCTCACATTTTTGAATTCGAAGACGATGTTGGGCAAGCTGGTAGGTCTGACTCCTGATAACCTAACCTCAGTCCGATTCATCATGTCGTACAAAACAGTGTTGACACGAGTGTGACACCAAGCGTGACACAAAGTGTGACACCAACACACACACAGACCAGTAACGCAACAGAATACAGAGAGGAAAGTGAGCGAGAGAGAGGGGGAATGTGTGAGATGATCGTAATTTACTAATTATCACATTGTACACATGAATTAGCCGGTTGCAAGATGGATGCCAATATGTTGCCAAGATGTTTCCACTTCATATTATTAATCGGAAATACCTGATAGTCTGGCAACTCAATATTATGTCGTAGTGGAATCTCGCATGCTTGTGATAAATAGGGTCTGAATTCAACACAGATTCCAAATTCGGGAATCGCCTGATTGGACGTGTGCAATATATGACATCCCCATTTCCATACCCATCAAAATGCACAGTAAATATTCCCGTTACTATGGCAACCTATGTTGGGGCATGAGAAGATACGAACATGAAACCTGATTGAGATGCTAACGCAATTTACAGGTATGAAATACGCGAGCTCTAATTTTGTCTGCAGGACAAGACAGGAAATCACTGTACGAAATGGGAAGTTGACCACGCCCACCACCCTAAGAACGAACCTCGAAGTTTATTTCAATATCCTGTGGATGGGTGGGCTCCTCCAGTACAAGAGACGGTCCTGACAAGTGGTTTGGGATACAAGATGGTGAGGAATTCCGTATTGCAGTAGTGTCATCATCCCCTGCACAAAGAACATTGTCACAGGGTTCAGATCGGGATGATGGGTCAGTTCTCGTTCATAACTCATTTCAAACAACTATAAATTTGACTTAACTTATAATTTGACTTAAAATTTGACTTTGGAATTCTATCATCTGGTCTCAGGCCGGAACGGAGTGGATGCAATAATATAATTTCCAGAACAATCCAGTAGCATACTCTCTAACCTGGTACAGCGAGTGAAGTATTGGGACACGCAGCAGGACTGGCCATGCTCCGCATGATCTGTGGTTGTGGACTCTCAGACCCATGTGGTCGTGTGGGGACCCCCAGTACACAAACCTCCCTATGAGTATGGTTGTCACCATGACAACCATTCCTCACACTGCCACTATTCGGTCGGGAGGGGATGGGCTTTACACACTGCTCGGTGAATGGTGAGCCGCGCATACTGATAGGTGATGACTGTGCTAGTATGGTGTTGGGAGCAGCTGATGATGGCAGGTCAGGAGTGATGTTTAGCGGAAGGGGGGAATCTCCTGCTGACATGATTGATGACATCGTGTGGTAAGCTGGCGGGTTGCCAAGGTGGCTGCTCGTGTTGCCAGGGCAACTAGACGGGGTCCCGAAGTTGTTGTAAGGGGGCGATGGGACCATGTCACTGTTCTGTTCGTTATTTGAACCTGTTGTAAATGTAATGGTAGGGTGATAGCCAGTTGTATGCGTCAATCCACAATTTGATTAAGTGTCAATTTAATTAAGTCCCAATCTAATATGGTGTCAAGATCAGTAATCAATATCTTATTCTTACTTCTGGTAGCCCAAACTTCACGGAAAGTGGGCTTTTTCGACGACGGTCTCTGGTTCCGTTTCACTGACTTTTTCTTGGTTTTTGATGAGTGTTTTGGCCGAGATTCTTTGTCCCTTCCTGAGCTCTGTGGAAGGATTTTCATTCAAAATTTCGGTTAAAACGTCCACAGCTACCGTCCGTCATTTAGTCACTACATGCTATCACTAGGCAAATAATACTTGTAAATTTAGCGTTAGAAGTGTAACCGAATTTCACGGATTTCTAATCTTGACGGAGGAACTCTACAACATCACGTGACATTCAGAAAGCTCTCTGATTGGCTGCTGTTGATCACGTGAGACATTGCTTGAGATCACTCGTATCACGATTGTGTTACATGTAACACAGCCAGGCTATGATTCTATCACATTGACAGGAAATTTATCACTGTGTCAAGATATTTACCACTACATGCATGTGCTATGTGGCTTGTAAGCATGTGGCGGGGATTGGGGGAAACCATTGGGATCATTGCGGAGTAAAGCAGAAATCAGGGGCTGCTTAAATTTCGTCAAGATTCGATATCTCTAGTTATATCTGCCACAGAATTGATGTTTACGAAGCCTCGGATATTTCTCGGAAAGAACTACACTCCGATCATATGTGGTGAAAGGAATGATAAACAGCAGAGAAATTGGCATATTTTAGACCGACCAGAAGAATGCAGATATCGACTAAACGAGGGAGAAGTTATTGACCATCAAGTTATTACCAAACAATGGGGCAATGGGGGTTATTTTGAATGTGTCCTACCTTGTAATGGGTGGTTACGATTCAGTGACCAAAGGAAAGCACACACACACACACACACANCACAAACAAACATACACACATACCTGTCTTGTAGTTGTACGATGATAAGGTGAGGACAGAGTGATAGATTCAGGAATCATTTCAAACGAGGTGGACGATTTAACAGACAGTGAACAGGAACTGTCCAGATCATCGTTGGACGGCGCAGATTTCCTCATACTGCGAGACCTGGGCAGCTTGGCGGGGATATAGGGGACCGAGTCGAGCATGGGCTTAGCTGTCCGTGTAGAGGAGGTCCTCGCGAAGAGTGGGGATGGAATTAGGGAGGGGTCCGCGGGGACAGATACCTGGAGAGATTGACAATGCGACAGGATATAATAGTGAGTGAGAGAATGGGGGGAATAGGCTAATACTTACCCAGGTTATATGGTAATATTGCTGTCTGAAGTCAAACTGGACTATTCGGGTGTACATGTTTGAGAAGTTGGATAATGAACAAGGAAAATTCAACCCTACGGTCTACGGACGTGACATACATAATAACTCCATACTATTATGTAACCAGAATGATAGCCCCATGTAACAAACTTAGTAATAGTAGATAGCGATCAGTAAGTCTTGAAGCAGTAGTTCGGTCAGTAACTGCAGGAGAAAATTCCGTGAACAGAGATTTCTGTACAGACATGAGGAATTAGGTTAGAGTCCTACCCTTTTCAGTTTTCGGTTCAGACTTCAGAGTTGCTTTATGATGTCGGGTTATAAGCCATTGTACAAAATTTTACAGTACTTTCAAGTGAATGGGAATGATGACCGACCGTGCTCTATTATTGTAGATAGTAGGTTTCAATATATCAGCTAAAGAGAGAAACCTACTCCACCTACAACATGAGAATCCTTTGCACAGAACAGATAATTTTGCGTGCTAGCATCCCCAAAAAAACAGCCTACAACTCCAAGTTCCGTATTTTAATTAGAATAGAAGTCAAGGCTGGTACCTCTAATTACCCTTACACTTTACAGTTACTACAAAGCAACATAGACTAAACACTACCCCTAGTAATTGGATCTATGGAGTCCACCTAGAAACAAGCTCGTACTAGGTTGCTGAACAATTAAACAAATACGGCTGCTACAGCTATAGTTCAAGAGTTAACACAGGTTAATTCCTCTGCCTGTAGTATAAGCCTTGACCTATCAAACAAAGCAACAACAAGCTTGTTGATGTGTTGCTTGATAGAATTGCAAAATTAAACTTTAGTTCATTTTCAGTTTTCGCGTTTTTCCTTTTGCTCCCATACTTGAATCCGTTTTCTAGCGTTCGCATTATAAAAAATTATAGATTGCAATTATAGATTGCAATTATAGATTGCAACAATTTCATGGGACGGACCAACTAACCTACGGCCTACCTGATTCTGTGTTTTGGTGGTCCGCTTCATATCATATCAAGATAACAAAACAACAACAACAATACACGATACACATGGTGAAACCAGATCACGATTATACCGCTACACACAGCAAGAGAGTGGAGAGAGGGGAGTGTAACATATGTGAGGTGGCAGCACATGGTGGCACATAGCCAGGGTGCCACCTCCCCCCCACAAACTATAAGTGTGTGCCCCACTCTCTCTCCTCCCCTGGTTACAACACATACCTAATCAAGAGAGAGAGAGAGGGAGACGGTGTATGATATCCATATCAGTCGAGGATTTTTGATACGTGGATCAGAAACCTCCGAGTACCTTCCATCCTTACTGCCCCCTGTACCCCATTAACTACTGGCTCATACTGGCTCTTCAACTGAACACTGAACAGTCTCCACACTCCACTGTGCACGTGTTTCGAAGATTCAGCTCTGAAAAGAGGAAATATGATTTGTGACCTAGCTGTCACTTAAAATATTATAAATGACCACACCCCATCAGGTAGTAAGTTGAATATGATACAAAAAGGGGCAATTAAGGGAAACACCCATCCAGAAGACCAGCATAGATTCTTGACATCTGTCATAAAATTATCACGGTATTATTCATGCTAATAGTAATATTATAGATGCCGCTCCAAATTCTACATGGGCTTCAATTTTATTGCATTCTAATTCTTCGTGAAGTTTCCAAGAATGTCGACTCTGCTAAGGTGAGAAGGTACATTACTACCAGAAGCTGAGTATCCGAATGATTCCAAGTAAAAATGGTGGAGTATTTTGCTTGTACTATTATATTGTCAGGCATGAGGAAACTCTAGTTTTCCATGGGCATGTAATTTGCAAGTTTGCAAAACCACTCCCCTTGACTTGTACATAATATTCTCAACATAAAGCCTCTCTCTCTCCCAAGTCAAGGGTAGGGAAGCTCTATGACCGCTGCAGCAACTCAGAGCAACAGCATATACTCCATGAGACAAGGTGTTGATCCCTGCAATTCCAAATTCGGAAACTTCTACTCTCAGGACAGGACGGCACAGAAAGGAAGGTTTCCCCTGCTAACATGAAGGTCTGCAACGTGATCACATGATCACACGTCACGTGACTCAGAGATCATGTGACTGTGCCGCGTGATGACAGCCAGGAAATCTCATTGGTCGAAACGGACCGGGCTTACTTCATAGTAACACCAAACGGATTTTACACATGGCTGTGCTGAAAGATGCGTGTCATCGAAAGATTTTCTAAGCTCAACTTGACAGTTGCAATGCCATAAATGGAGATAAAACGCACAATCCCTGGAATCGGGTGCAAGGAGCGCTCTCATTGGCTAACCGAGAGCTGTTGAAGAGAGCCCTATAAAACATTGGTAGTTAGGACTCAGAGCACAGATTACTGTTTAATTTGTTGTTTAGCGTGTAGACTTGAATACCAACCTTTACGAAAACCATGGAGGACGAAACCCCAGCCATCGTTGTCGACAATGGATCAGGTAAACCACTCTCAACATGACTTAAAACTTCATTCTTCTGGAAGTATAATGATCCAATTTGACCCAAGCATCTGGAGTTCATATCTAGAATGTTCTGAAAACCATGGTAAAGTTGAATTGGATCATTACTTTTGTGAAAGATAAAGATTTTAAATTCCATATTCGAAACATTCTGAAATCATAGACTATCCAGTACATCACTATTTCTGCAATTCTGTGACTGATGGTCTCAAGATCACCTCATGGTTATTACCACTACCGATCAGAGTGAGATAATGCTGTCTATTTCAGGTATGTGCAAGGCCGGATTTGCCGGAGATGACGCCCCAAGAGCTGTCTTCCCCTCCATTGTTGGACGCCCCAGACATCAGGGCGTCATGGTCGGTATGGGACAGAAGGACTCCTATGTTGGAGACGAGGCCCAGAGCAAGAGAGGTATCCTCACTCTGAAATACCCCATCGAGCACGGTATCGTGACCAACTGGGACGACATGGAGAAGATCTGGCATCACACTTTCTACAACGAGCTGAGAGTTGCCCCTGAGGAGCACCCCGTCCTCCTGACTGAGGCTCCCCTCAACCCCAAGGCCAACAGGGAGAAGATGACTCAGATCATGTTCGAGACCTTCAACTCCCCCGCCATGTATGTTGCCATCCAGGCTGTCCTGTCCCTGTACGCCTCTGGTAGGACCACCGGTATCGTCCTTGACTCTGGAGACGGTGTTACCCACACAGTCCCCATCTATGAAGGTTGGTTATCACCCTATTTCTCAATCTCAACACACTGGCTATCAAATTGAAGTGACATTCTGATTCTGTGAACATATGATCGATCGCCTCTCAGATTTTTAACGATATCACCCCCTCCCAGGTTATGCCCTCCCCCACGCCATCATCCGTCTGGATCTGGCTGGCCGAGACCTGACCGACTACCTTACCAAGATCCTCACCGAGCGTGGATACTCCTTCACCACCACTGCCGAGAGGGAAATCGTCAGGGACATCAAGGAGAAACTCTGCTACGTCGCTCTCGACTTCGAGCAGGAGATGCAGACTGCTGCCAGCTCCAGCTCCCTCGAGAAGAGCTACGAGCTCCCTGACGGACAGGTCATCACCGTCGGAAACGAGAGGTTCCGTGCCCCAGAGGCCCTCTTCCAGCCTTCATTCCTGGGTATGGAAATCTCTGGCATCCACGAGAACACCTACAACTCCATCATGAAGTGCGACATTGACATCAGGAAGGATCTGTATGCCAACACTGTCCTCTCCGGTGGAACCACCATGTACCCTGGTTAGTTCAACTTTTGTGAAGGCTAACCCTATTGTCCTTCTTTCCTCATATGCATGTATTGCCTTGCTCTCTTACTCAAGAACACCTTCAACTTATAAGACCTAAACTCGTACCTGCCCCAGGTATTGGTGACAGAATGCAGAAGGAGATCACCACCCTTGCCCCACCCACCATGAAGATCAAGATCATTGCTCCTCCCGAGAGGAAATACTCCGTCTGGATTGGAGGATCCATCCTGGCCTCCCTCTCCACCTTCCAGCAGGTAATAATCTGGAATTTCGATCTCATTCTCAGTTTCTATTCGATCATCGTTCCAGTACCACAGCGTTAGGAATAGGTTTAACACTTTAACAACTCTGGTTGGTTGTTATCAACAACTCCCAGTCTCATTAACAATTCTAAAAGCTTACTTTCATCTCAGATGTGGATCTCCAAGCAAGAGTATGACGAATCTGGCCCAGCCATCGTCCACAGGAAATGCTTCTAAGCAGGATAGGATAATCTGTGACATGCCTCAACACCGGCCTGAAACGATCTTAGCTTTAGAATTCTGTACTTTTCTAGTACGAGTGATAATATATCGTGATATTGTTAGGTCAATGAAAATTATATACGGCACTGGAAGATTTATATACTGGACAAGTGACTTTTCCCCGATCTCGAAAAGATTTATATGACTGCTACGCGGAGGACAGTGTTATTGGTTGGGGAAGGGACACAGATACTTCTCTCCTGAGGAGTATTTGCGACTTTACCCAATAATGCCGTCCTCTGCTGATTAAGAAATATTTCATGTATTTGTTTTAATTTTGTACAAAGTTGAACCAGTATGTATGATGTGGTTGTTTTACTTTTATGATTGCATGAACTTTTGGCTGAATTTCGGGATTTTCCTGTTCTTGAAAGTGATCAATGTGGTTAAAAAGAAACTGGTACTGGTAGCAGGAGCAATTTGACCCTACCATCTAAATATTAAAATTAAAATTGTCAAAATTTGCAGTTAATTGATTGATTTTTTTGGCTTGACTTTGGTTTCAGAGAGGAACTTTCTTATTCTAAAATACTGATAAGCAACTCCAAAAACACAATTTTAATGGGTTCTAAACTAAATATACAGTCAAAACAATTCCTATCATTCGAATAAGCGAATTTGATGGTAAATTAGTGATTCTATAAAATAAAATGATTAAATTTAATAGAGCATTCGTGTGTTTAACAATAGTCCCGCGATGAAGTCCTCCGCTTTTTCCTCTGAGTCTGATAACATCTTCAGCTTCCACATCCCCTCTGCAACCAATCTGCAACCACTCTGTAATCACGAGTCATCATATGTCATCATATGTCATCAAGTGTCATCTTTAGTCATCAGGATGTCAATGGAACTGAGTGGTATCCACTAGGGATCGCCGAGTATCGAACCCAGCTGTACCCCACGGCAGATAGCTTGTTGTTTCGTCTAGAGTTCCGTGAGATGTGCCCGTTGCAAACAAATCTGCCGTGATGCTTGCCTCGATAGTCGTCTCAGATGGTTCCTCCTGGTGGGATAGAAGGGAGGTGTCAACTTCTCGCTAAAATAAGATCGTTCTGAATAAACTTGCAAATATTTCTGGAGAAACATTGAAAACAGCACACCACCAAAGTCCAAACATGATGATATAGGATGGAAATGAGTCATTGACATGATTTTGTCACCCGATGACTGAAAGACGCTCACCTTGACTTTGAGCGGTGACATGGTAGATGATGACACAGTGGAATAGGAGGAGCTGACTGGGAGATAGGGTTGTAGAGCAGCAGCTGCAGTGTAACTGTTGTATGACGCTATGAGAGGGGGAGAGGAGGGTTAGGTGGTGTAGGTGGTGGAAATATGGAAATGGATTGATCTACTCATGTGGAAAGGGGAATTCTATACGTCATGCGGATTGCAGGGTGTCACTGTTAAGAGGAATTTGTACAAACTACAATCCCCTGCAATGCATTCATTTTAGAGAGGGTCTCGTCAATACTCACAGGTCCAGTAATCTGAGTTTGCTGATGCTGAGGCAAATGAGGCCTGAGACCAAATGTCTGTACCAGGGGTGTAGGGAGTGGGCTGGATAGGGTCTGATACAAAGGGTTGGAGTCCCGGGTTAGTGGTACTACTGACTCGTCCTGATGGAGAAAGAGGGGGATTATTGAAGTGAGTAGAATTCCCCCTCATGTGATAACCGCTATACTTCCTATCTGTTATAGAAAGCGAGGTTCCCATTGTCAATATAATGAAAAACCGGCTTTTTTTTTCCAATATAAGAGCCGCTGCTGGTGTACAGCTCTTTTCACATATTGGCAATCGTCGCCAGATGGTACGATGACAATGAATTCCTCCAAATCGTGTTAACACGGTGGTGCCATTGATTTGAGCAGGCCGAGGCGGGGAATGACAATATGATCCATCCCCCTCCTCCTCTAGTCTAAACAATTGTCTCACGGGGTTTACATTTCTATGTGTGGGGGGCACCAGATGTGGGCGGCAGCATATGCAAATGGTGGAAGTGGTATAGTCATTGATAGACTATAATATGATAGACTATGTTAGTCAACATAGCATAGATTTACGGTACAAGTCCGAATTCACTGCTACATTAACATAATATGATGCATTATTTCTTTCTAAATCATGGATTTCTCTCACAGTTGATGCAAGCATATTCTTCAATGTATAGGATGGGATTCTCTCTTCTTATCTAGCTACGTGAGTATGGGAATGTCGCTGTTTCCCCAGACCAATACATACCTATATCTAAAGATGGGTGTCGCTGGAAAGCCGCGTACGTTGGACTTGACAGACAGACCCGCTTAGCTCTTCGCTCCGTATCGCCCGATCTGTTGTAGTAACTACCTGTGAGGAATGGAGAACTGTAACAGTGTAATGATATGCCGTGACACATCGAATTATTGACACCGCTGTCATCATTGACACCGTTTTTAATTCTAATTAAACTGATTCCTAAGTTTGTTCATTCTTCAATACATGCTCACGTGCGACTCACAATTTCTATAGAATATTCACGACAGACAAGGACAGGTCCGAGTACTATACCGCAATTGTGATGACAGCGGCTACATATCATAGCGCTAGTAGCGGCTACATATCATAGCGCTAACAGCGGTTACATATTATGAAAGATGGAATGCGTGTTCACACTTATAATTCTGTGCCCCCCTCTCCTTCCATAGAACTAGATCTATTGTCAAAGGCGAGCGCGTGTAGTAGGTACTTTAGTATCTAAAATATGACGTTCAGTGTTACTCGCATGTGTGAAATACTTGAGTATTTGCTTGAGTACCTTCACGTCTTGCTCACAAAACAGTAAGTGTTTCTCTCCCTCAATTTATTACAGGCCGTATAAAACATATGCAGTTTGAATTCGGGATGCATGCTAATTCCCTTTGAATAAACACTGTATTACTCATGATGCCAATAAATATACTTACAGTTGCATATTTGTTTTAAAATTAGCGCACAACACAAGCAGCCATTAGTAAGGTGCTAATTTTTGACAAACGTCGCGGAACTGTTCATGAACTTAGGGATGGTTATTTTAAAATGGGACTCTGTAAATCAGTTAGCTAGCTCTGAAGTATGAACGGCACGACTCAGCGCATGGGTCAGAGCAAAAGTTTATGAGGCAACGAATATCATGAATTGGAAACTTTTCTGTCACTTTTATATTTCAAGGCTCTGCTGGAAAATGCTAAATATTGACCGACCCGATAAATGGTATAACTACCAGATTTGGAACGTCTAAAATACCCCACTATAATAGTGATGAACACTCACAGGATGAAAGAGATTTGTTCCCATTCTCTTCCCGTTCTCGTTTGAGCAACCCTCCTCCGTCCTTATCCTGCCTGAAACATCATTCATCACACACACACACACACNAAAACACAAACACACACACAAAAACACACACACACACACACACACACACACACACACACACACACTGATGCAATACCCAATCTGTGGTTGCCGAGGTAGTAATTAGACCAATTACAGCGACAGCTGAATTCGTGGGAACGGCCGGGTGTGAAACAACGTGATTTGCCCCACTCTCTCTCTCTTGCGGTTATTTTTCCGCGTGAATTGAAATAAAAACACTGTACGTTTCACCGCGCAACCCTGAATTTTAAATCTTTTTCCGGTGACCAAAGTTTGAATTTTTCCCAACGTGCGTCATGTACACAATATATAACCCCGAAATTCATTATTCACAAGGAAGGAAAAGTCCGGGAGGGGTGAAGTTTGGTGACATGGTGAATTTGTGTTGGGTTAACGTTGGATTATCCACAGGCTAGACACTCCGGCGCCGGCAAGCACGGCGAGTAGACAAAGAGGAGCCGACCGTCCTTTCCAATTTAAGGGGGCCACTTCGGACACAGAATTTTAAAGATTGCCCCGCACTACTAGAACAGGTGTAGGACGTGGGGAGAGAGAGAGGATTGCAAAACGGGGTAATGGAAATAAATTCTGTGCTAATCGATTGAGAATCAGAATAATTGCTGGGTTCAACTCTGAAAATATTTACAAGAACTTCATCTTACCTTTCTTTAGCATCAAGAAACGCTTTGGCAAATGGGTTATATTTGATCTTCAATCCAGTGATCTGAGTAATTATGTAATTAAAGGTCAAAATCGATAATTATCAAATACAACAGTTTGACACTTTGAATCACCCCAGGAATCTATTTAGCAACACGACACACGTCACTATAGCAAGTCATCAACAGAGCCTCACGCTACCATGGGTACCATAGCCAAAATTTACCATAGCAACACCATGTTGATATGGTAAATCGTTGCTATGGTAACACGTCATGATGACATTACCATAGCAACACCGAACACATTACCATTACAAAACGTCGATCAGACAAGTGACAACACGTCACCATAACATTATAACAACACGTCATCGCCAATCGCCATAGTAGCATATTACCATGTTAACAAGTTATCATAGCAACACGTCATTACCATGGCAGCACGCTCACAAAGCAACTTCACAATACCGAGTTCATGACGACAACCAACCTCCTCGTTCTGGTACGCTGTCACAGCGATAAACCGACTCTCGGAGAAACTGAAGGAGGTGACACTCTTCGTGACGTCAGGGGCTCCAACCCGTATGATGTGGAGTCGGGGCTCGTACTTGTGTAACGAGTTCAGCATGATCTGAGAGAGGGGGAGGGAGGGTGAGCGGAGAGGGAAGGGCGAGCGGGGGTTAGGATGGAGGGGTGCGTTAACGGGGGGACGTGTAGGGGTATAGGTATAGGGGTGGATTGGGAATTTGGAGGGGGCTGAATCCAGTTGTGAGGAGTTTCTTCATTCATTCGGAAAGACCAAATCAGAACCATGGATGCTTCCCTTGCAGACACTCTCAAGTACTCAAGTATTTATCGGCTACCGACTATTTCCATACGACTTGTAATATCGGTACTATTAATTAGAACCAATAACCATTAGCGGCTAATGGGGACACCAAATTGATCAAAGAGCGGCTCAAGTGCTTCTTGGGAACTGAGAAGAGGCTAATTGTATTTGTACAAATGGGTGCTTAGACGCTCACTAATAGATCCCAGGGTTCATTGCTTCAGACTGGTGCAAATTATCATGCCTCCAACGCCCTATATGATGGGCAAGTCTCAGAACTCCAGTTCATCTTGAAGAATGTCTGCTATTTCCACACTTCGCCCATGAAAATGATCGAAAGACTATTGGACCATAGATTCATTCTGTAAGCATGTAATGACCTATTCATTACCCAAAAGTAATTAAGTTGGCATTCACATTGTTCAATATAATGGCTTATGAGCATGACATATGAAGTATCAGAATACCGAGATACAACAATAGCCACCTCGTTACCACAGCACTGCGCGATGGATCCAATATATCATAGTCAGTGTAAGTGGAAGACAGGGCTAGAGCTGTTTTAGTGTCACACGTGAGTCACGTGACTCGGATACTGTCACGTGACACACGTACACCAGCTGATCGAAATATTGACTTAAATGGAGCAGTACATTGTCGTAGTATAGAGTGTCCGGGACACAGATTTCACACCTTGGTGACACGTCACGTGACGCACTAATAATTTGATTGAAGGAAAACAATTTCTCTGCTATACTGTAGCATGAGTCCGCGCGTTCAGTGATCCACCAATGGCAGGGGGAGAATGAGCGGTGATCACCATGGGCAGTCACGTGATCGTGGAGAGTGGGTGTAGCTGCTATGGTTATGTACACACGTCAGTAATTGCAATACACCTACCAGAAACTAGCTAGTTCAACAGCTATAGAGTTTACAGCTCATCTCGACTCGAGATGAGACGTAATACGTGATGACGTCACATATGCGGCTCATTGAGATCAGGGAGAATCCATCCACAAAGCCAACTCTCAGCTTTCTTGATGACCATTGTGCTATCAATTAATGCTTAAATAGGATTAATTGAGTTTGCTGCATAATTGCAAATTAATTGACGCTCCCGTAGTGAATACAGAAATCATAACAAGAGGTAAGATTCTGTATAGTGATGAAACGCCCATTATGAAAGTAAAAATCTTGTAAATTTATTCATGAGGCATGGCCTCCTCGAATTCCGGCCAGTCATTGTCATCATGTTACTGACAGCATCCTGCTTGATATTATCATTGAAATGATGACGCTCAGCAACATAAAGGAATCCCTCTGTAATTATGCAAATCCACGCTAATCTCACTTGAACACATTTAATTGATTATAATTTCACTGGGTCTATAGCAAGACAAAAGTTGACCAACTCACAGTAGGCTACAACAGCTCCCCCTCTGTCACCATGGGCTACAGCACTGTGGTAGGGGACGTGCAGTGACAATCACGATATCCATGTTTCCACACTACAGTGCTAATTTAAACGTGCCACATCAGCCCCCCCCCAACAAGAGATTCAGATCTATGCTCGAGTCGTGGGTCAACCCTCTCTTATTTCACAATCATTTCCAACCACATATGACTGGTGAACAAAACAATGAGCCCCAAAGAATGAGACACAAATTGACTTTGGAAGAGACTTTTGTCCTGACTAAAGAATTGTGCTTCGCATCTAGGCGATAAATCGTAAGAGCATAGAATAAGAGACTCATGCAATAGCTTACAAGTAACAAAATTAGAGAGAATAGGTAGTTGAGTGGTGGGAGAAAGAAGGCTACTTCCATAGAATATACACGTCGGCTGAATCACGACTTACCTGGCCCCCTCCATTGAGCTTGTTGGTGAGTTTGACCTTGGAGAAGCTCACGCTCTGCTTCATCCAGTGAGCCCCGAAGTTGGGAGAATCTGGGTGAACGTAGACACAGCCGGGCGCTGGGGGCTCGGGCTTGCCGCCTGGCACCCACTCGCCGTTAACATACCTGAAATAATGGGCGTGGTCAATACACAGGCGGGGAGTAGAGTAGATGTAACTCAGGATATGATAATTATCACTGATTTTTCATTCCTGGGCAACAGTATGCAAATAACACAGTATGCAATTAACACATAATGGAGACACCACCCCGAGGGGGGGGGCACGGAGGACACTTACTTCCAGCGGTGATTATCCACAGGAGTGAATCCCAGACAGAGAGAGTACATGCCGTGTGGATCGAGTCCCGATAACTTGATCTTCAGCACCGGGAACATCCTCCTGCGGAGACACGTGTTATAATGCTGTTCTGCGGATATCATCATGGGGGATGTCGCGATCTTCGTTATTATGTTAATTTGCAAATTTCCATCAACGTCTGCCAGTCCCTTATGACTGGTGTTAGTGCCTTCCTACATAATCAATATTCCAGATGCTATTTACACGGATTTCTAGACATCTGTCTACACGTACAGACAGTGAAGAGATTCTAACCACCGAGTATGTCTTGCACGTTCCCCAAGTACCTTTTGTTGCAATTATCTCAATCATTCCACCAACCTGCATACTTATCGTAATCACATAATTGGTAAATGGTTTTCAAACTCTCTCGCATCATCTATCATGATCGGACGTACATATATACGCGTGTCATTACTGTTACCTAATTATCTGTTCAATTAGTTTCCAGTTCCGGATAATTTTAGGGCCCGTACCGTCATGGGCCACGTGCTCGGAGGATGACATGTGTACACAGCTGTTGTCTCCGACCCCAGGGGACAGACACTCGGGCAAGTGAAGAAACACACAAAAAGATGGTCGTCACATTGTGAACTCTGTATTCACTATTGTGTGTGTGTGTCTACTGTCTGTCTGTCTGTCTGTCTGTGCTAGTTCTTATTGTGCTACGAGAAACCCGCTTTCCACTTTTCCCAGAAATCTCCAACAGGTTTATGTATTCTGTTTCCTATTACCCCCTTCCGTTATGCGTATCATAGTATGTTAAGAACGCAGGCCTTGTTGGAATGAACTGTGGGAATGCGGCGAGACATCTCTCCTGATAGGGACTGAGTTACATGTGAGTGGGAACATGAACAACTTTCTCATGCTCGTCACAGATCATCGTAGAGCCAGCTCCATTTGTTTGAGTACGAGGAAAACGTGCACCAAACACAGACCGGGGGTTATGTCAACAACACGTATCTCCACCAGCATGTCAAATATTCGACACAACAGTATCAATCTGTGTATGTGTGTGAGTGTGAAACTGGGCGGGACATTTTTCAAATAGCTGGAACTGCACTTAAATAGGTTTGGAAGTCCTGCTAAGTGACATAGCAATTCATCTACACCACACCTGCACAGTGAACAGGTTGATGATGGTCCCACAGGGAACTGGCGGTATTCCTGACAAAAATGAGATATTTGAAGGTATTTTTCTTTGCACAGGTTTTCATTCGTCTTGCCGACTGGTCCTTAATGAACGTAAGATTGCTTAGATGTCCTTCCCAAACTTAAGTTCGATTCCACAGCTACATCATGGGACACAATCAATGAGCAGACTAGCCTACGTTTCAGCCTGATAACGAGATCTCACGGGCTTTTCTCGCTTTTAACCATAATTAATGTAGCGTGCGAGTATTTCATTAGAGTTCATTGTAGTAACGAGCACACACATTGAGTGTGGATGTGAAAATGTCCCATCTGGTGAACGTGGAGAAAAATTGTATAAAACACGAACTATAATATAATGTGAGCTGGAAAAACTATGAATTAGAAGCTGTGGCCCATGGGAAAAGGTTGATAAGCACATTCGTGATACTGACAGTACCTAATAACTTTTGAAAACGATGGTAGATTAAACTGAAGTTCCTCTATCAGCAATCCTGATCCACATCTCAATCATCACTATGCCGGTATGCACACTTATCACTAACCTCCCATTCTTTGTGACTATCATCTCGTTAGTGAGACGATTGAACCGACTCCACAGTTCCAGCTCGTCTAACTCAGCATGTGGTTGGTCAGGTTTGGGGTCGACAAGGGGGACTGTACTGGTCGGTAGAGGGTCTGTGGTCGTAGACACGGTCATGTCGCCGTGGTACTGGTGGTCGTCCATACCACCGGTTGAGAGTAAACTGTTCACGGAGAATGAGGCCGTAGCTGTCGGCTGCTTCAGGAATTGCGAACAAAAGTTGGTCGACATGACAAAATCGAAACAAGTTTCAGAGGGATGAAACTAAAGAGTCCTTGGAAACAATGCGTGTCTGAGTTACGAGGAGAGAAGGCTCTATATAGCGCGCGGCACTATCACCTGAGCGCTCCCATTGGTGGGGAGCAGCGTGCGTTATTGAGAGCGTAGCACGTGACGCGTGAGCAGCCAATCAGAGAACAGTTCGAGTGAAGCAGTGATACACTGACCAATAAGCATGCAGCGCTGACCCTGACTTTAGATTCCTCTCCGTGTAGATCAATGAAGTACACATGAATTACTGCATCAGACAACAAAAACTGCTAATCTGGATAATACAGGATATGGCGGTGCTTGTCCTGATTTATTCATGAGCCAAACCTAATTAGCCGGTAATTTAATCACTGGTCAAAGATATTGCCGTAAAATATTCAAAGCAAAGCTGCTCATAACTATAAGAGAGGGAGAGATCAACATGTGTCAAGCACGAAGTAGCTGCAGATGTGTGGTAAGAGGGAGAGATGAGTCATGCTCATCTTGATGCAGGGGCTACGATAGTGAGAATTGAGTATAATTGACACTGCTGCGGGCTAAATTGAGCATTGGCATTCTTCAGAATGAACATCAAGGGGAAGGAATACCTCACTTATAAAACACCTGAGTAGGTTGAGACTGTTCAATGGCATTTATCTACCTCTAGGCGTATGAAGATAGGAGTACCTATACCAGATTACCAGTGAAGTCCAACGACCAAGAGTCATCATTGCTATCATGATGCATATTATTCCCGCATCGCTGCCCATACAGAGCCATCTCATGAGCTCATGACACTGACTCCATGGTCTATCAACTCGTGATGGCCAGGGTTTGATATTCAAGTTGTTGCAGGTTATCCAGTGTGCTGCAGCAACCTTGCAACAAAACTAACACGTCTCCTGCCAATCTCCCTCAAGTGGGATTGTGTCAGTTGATCTTCACGTTTGACAGATCGCTGTGACCCCACACTGGTGGTCGGCCCAGGCAGGTCAGGGCTCTCAGGCAGGGCACAAATACGACGTTGCCCTGCGACATTGGTCCTACGCAGGGCACTCAACTTGAAACTCACTCGCATGGATGGTTGAGTAGTTGGCGTAGCTGGACGGGGATATGTAAAATATGACAACTTGCCTCGGGAAGAGATGGTTACACGTTACATTTGACACTTCCAATTGAGCAAGCAGGGGCAGAGCAGTGTTCTGAAGCAGGGGTCGATTTGATCCATGGCAAATGTCACGGGAAGGTGTCACTCCGAGCGAAGGAGGCTGAGTAGGCATTCTCCTAGGGCTCAGTCAAAACATGGACAAACAATGTGTGCCTTGTGGAGCCCTTGTGGGCGCATGCAGCACAAACACGGAGTAGCAGTGGGCTGCACAATGTGTCACTCATAAGTTGCATCACAAGGAATGTGGAAACAGTGGGAAAACTAACCGTGAGAACATGATGGAACAGAATTCTTAATATTCGTCATCTACATTTTCGTTCCACCTTATTAGTCATTCTGAGACAATGTCATGTTCAAAGCAATGGCTATTTCATGGCTATTTCATGGCCATTTCAACCTGTTGTCAGAGATACACTTCTACCTCCCCCTCCCACACATACACGCACACACACACACACACACACATACACACACACACACACG
>CAMPET010000066.1:2874-13831 GCA_946803715.1 Beroe ovata | reverse complement strand
ACACACACACACACACACATGCGGTAATGTAATGGCAGTATACTGATACATGGAGTCGGTAACCAGTAGTTTGTACTCCGATATCCAACCCTGTATCAGCATCCAGTATGTTTAGGGGAGGCGATCTTGTGAGTATACATAATCATATGTGGGGTGGAGGGGAAAACCATAAATAGAAATATACAGCGACCATTTAGAAATGCAAAAATCCAAAATAATGATCCCTGTTCCTTTGCCAGGAGATAAGAAATGTGTTTTCAGATTGATATCACTCGATTTTAACTTTAGACTCATATCGGTTAAGGTTTCCTAACCGAGGTTCGTCTTTGAGTTAGATTTATTGAGTTAGATTGGTTGAATGCCAATTATCCTTATTTTAGGCTACAATTGTCTGTGCAGGGCTGATGGCGGGTTTGAATATCGTGATCCAATCAATGACGCACAATTTGTAACCGAATTAAGTGGCAATCACAGTCACACCAATCTATTATGTGAGCGAAATTTAGTAACATTCTGCATTTAGATTGGGTTACACATATTATTATGGCACCAACTCTGGTTGTGCATGCATTTGTTTGCGACTCTTCTGATTCTTTTCATACAGTTGATCGTTATCGATGATAACATTCATTGATAGGCCGCTAATATTATGACAAAATGACTCACTGACCCCTAGATATTGAACATGACCTAGTAGGAACCACGGCACAACGCTTCCCGACAGGCACACGGCTACAATCCGGGCATAGATAAGATGGACAAGTTGAGGTTGTCAGATGGTGAGAAGTTGGATGAGGTGCACGACAACGTGAAACGGTTGCTCCGCGAAAATCAGGACCTCACGACTAAGGTAGAGAAACTGGAGCGTCAGTCGAACGCATCTCTCCGGGCTGAGACGATAGCTAACCGCGTTGAGCGGAACAAGGAGAAACTCAATGATCTGAACGGGGAGGTGATGTTCGATATGCAGAAGATGATCCTAGTCAAGGACAAGCTCCACGTGGACGGAGAGACGGATATACACCCGGATGTGGACTGGTTCTACCAAACCCAGACATTCGATAGATTAACTCATAACGAACAGGTCGGTACTAACGGTTACAAACCCGATCAGAGGAAGCGCTCCTCGCCTGACAGCAAGTCATTGACAAGTAGGAGTACCCAGACCAAGGAGCAGGGGGTCGTGTTGCAGTCTGCTCCGCCCGTCAAGAAAACCAGTCGGACTCCTCTACGGAGTCCCTCGCAGAGCAGCAAGAGCAGCGACAGCTCATCCAAGAGTAGTACGAGTAGTAGGAGTAGTAGTAGTGATAGTTCTAGCGATAATGGGGTAAAAGTGAAGAAAAGCACGACAAAACCCAAAACAACAACGAAGACGTCCAAGTCGACGTCGAAACCGTCACATCGGTCGACAGTTGTGTTCAATAATACGGGAAAAGAGGAGAAAATGGATATGTATTTCGGGAAGAACGGTGATTACAGTTCGAAAGCACTCCGTAGCTTCATTGAACGGTACAAAATGGTGAAGGAGATTAACATATCTAACCGGATGAAGGGCTGGGACAGTCCCAGCTATCGGGCTGACAAGGTGAAGATGGCTCTGGCAGGGGACCCGTACAGCTATGTCAGTTTCGAGAGCTCCATGAACCAATCGTGGACCCGGCACGATGACAAGATACTAAGTAAGCTCAAGGATCGGTATATGAGTATCCAAGCTGTGGAGCTGAGCATCCTCCAGTTTGAACAGAGGTCCCAGGGATCGCAGGAGTCATTCCACGACTTCATGTCCACTCTGAGAGTGCTGGCAAGCGAGGCATATGATGGGGATAGCCAGACTGAACTGAACCGAAAAGTGGCGTGGAAATTCGTTAGTGGTATTTATGATGATGGAGTGAGAGTGAAGGTCATGGAGGCGGGATGGATGCAGAATAGGAGGGAGGCAAAGCCGCTGACAGATCTGCTGAAAATAGCGGAGGCTACCCGAACTAAGGACTACAGGAGACGATAGAACAATAAGGAGGGGATGAGGAAATGTCAGTGTGTACAAATTGTAAATATGTAGCGCCAAAGTTTATTGAGCGGTAGATCAGATAAGACATCTGTCGTAGAAATCAGAAATGTGATTAATACTGCCAACATAACCAGATCAAAGAATGAAGATCGAAGGGGGCATGAACCCCATTAGGACCTGCTTGATGAATCTGCATGACGTAGCACCTACTCGCATAATGACATGCTCATAAAATATGCCGCATATTTTATTGCTGGATTCTGTTGGTGTTATCTTCCTCTCTCAGATTACAGTATTCCATCTTGCGTCATTGTCAAATACAAGGTTATTTTTACTCCGGGTAAACGGTTTTTTGCATGACAGTAGTCAGTACAGTTTTTGTTTACATGACTTCCTGTAAATTTTGTGTATTTCCGTGATGTATCGATTTTGTTTTTGCCCAATGCCTATCAAGATTCAAAATTCTCCTCCCTTAACTCCTATCCTTACATGGACCATTGCCATAATTATTACTTATACTCATACCATGTTACCACTTACCACAATGTCCATCAAACACACAACACCCTCACAGCTATAAGTATAAGTACCCATGGCGTGTGGAAATTAGTTCCATTAGAATTGTTAGAGATACTTGCTAAGAATCCAGCTGGGTATCACACTAACTTCACTTGAGAGCATGTATTTAGCTCTCAGGAACTGTTACCATAGTAACATGAGGAGGACACTCAATGGACATCATTGAAACACCACACACATCATAGGACACATATCAGATATACACACACCTGTGCTAAAACACGCAGTTGTTTCTCATCTCTGAAACCTAATTCCTGCTCCTGGCTGACAGCTAGCGTGGGGCTGCTGAACAGGCTAATTTATGACATATTCTGCTCTCCTCTCTCTCCATTGTTAATTGGCACCATGACACATGCATGCCAATAGGGGGGATCATCGTTTGAGTGGTTGCTGGGATACCCAGCAGAACATATTCATTTCAATGCTCATCCTTCCATCCAGCTCGCGCCATGGAAATACTTAATACTTACGTCGTGTAATCGAATCATTTTCTTTCAGCTTCATCATTATTGTATACAGTATGTGCGTGTGTGCGGTATCCAGTGACAAAGAGTATGGTTTACAACACAATTCTAATCGATAGGATAGTTATCTTGGTAACGGTTTTCCGAAATTGAAGAAATCGCGGATATTTTCGTTTGCCTACCGAATCATGTTTCCTATTTTGGTGTTTTAAACAATTTGAATTTAAAATCAAAACTTACTCATTCTTCATCTTGAGAACTTCTCTTCTTTCATTTATCAGTCGTTTCCAAGTTCATTACCAACATTTCCTGCGAGACCTGAAGGTTTTATTCCGGTTATTGATCGCAGTAGAGAATAAGGATTGGGTAATCTTCAAATCGGCTAGCAAAATTCTCGTGGAATAGGTATTCACTCACGTTTTCGTGTAGGCGTTGTTGTGAGAATATAGGTTTATTGCCCGTGCAAAATATCCATGAAACATGCCATCAGTCATGGGATGCTGCCCTCAACTGGAATAGTTCTGTATAGTCTTGGCTAAAGATGGGATTAATAATTTGAATTGAACATAATTATTCGAGAATCATGATCCTAAGTTAACGAGGCACAGTGCATAAAATCCTATTATACTAGAGGATTTATTATTCTCTGTTTAAGATAATCGATCGAATAATATATCCGCATTTTAAATTCAATAAACTGCAGAATTAGTCATTCGGATCGAAGCACAGGATATGCAGCAATGTGGTATTCCGACCTTTATCCCCCTCGTTCAATCTCTAAACATGTGCTACACGTTTGTCTAACGCCACTTTGACACCCCTTTTCGTGTCATTGTCAACATCGCGACGCAGGCACAAACACACATTACATAAACTCAGTTACCACATTCAATAGGAGACACAGCACAGGAGAACACCACAGAACAGCCCCACACAGGCACAGACACAGACACAGGGGAGGGAAGACAACATGACGTCATTCCATGTTACGGTCAATGCCCCGCCCTCCGAGATTTACCCTGGTGATGTGAGACCACCCCGCAAACGGTACTACAACACCACGTACAACAGTAGACATGGCAAGAGGAGGAACCTCAACTCATACAGCTATATCAAGATGGTAGAGGAGGAGACACGACGAAAAGAACAGGTTTGAGGAGAAAGGGGAGGGGGGTTCAATTTTGTCGCAAAGAACAGGTTAGTAGGGAGAGAGAGGAGGGGGCTCAATCTTGTCGCAAAGAACAGGTTAGAAGAGAAGGGGGGAGAGGGGGCTCAATCACACACATAATGTATGATGTACGATACATGATACATTTGTATCGGAATTCTATATCGGTGTTTTGCTTCTCGTTTAAGTCATGATACTCTCTACATGCTCATTGAACACCAGATCCACTGTGTGTAGACTCTGATGAATACCGAGATATAGTGACCACTACACAAAATGTTAAAATACTCAATCTCCATCATAGCATGCTACCACGACACGAGCTAACAATGTACACAGCTGTTGAGATGCATTTAAATATAATTAAACTGTGGCAATGGAAAGTTTAAATTGGGAATTACTGTTTATGCCGCTTGGTATAACGAGCTGTGCTCTTTATCAATTGTCCATCCTGACCACTGTTTCCGATACTATACTTTCCGTACTAATTACGATTGATAATGAACTTTTAAACTTCATTTAAATATTGATGGTAAGAAACATAAACGACCGACAACGAAAATTTAACCTCCCCAATTTTCATATTAGTTCTACATCTCGAAAACAACTAATAATAATAATATCCATTGAGTTTGAGAAGGTTATAAACCCTTGTTGTCTCCAGGCCATAGAGAAGAGGATACAGGCGTTTGAGGCGGACTCCAAGATGATCAGCGAACGAGCCCTAGCAAGAACGGTGATGGATGATAGGACAGACGATGTAAGTCAGTTCCCGACCAAGAAAAACATGATCATCACTAGGGAGTTCATTGAAATGAGAAACCGGACGAATCACTTCAAGAAATCTGTTCGGTGAGTACCTATGTTGGGTGGGTCGACACTCGCCACACTCCTTTCATAACACCTCTTTCCATTGAAAACCTTCTTCTGATACCACTAGTCACTAGTCACTACTAGTCACCGTTTTATATTGACACAACTCATGTTGAAAAAAAATTCAACTAACTCGTCCTCATACCACTTTTCATTGGCACCATTTCCCATTGAAACCAGATCCCTGATGTGTCTGAATCAAGCGATCACTGCCATGAAGACGAATGTCCAATCCAAGCCGGTGAAGACACCACCAAGGAAGGAGAGAGTTCATGTCATGCCACATCTCTCCAGCTCAAGTAGTAGTAACTCTCACAACACCAAGATGATGATGCCCCCAAAGAAGAAGCCACGAATACCCGTGAGTGTGGTAAAGTCATTCCAGTTTCCAATTGCCCACGCGCTTGGGAAGTTTGAAGCTTCCCTCGGGGGACTACGGACCAATTTGTCGTTTTGAAAGTTTCCGTTTTGAAATTAATCTTGTATTGATCAACTTATTCCAGCCACTTCCACTACAAGACCAGCAGCAAGGCAAGAAAGCCCCAGTTCAGAGAACTAGTACACTGGTAAAGTTACCCAGTATACCAGTCTCGTTTAGATCTCTCGAACACAAGGGAGATCCTCTCCGACCACTCAGTTACTCTGACTTCCTACTCGGACAGGTGTAGAGATTGTTAACATGACAACACTTCCTTGTTACCTTGGCAACAACAATGCGTTTACTTCCTTGTCACCATGACAACAAGTTTATACTTCCCTGACAACAGTTTTCGTGCCACATGTTTCTAACACAAAATAGTCCTTCGGGAGATCTAGATCTATGGACGGCTGAGAGGACAGATTACGTCCTGACTATGGGAAGAAGTTTTGCCCTGGATGTGGATTGTGGAGAAGAACTATCTAAGATGCTTCAGAACTCGTGGCTCCATGATGTTCCACGTCGATTATCGAGTTGTTATCTTACCATTTATTAGGATAATTTGAAGAACAAACGCATGGAATGCGACCAATTAGGTATGTAAATAGGTATCAGTTTCCCTCTGTATATATGTTGTGATGAAGCGACTGAAAAATTGTGGTAATCTAGCTCGCTTGATATCCCTCGATAGCATGGATCACTTATATTACAGTCATAACAAGTTATTTTTAAAACCAGTTCTTAAATTCATGTGTCTTGAATGTGATGAATACAGTGCTTCAATGAATGCATGATTGAATTATTGTGTGCTATTTGTTTGCCAAAGCTAAATTTCGGTTACGCTGCGCTAAAAAAGTGAATGATAAAATTGAAACGATGACGTAATTTAGTGTGGTGGAAAAATACAATTTAATTCATCGACAAACAAAATACTTCAACAGTGGCAACAAAAATGGCTTAAAAATAGATTAACTTAAATACCTAGTCTCCCAGGGGAGAAATCATTACCTATATTTTTGAAAAGCATGATGCGAATGATTATATACAGTGTGAAAACTAAAGAGTGTCTTGTGATGAATTAAGTGATGTGTGATGGCAGATGAGAGTCTTGTGATGAACTAGATAAGTGATGTATGATGGCTGATGAGTGTCTTGTGATGATATGTGAGTGATGTGTGTAGAAATACCTCATTTGAGAGAAGAGAGAACCTGGTACCTTGGCAGGACGCCAGGGTGGTTATAGTCAGTCCCTGCAGTTTACATGGTGGAGTCAGTATGGTGAATCCTACTCTTGGATCTATCCCTCACCAGGTGGGACAGAGTGTTGTAGGGAGCGAGGGATCCGGCAGCAGTGGACTTCCGCTGGGAACTAACTTTCTGGAGAGTCCGTATATCGTCCACGATACTGGACTTCCGTGCTGAGGGGGAGGTGAGGGATATGGGGATATTGTTAAATTGGGTATATTAAGGGGGAGAGGAGGGATATGGGGGACTTGATGGGGGCTATGAGAAGTAGGTGATTGTTCTCTATTTGCAAAAACGCAGTTATGAAGAATCTATATCTCCACATAAAGGAGAAACTTGCAAAAATACCATGTTCATACCTTTGGGTAGCATGCTGCTTGTCCTCTTCTGGTTGATCATCTGTTCCCTCAGGAACATGGCGTGTTCCTCCTCCACACACTGCTCTATAGGGTCCAGAATCTTCACTTCCTCCTGAATATCATACTTTTAGTAAGAGCGAGCTATGATTAAACCTGGTAATCGTTGACGTGAGCATGAAATGATGAGTGATCCAAAGATGAAATTCCTGTTTGGTGTTCATGCAGTTGTCAGTCATGCATGCAGAATTCTCAAGGCATAAGATGCGTATTTCAATCTACTCACCAGGAATGCCCTGACTCCGTTCTCCTTACAAAACAGTAGGAACACGTAGATCATTACCATTGCCACCAACACGGACAGTATAAGTAGACTCTGCCATACTCCGAGAGGGAGCCCGTGGACACAGATCTTGAAATCTTCCTGTGGGGTTAGGGGGTGAACCAAAGTAAAAGAGCGTCAGGCGAACCGGAGTAAATCGCCCAAGTGAAGTGAAAAATTTCTCTATAAGATAAGATACCTTCGAAAATGAAGTGTGGAGTCACTCACTTCATTTTCTATCGATACTCCGATCAGAATTTCGAAGAAATTTTTTGTCGCACATGCAAGCAAAGACCATGAATTCCCATGTATTTTTGAACGCTGAATCGATTCCCGATCGAATTTCGGCCCTATCTTGCTTCCCTGAGGAGCTGTATATCACGTGACTCAGAACATCATGTCTAAGAATAAATAAGAATTTTCCCCAATTTCCCAATCAGCTAGCTCTCTAATTCTTTCAGATTCAAATTCTACGTCAAAAAATAGGCCAGAAATATTACTTTTCAGTATGTCACGTGCAGAACTGATTTTGGCCTATTTGTGCGTCCCACTGATTTTCGCGTTTTTGTACTGTTTGCTTCCCACGGGAGAGAAATCGTCATTTGGGCGTGGTTTCACGGCGAGTATGAACTATACATGATCGTAACGAAGATTGATATTTGTAGTGTGACAGTAGGAGAGATGATTTGGTGGAAAATTAGTGCCGGTAAAGACTTCATTAGAGACCTTCGAAAATGAAGTAAAAAAGTGTGGAGTCACTCACTTCATTTTCTATCGATACTCCGATCGGAAATTCGAAGAAATTTTTTGTCGCACATGCAAGCAAAGACCATGAATTCCCATGTATTTTTGGACGCTGAATCGATTCCCGATCGAATTTCGGCCCTATCTTGCTTCCCTGAGGAGCTGTATATCATGTGACTCATAACTTCATGTCTGAGAAGAAATAAGAATTTTCCCCAATTTCCCAATCAGCTAGCTCTCTAATTCTTTCAGATTCGAATTCTACGTCAAAAAATAGGCCAGAAACACTATTTTTCAGTATGTCACGTGCAGAACTGATTTTGGCCTATTTGTGTGTCCCATTGATTTTCGCGTTTTTGTACTGTTTGCTTCCCAAGGGAGAGAAATCGTCATTTGGGCGTGGTTTCACGGCGAGTATGAACTATACATGATCGTAACGAAGATTGATATTTATAGTGTAAGAGTAGGAGAGATGATTTGGTAGAAAATTAGTGTCGTAAGTGCCGGTAAAGACTTCATTAGAAACCTTCGAAAATTAAGTAAAAAAGTGTGGAGTCACTCACTTCATTTCCTATTGATACTCCGATCAGAAATTGGAAGAATATTTTTTGTCGCACATGCAAGCAAAGACCATGAATTCCAAAGTATTTTTGGACGCTGAATCGATTCCCGATCGAATTTCGGCCCCATCTTGCTTCCCTGAAGAGCTGTATATCATGTGACTCATAACTTTATGTCTGAGAAGAAATAAGAATTTTCTTCAATATCCCGATCAGCTAGCTCTCAAATTCTTTCAGATTCGAATTCTACGTCAAAAAATAGGCCAGAAACACTATTTTTCAGTATGTCACGTGCAGAACCGATTTTCGCCTATTTGTGTGTCCCATTGATTTTCGCGTTTTTGTACTGTTTGCTTCCCACGGGTTCAAAATCGTGTTTTGGGCGTGGTTTCACGACGACTGTGAACGTAATTTGGTCATTAAGAGGGAGGATAACTATAGTGTGAAAGTAGGAGAGATGATTTGGTGAAAAATTAGTGTTGTAAGTGCCAGTTAAGACTTCATTCAGGACTTCCGAAAACAGAGTATAAAAGTGTGGGATCACTCACTCTATTTCTACCAATGCTGAGATCAGAAATTGGAAGAAAAATATTTGTTCTAATACCGAGCAGATACCATGTATTCTTATGTATTTTTGGACGCTGAATCGATTCCCGGTCGAATTTCGGCCCTATCTCGCTTCCCTGAGGAGCTGTCGGTCACGTGACATCGAACTTCATGTCCGAAGATAAACTAGAATTATCACCAATTTCCCGAGGAGCTGGCCCTGAAATTCTTCCAGATTCGGATTCTACGTCAAAAAATAGGCCAGAATCACCGATAACCAAGCATCGTGCTGATAAAAAAATTTGACCGATTTGTGTGTCCCATTGATTTTCGCGTTTTTGTACTGTTTGCTTCCCAAGGGAGAGAAATCGTCATTTGGGCGTGGTTTCACGGCGAGTATGAACTATACATGATCGTAACGAAGATTGATATTTGTAGTGTAAGAGTAGGAGAGATGATTTGGTAGAAAATTAGTGTCGTAAGTGCCGGTAAAGACTTCATTAGAAACCTTCGAAAATTAAGTAAAAAAGTGTGGAGTCACTCACTTCATTTCCTATTGATACTCCGATCAGAAATTGGAAGAATATTTTTTGTCGCACATGCAAGCAAAGACCATGAATTCCAAAGTATTTTTGGACGCTGAATCGATTCCCGATCGAATTTCGGCCCCATCTTGCTTCCCTGAAGAGCTGTATATCATGTGACTCATAACTTTATGTCTGAGAAGAAATAAGAATTTTCTTCAATATCCCGATCAGCTAGCTCTCAAATTCTTTCAGATTCGAATTCTACGTCAAAAAATAGGCCAGAAACACTATTTTTCAGTATGTCACGTGCAGAACCGATTTTCGCCTATTTGTGTGTCCCATTGATTTTCGCGTTTTTGTACTGTTTGCTTCCCACGGGTTCAAAATCGTGTTTTGGGCGTGGTTTCACGACGACTGTGAACGTAATTTGGTCATTAAGAGGGAGGATAACTATAGTGTGAAAGTAGGAGAGATGATTTGGTGAAAAATTAGTGTTGTAAGTGCCAGTTAAGACTTCATTCAGGACTTCCGAAAACAGAGTATAAAAGTGTGGGATCACTCACTCTATTTCTACCAATGCTGAGATCAGAAATTGGAAGAAAAATATTTGTTCTAATACCGAGCAGATACCATGTATTCTTATGTATTTTTGGACGCTGAATCGATTCCCGGTCGAATTTCGGCCCTATCTCGCTTCCCTGAGGAGCTGTCGGTCACGTGACATCGAACTTCATGTCCGAAGATAAACTAGAATTATCACCAATTTCCCGAGGAGCTGGCCCTGAAATTCTTCCAGATTCGGATTCTACGTCAAAAAATAGGCCAGAATCACCGATAACCAAGCATCGTGCTGATAAAAAAATTTGACCGATTTGTGTGTCCCATTGATTTTCGCGTTTTTGTACTGTTTGCTTCCCAAGGGAGAGAAATCGTCATTTGGGCGTGGTTTCACGGCGAGTATGAACTATACATGATCGTAACGAAGATTGATATTTGTAGTGTAAGAGTAGGAGAGATGATTTGGTAGAAAATTAGTGTCGTAAGTGCCGTTAAAGACTTCATTAGAAACCTTCGAAAATGAAGTAAAAAAGTGTGGAGTCACTCACTTCATTTTCTATCGATACTCCGATCAGAAATTCGAAGAAAT
>CAMPET010000065.1:299202-318243 GCA_946803715.1 Beroe ovata | reverse complement strand
GTGTCGTAAGTGCCGGTAAAGACTTCATTCTATAGCTGTTTCAAACCTCAAAAACACAGTAAGAGTCATTGGAAGCGAATTCCAGGTTTGAAAATCGGACGATGAAACAGAAGTTGGGAACTCCGTCCAAGAGTTTAGGGTAGACATTGGAACAGACACTAAATTCCCTGCAAAGCCATTTCATCTGGTCGTAGGAGCCCTTCCAGTTCCAAATACCGGTCGGGCCNGCCGACATGATGATGTGTAATCAACTATCATATTCAGTGGTAATAATACAATATTGACCCCTAATTATAGTGTACTACAGGCTGTTTATCGGCCCGATAATTCCATTGATACACATACCCCGATAATATCGGGGTATGTGTATCAATGGAATTGGAGGTGGTTGATTGAACCACTCTATGGGTTGTTGCCAGTTTTAATAGGCTGAAATCAATATAGTAGAACAAAACTCAGCAGGATGCATTTCGTACGTGCTCATCTCCGTAGAGCACGTACCTAAATTGAATTCAAAGGTTATGAACCGCACACTACCCCCTCACACCCTCACCTAAACATGACGATCTCGTCCACTGTCTGGCCTGCTCCCCGGAACACAAGAGAGTAGTTACCGGTGTAGGATCTGCTGGTGTCCGAAACGAGGTCCACGATATCGAAACTGGGACGGAAAACGTCCTCGAACTGGACATGTATCACGTCCGCATCTGTCTCAGGGAGGAGATCAGGGGTGTGCTCCCTACTCAGCGATACTCTCTGTCCTGGGGAGGGGGGGGGTGGACATGGAATTGCACTATGGACATATTAGTGATTGTCTATTCCGGGAAGTCCTGATAAAGTTGGGAAGTGCTGATAAGATCGTCAGTAAACAGGCACATAGGCAGGGAGCAGGGGGCCCCGTCGGTAAATAGGATCTTCTGAATCTGGTGGAAATTTTCAAGAACTTCACCCTTACTAACAGACTAAGAATGCGAATACACGGTTACCTGGCTTACAACCAAGCAAGACGTGGAAAGCTGGGAGTGGCTCTAGCTGATTCGGCATTACCGATATGCTGACTGGAGTCAAACTTTCACCTGATAATAAAATAATTACTGATAACAGCATTCACCACACAATAGATCAGTCAATCATTTTCTCAAATTCAATTCAAAGTTCCATGCTGTCCGACAGGCTCACGATCCGAAATTGTGTACCTGGTTGAGCCCTGATTGCCTGTCCAATATCAGACAGTAATATCTCATAGGACACTTTGAGATGGCGGTAATCGATATCCTTGCTAATCTCCACCTCTAAGAGTGAACCATTCCAAACGTTCATGTTAACCTCCGCCTCCCGTATTAGGTACTCTGAAAAATAACAATGAAATCAGTGTTATGGAGAACAGTGATGTTAGTGATAACAGTGATGTTAGTGATAAAAGTGATGTTACTGGTAACACTGTTGGTGATAGCAGTGTTATAAGTGATAACAGCGATATTGGTGGTAGGTAGCAGTGTTGTTAGTGGTAACACTGATAACAGTGTTGTTAGTGATAACAGTGAGATCGGTGGTAAAGTGAGAGGATGGGCTGCTTATGTATAACCCTCTCTCGAGTGATTCGTGAAATCTGGACACATATTCGTCAATTGATAACACAAAATACTGAGTAAAGCACTTTTAGTAACTGAGTAAAGAGCCCACAAGGTAGGTCGCGGAGCACAGCAATATTCCATGATTTTCACAGAGTACAGCATGATTATCGTGTCATTACCCATATCAGAAGAGGCCGGTGAAAAGGGAGAGAAGTCCACCCGTAGTCTGTAGACTTCCCCCAGCTCGAGATAGGCTCGGCCAGGTAGGATATTGGAGTTGCACTCCTCCTGGGATCAGTTCTTAGTGACGGGTATGTGATGACTATACCTACTTCTCTTTTCGGCAATAGAAAAAACTTAGTAATCCGTGAGTTAAGTGATCCCTGATTGCTAGCAATTTACTACACTGAACCTCACAGAATATGATCATACCTGTTGTCTGTATGCTTGGCTGTACGCTAAACTCGACTGTCGAGTAAAGTGCGGAGAGTCGTCACTACAAACACTCACTGACAGCTTCTTCCCAGCAATACCTGACGAGATGGAACAGTAATCAGTTAGCTCCGTGGCATCCATACATGATAGTTTCCGAGTTTTGGTCAGAATTGGCTATGATCTCAGTGGTTGATAAATGATTGAAGGGAGTTATTCCCGTGAGTAACCTTAACCTCTCGCCACAGGGCTGCGCCTAAGTCAGCAAGTAGGTACTAGATGACCAGCACCCCTAACTATTATAGTTGGTACTATATATAGTTACTACT
This sequence comes from Beroe ovata, assembly GCA_946803715.1. Lineage (NCBI taxonomy): Eukaryota > Metazoa > Ctenophora > Nuda > Beroida > Beroidae > Beroe > Beroe ovata. The sequence goes on along the minus strand of CAMPET010000065.1, from coordinate 315,908 downwards.
ACTATAGTTATTAGTTGGTGGCTAGATGAGTGGTAAGCAACAATTCTCTCACCATCAATAACCCGCTCTGCTAACTTCCTATCCTCTATGGAGTGGTCGATATCCTGTAAATCCACAACCACATCACTCTGTCCCACTTTCCCGGACTCGTCGTGGAATGACGTCAGCACGATTTCCGAGTTGTGTTTCATCTTGATGACGTCAGCGGGGGAGTACGAGTTGAGGAGGTAGTACTCGGACAGTTTGACAATCTCACCGTAGTGACCGTAGTAAAGAGAGTTAGACACCTGGATAGCGTACCTCCCTGAAATTTTGCTGTGTTTATGGATGAGAGAGAGGGGGTTGCACGAGGTTGCTGTATGAGTGCTGCTCTAGGAGAGGAATATAATTGCTGCATTCATATGCGCGTTCCATTTTGTCCTGCACGTGTTTGCGTTGTACCTGCGTTGTCCGTTGCAATAACATAATCCTGGGTGGAGCTGTGAGGCACAGGCAGGAGGTACCAGTAACATCCCAAACAGGGCGAGTAGAGCACAACACTTCCCACGGCTAGGACATGTGGCGAGGACACGGCTATCGGATACAACCTGGTTACCTCCAGAGAGGTGCCACCACTGGCCGGCACATCACTGAGCGGCGTTGTCGTGGAAACGGTCTGCACGGTGGCAGGGAACTTGTTGCACGTGCCCGTGTGTCGGAGAAGAGAGTGGTAGCTGGTGGTTGAGGACCTCTCTAGCTGGTATATAACCAGTTCCTGTCCAGCTACACTCAAAACGTCCAGATATAGGAGTTTCGAGTGGGATACGCTGTCCAGTGAGCTGCCTGTGGATCCAGGTGGTGATGATACGTGTGGGTGATGGATTCTAGATATCGGACGAGAAATCAAATTCATTTTACCTATACATGTGTAGCTGTTCGATGCTCTGACAGTTATGTCATCTTTGTCCAGAAGCTTGGTTACCTCTGAAGACGCCGGAATGACCCTGATAATGAAGTGGGTATTTCACAGTTCAAGGTGCTTTCTTATAAATAAATTCGCCTAAGTTCGACATGTCGCTGGACTTAAATCGCGGTAAGTTTGATCCATCTCTAACACAAACCTGTAGAGCACGTTATGTGTGAGAGAACCAGCTGTTTCTTGACGTGACACTGCGTACAGTTTCCTATCGAACAGGTCTGCACTCACAGATACATGGGAAAAACACACATCGGTGTCTATCGTAGTCCTGTTGGTGCCTTCCACCAGTGTGAGAGAGCCTTGTTTGTGGAGGACTAGACAGCCTGGTGCCAACTCGTGTAGCTTGGGAGTTTCGCCAGATACCTGAATTGTTTTTATTAATCGAGATCATGTCTATACTTAGTATAGTATCCAGATACTGTTCTGATTATACATTGGTACTATACAGGGATAAAATTGTACGGTGACCCAATCAGAGCCCAGGGTGCATGTCGACGCTATCTCCAATTCACGTGACCGAACAACAAGCAGTCACGTGACAAGAGACAGTTCACGTGACCAAACAGCAAGCAGTCACATGACCACAGCCAGGTCATGTGACATGAACCCGCGTCCGCTGTGCTTGCTAGTCACGTGACTCTTATAGCTGTATTACGCGGTCACGTGACCTAATTCACGCGCGATGCCCGGAAGTATAAATGAACCCATCAGCGGGAGCAACACCATCAAATTGTGTGTTCCATTTCTCTTCCACTGTCTGCCTTCCACACAAACCTCACCGATAACCGTCGTTCGTTATTCCCTTCCTTGCAAATTATATTTTCTCCTTTTTTTCCTTCCATTTTTGCATCATTTCGTTCTCTCTGACCTCTCTGACCACAAACTAATTATCTGCCCACTTTAGATTCTTTTTGATAGTTTGTCACCTTTGTTCGAGTTTTCACACTGCGGTTGATACCGAATTACGAGTTCTTTCCGCCCACTGCTACCTATTCCATTTTACATCTTTGTGACTTTAACGATTTTTCCCAGTTTCGATAGCAATGTCTGTGATCTACAAGGACCGTGTGTTTGTTGGAAATCTGACTACTGATGTAACGGAGGATCAGATTTACTCTTTTCTCAAGGATCTCGGTTACAGTCCAGGTAGGAAATCACGTGATTCTCACTCTGCTCTCCCCTTTTCCCGAATCTCTACTCTCTAGTTTGCTCCAAATTTATCATAATATTAATTTCTCTAACAATCACATTATTTTCAGTGGACGTGAAGCTGATGAGGGATCGGCAGGGAGTTTCGAAGGGGTTCGGTTTCGTTGACATGAGCAACGACGAGGCAGGGGAGATGCAGGCACGGGATCTCATCACGAAGAACCTGTTCCGCTTGAGGAAGGGACAGACGATCGTCTTCAAGCGGGCATTCCGGAAACGTTATGTCAGTGAGGTAAACACAGTTCACTATAAGTGACCCACATTCTCGTTAATGAATGATTTCAAATGAACCATTACTGCTACCAAATAACACACTGATTTCTCCCCCCAGAGTTCGAGCAGAGGGCTCACAGTGGAGGTTGCTTCGTGTGGTGACTGGTTCGACTCTGACGCTGAGATGGACGGTACGGACAGCAGCAGTTCAGGAGGACCGGAGATGTGCTGCCAGTGTGGTGGGATCAACCCGCCTCAGGTTTGTTATCGCGACACATTGGCACTGTGATCTTCTCATTACACATTGACAATTGGCATTTATAATTGGCATTCAATTCAAGCAGTACTCACACCCCATATTTTCAGATCCCCGCTGTGTTTGCCCCCTCTGGACCAGCTACCTTCCCCCCGGGTGCAGGATTCCCCTCTTCCTGGAACCCTGCCAACACAGCATACTTTTCCTACGTCCCGCATGGACCAACCTACTCCACCTCCTCCCACCCTGCCTTCCCACAGTATCCAGTAAGCTACCCTGCTTCTCACCCGGCATTCTACATGCCAGCGTCAGACTTCGTCATGGTCCCCCTGATGCCCTGAACTCACACATACAGACTGTAATTGTTTTGCTGATTTTTTATCTGTTTATAGCTCCATCTTTTTGTGATGGGATCATGTAATTGCAGTACTGATTTTAATAGAAATTGCAATAGTGATTTGATATTTTCGAGATTATTTCAATCCAATATCTTAATTAGCATTTAATTATATTCATTCAGAATAGCATTATATTTATCAGGATACTCAAATATCACCGAATTATGTCCAAAATAAGTTTTTCATTTGTCGAAGGTTCCCATCAAAATGCGAATTGTGAACTACCTTGCCGATACATGAATTGTGCAAACAGTGAAATGTAATTGCACCCAGTGGTGTTAACGGGGCCAGAGAGAAAAGCAGTTGCGCGTCTTTCTCTCGCCTGTATAGAATACGCACGTGCACACGGGTTAACGCTGAGAAATGTGCAAATGTGGGAGGTCACTCACCACAGTGCAGCTGGAATCTGGTATGTCGCCCAAGTCGAGTAGGGCAGAGAGGGAGGGATGGGAGAAGAGGAACTTGTCACTGGTCGAATCGTAAGAGAGACTGAGTGAGGACCCTGGCTGTGAAAGTGATGAGGCAAAGGCAGCATCATAATCCACGGAGGAGAGTGGCGATGACTCGTCCGTTATCGTCTGTGAAAATGGTAAATGATAGTGATGAAATGTTATACTGTTATAGTCATGATGATAATACAATGTATCATACTCAGTGGAGATTCTCTGCGACACATACTGTGAAAATGAGGGGGTTGATGGGGACGTGAAGGGGATCGAAGTCTGGGGAACACGACTGTGGCAGCACCGACACGAGGATGCGGTGTTCAGTGACAGGGAGGATAGCTGTCATGTTCAGCTCTCCCAGAGTCTGACAGGTATCGGTATCGGCTTCTGTCCAGTCGACAAATCCCTCTACACTCCGTGCTCCCAGTACACTGCGGGATTTGTGTGTCATGGCGAAATTTAAAGTAGGTATTAATTTCATTTCCATGTAAGCTAGCAGTAAATAGTTTCGGAACCCCGTAGTATTATAGGTGCAATCATCACCGCATAACAACAGAATTACACATCACTCAATTAGGGCCGTTACCATGAGGTAGACGGCTACATCGTCACCCAGCTACACCCAGTTTCAATTGTTGTCACACACGGGCTACTAGGTTAGTGTACATTCCGCTCGTGATCATTGCGTGGTTTCCGCGAGACAATAAATTCCATCCCCTATGCATGGGACGCCACTAATTCGATCCGGCTCTTTTTTCAACGTATATATTCGCTTTATCTACCGTCCAACTCCACGAGTCGATGCCATAATATTCATCTTTTGCTTGTAATTTTGGCTAGATTGATGCCCAGAAAATTCATTTTGGACATTGATCGTTCCGTTTGGAAACTCCAAATAATAGCCGGAAGTTTTATCTATGATTGCACATTACATTCCTGACCTGACTTTTGACACCCTTTTTATAACCATTTCCAACCACTTGTGCGTTTAGAGCAGATGGAAGGAGAAGAGTTGTTACCACCAGAAGATTCAAGTACTAAATCAAATGTCGAGACACTCGAGATTCTACTCTTCGCGGGCTGCATTTTCCTGATGATCCTATTCTCGTGTGTCTCACTGTTTCCCCCGTGTTGCCGAGACACAACAACTCCTCAAAGTGACAGACGGGGGAGGTCAATGTCAAGACAGGCATGAACATGATGCAGCCGAATATTAGGGTCTATGATGAGCAGTCATGGCGTGAATATTAATCATCACATGGCGCTCTCAAGTCTCTACCTCATCGCCTCCTCAGCTCGTTTCAGTGCAATATTATGTTATACACCCTTCCCACACGAAACAGCCGTTGTTTGATGTTTCGCTGTATTGGGGGCACACAGATGTATCCCATGATGTGATTCACACGCCCCGCCGTGTATTTGGTGTTTGTGTTGCATATATAACATGGGAGCAGCTACGGGAGAGAACAGGGCATTGCTGCCAGATGTGGACCATACGAACAACGATCGTGGAATAGATTCGGACATCATCAGTGAAAAGATCGTGGGACGGAAAGCAATGGACATGAAGGGCAGTCAGGAACTTGTATATATGGTTTTCTTCGCATCACTCGCGCTTATCCTGTTTTTCCTACTTCTTGATATTTGTCCGCCTCTGTGTCGGGGAAGAGCAAAAAAACTGGATGAGGGTAATCAGAAATAACATGGTTTGACCATGTTGTTATGATCTTGAAACTTGCCTGATCTCTACCGAAGGGAAGCATTTCTTGAGGATAATGTCACAGTCACTGCATGTAGAACCGATCAGTATCGAGCTTGAACTCCTAGAAATGGGGGTTGTTAGGAGTTTAGAAATTTTCCCCGAAACATGTCATATTTTGGACTGTTTTTATTCCGGATAATATCGACTATTTTACTTACGAGAAAACCTCTGTTGGGGTAACAGTGAATTTGCATCTTTGCGAGTGTGACAACGAAAGCAGGGATAAGAGTACAAGCAGAAGATACATGCTACATGAGGGGAGGGTTAGCAAAATATGCAGAGTGGTATCGGTTACTCGATATAACATCTGAAAAAAGGGCTGATGTGTCTCTATCTCAATCAAATAGGACTGAAATTGGTTTCTACGTGGACACAATAATATATCAACCATGAAATATACATGCAACACCGTTTTAATTCAACGTGAAAATTGTCATCAAAACTGTTTTTTAAACAATGTGGACAATTTGGACAAATCTCACTTCACCCAAAGAGTGCATTGCAATTATTGTCACTAGCAGGAGATTCATCGCCACCCCCTCCAAAATTGAAGGAAAATCCCGAAGACTCGCCCCCAAAACCTGAGTCCCCTCCAAAGTTGGAGGCATCACCGGAGAATGATCCACCGCTGCCGAACATACCGAACGGAGACGAGCTTCCAGATTCTTCCTCTTCAAATCCGAAGTTGAACTGTTCGCCATTGGACGATTCCCCTTCCCCGAACACAGTCTGTCCAACTTTAGGTGTAGAAAACTGATAAGGCAAAATTTATCTGATAAATCTCTGGAATAAGCGTTTTATGAATGTACCATTTACAAAGTTTACTGTGGTTTGCCGTACTACTTATTCCGCGCAGAGCGCGCATCGTAAAGGAATGCAGACGCGCGCTAGTTTATGTTGCGGTAGTTGCTGAAAAATCGTCGTTTGAACCAACTTAAGACACTCGCGCGTTACATGAAAAACGAACGGAGGTCAGAAATTGCCACAATGTCACATATGGTTGAAATTCAATTGGTATTTGAATTTTGAAGATAACCTGATCGAATGCGAAGCTCGTGTCTTGTTCTTTGCCATAGCTCGGTTCATCGCCCAGCTGAAGTACAACAGATTTACTGCTTTGAATCTGAAGATATGCTCAGGTTTCTGCATGACAGGAATACTAACAAATGAAGGGGTACTGTAAACACTGGTATTCGCTCTGGCCATATTATCAGTGTCCATTGGTGTCGATACCACATCTTCCTTGCCTGGGTAGGATTCTAATCAACATCACACATAATAGAGACTGTTTATCGATTAATGATAGAAACTCCTTACCCTTAGTGAAATGAGGAGAACTATCCACCACTGAACTTGGTGAATTCCTGGCTGCCATGTTCGGAGTGATAAAACCGTGAGAAGACGCTGTATTTGGAGGTTCTGGTTGTGTTGATTTAGGTTTGGTGAGGAGCTGTGCTCTCGGCGTTTGGATCATTTGGAACTTGGGTGCTGGTCTTGGTGTGCTGATAGCTATTTTGGTGGGAGTTGCTATGCTCAACTTGGGCGATGGTGGAGGTTTGACCGTGGTAGGTCTTGTCGATTGTTTGACGAGAGTGGAAGCAGGTCTAGGAGTGACGCGGCCGAGTTTGGGGAAGTTGATTTTTGGAGATGCTGGTGGTGTAACTCGACTAGTGGGTCTTATCGGTGTGGCTAGTTTTGGTGTGGCTAGTTTTGGTGTAGCTAGTTTTGGAATGGCTAGTTTTGGAGTGGCTAGTTTTGGAATGGCTAGTTTTGTGGTTGGTATCTTAGGAGGGAGGAGGTTTGGTGGGCGGCGTGTGACTGACGCTGAACTGACGACCCCAGAGATTGAGGTACTAGGAGTACTAGGTGGATAGGTTTGCAAGGCGATGCTTGGAGAAGCAGAACTGTCATCAATGTTGTCCGACGTGATAACAACACTGTTTTTGTTGGTGCTGATGTCGCTGATGTCGCTGCAGGATTTCCCAGGCTCTGTCTCTATATTAGTTGATACTGGCAGAACAGGAGAAATTGTACTGAATGGTGACGCAGGTGGCATATTTGCCACTTGAGGTGTCGAGGAGGAAAGGTTGGATTCTCCCTGCAAGTGTAACCGTGATGTAGTAGAAACTTGTTATATACCTAATTTCTCTTGTCCCGCATTCAATCAATGTTAATGAAAACCTCGGGATCCATAACGTTTTCTGTCGTAACGATCTCATCTCGGCCCATTACTGATGATGAGGTCACAAACATTCCAACTGGAACATTCAAAACCTCAAGCATGTCATCACCAGCATCTGCTACACTTGTCTCTGTTGAAACGTTCTCTCCTCTGGATACATCGTCTGCGATCTTTTCAACCTCCATTTCTTCTTCTTCTAATTGTGGAAAAACGGATTACATTGATCCATATCAATTTAGATTGACGTATAACACTTCAGAACTGTCATCTGCTACCTGCTGGCGTCGTGCTGTCCGTCAGATCAACGTCCTCCTGGGGTGAGTATAGTTGATAACCACGATTTGTGAGTAAAGGATGTGTCATCAAATCTATTGTTCAATTGTCTTAACCATTTTCTGTGAGAGATCTTCGTGATCTGTATCTTTACCCCGGTCATCTTGTTCTGGGGCGGAATTTGCATTATCTCTAGGATCTGTACGACCCGCATTTCTATCATAAACAAAGTCATGAAAACAAGATATACCTTGCCTGGCTCTGGCATCATCAATCTGACTTTTTAAATCCCTAACTAAAATAATTCCATGTTAGTTGGGTCTGACGTGGTAGCAATTAACCATCGCGGTAGTTCCAATTGTAGTGATTGTATCATAATTCAAACCACTGGATATTTCAAACTGACCCCTAGTTTGGAGCTTATCAACTTCATCTTCCAAGAGCATCACTTGTGGAACACCAGGGAGGGAGCAATAGATCTGCTGGTGTTTTGACCAGGTTTCCATGTACTGCTGCAGAGCTTCTTCGTATTTCTGTGCTCGCTTCCTCCCACTCTCTTCTAACCTTGACAATTTCTTGTGTGTTTCACTTACATGTTGATGAGACATCTTGTTTGCTCTAGACAACCTGTTAAATCCATCAATTAAAAGGTTACTAAAAGTTTCATCAGTAATGATGGTATAACTGTAGGTATGTAATTCTGATGATATGGTATCTATGGTATAGGAAGGTTATAACTCACGTTACAATTATAGACTGGTTAGCAACAACCTGTCTCTCTACATCTTGAACTTCTCTACTCAGCAACAAATTATGCTTCTCTGTATCTTCTATTTGTTTTTGCACATTATCTATCTGTGCTTGCAATGCTGCGGAGTAAACAAATGCTAGTAAGAGTCTTTTCATCTCTTCTAGGAAAACAATAGTTAAGAAAAAACAATATTCTATTTTATCTCCATACCTAATTGTACATGGCAAATTTAGCATATCAAATTGTTGGGGTATCCACTGCCTTAATGTGTGAATGGAAAAATCCTCTCGTTGCAAGGTAGTTTTCTACTAAGTTATTTTTCTGTGACAGGCCACATAATACCTTCCAAACCAATTAATGTAGATAAAACTAATAACCTGATTGTTGCTCTTTTTCATACTCAATGAGACGACTTAGTTTCTTGTTCTCATATTCTGAAATGCAATGAAACCAATTTATTGTAAATTCATGTTTTATTTCTTTAAGATCATAGAAGATCTTAGATAAGCAAGCCACCGTATGACATAAGTAGTAGCATTACATCATGACTTGAAATACCTTCTTTATGAATGAGGTCATGTAGTTTCTCAGATATCAGTCCATTCATACCTAATTCTGATTTAATTCTATAGCCATTAACCACAATATGCTTTTCAAATTATGACAAAAATAATCTGATGCAAGGATTAGGTATTACCATCTATATTATAAGCTCACAAATTCTGTTTGTACCCATCACCTATCTTTGTCACTGTGTGCATTTTTGCCGTGTTACTATATACATGGAAAAGTAGTAGCCTGTAGGCTGAGAAGAGCTTATTTCTTATTGTGCTGTTTTGATTAGTGATAAGGAAGAGAGGAGTTGCATGTGCAGTTTAATGCGTGTGCAATGATGGTCGGATTTTGCATAATGTTTTTGTTTTGCACTGTATGATGTGTAACTGTGTGATCAGGAATGTGGATTCAACCTTTTTTGTTATAATTTGGTCATTCATGTATCTGATACACACTGAATTGTGTGTCTTTTTCGTTATACTCCGTTCTTCATGCCCCTTGCCTACAGGTACTAGCTGAATAGTCCAGGTGAGATGAAGCAAACATAATTCTAAATGCTACCATATAAAAGGGTAGCCCTATCATTTTTTATGTGTAAATGGCTTACCCCTAATGTGAATCCTAAGTCCTTGACCTCATCAGTCATCTCCACGCTCAGTTTAACTCTAGCCTAATTTATAACCCTAGCCCTATAGCTTTGTAATTTTGTTTGCTGTAAATCCTAACAATTCCACTATTGCTTTGTCTACGCATCTACCTAATTGCTATTGCTATTGTGTTTATTGCCAGTAATGAAACATAATATTTAAGTGTGGCAAAGATTCAGATTACCCACACCTCATGTGAAAGTGGGGCTATACTAAGGTCACGTCTTTCTGATCGGACACGGCTTTATAACTTTCACAGGCCTTGGGGTACTAGTGTTTGTAGTCATGACACAGGATTGGTTGAGTGACGGAAAGATTCAAGTTATACCATTCTTCTATATTTCTATAACTTTAATTTTAAGGTCTTCAATACTTCTTCATTCATTTGCATCAATTTTCTAATACTCCAAGCTTGTCCAAGGTCATACTTTAGATAAAACTCCAAGAGTCATGCCCATTTTGTGTTCAGATGTTACTAACCTATATGTAATTTGGTTATGAAGGCAATTCCCAGGTGCAATAGTTATGTTACAATTCTGTATCCTGAGCTTAGCTCTGGTCTCATCCCCGGTGAATGCTCTTTCTTACATCAGCACAACAACCCCTCCTTCCCATGAAACCCGATGCTATCCCCAATTCACGAGGAAGTCCTATAGAGTGGGGGAGAGGTTTGATTACGGGTGCAAGGCGTGCGTGTGTGAAGAATCTGGAGAAGTCACTTGTTCAGAAGAGCAGTGCTGTCTCTACGTTGGAGGAAATGGGGCAACGGCTTTTGCTGCCGTTGGAGAGTCCTTCAGTGACGGCTGCAACACGTGTACTTGCGTTGGAGATGGGAAAGTGGGGAAATGCACGAAGATGTCATGTAAATCCATGTGTTTCTATGAGAACTCTGATAGGGTCAAGGGATACGCAGTCAAGGGAAGTGTAACTGCCTACCATAAAGGATGCCCAAGGCCCTGCAAATGTGTGGTCAAGAAGAACAAGTCCAAGCTCAAGTGTAAAAAGTACTGTCTCAAGTATGAATAGAAATCCATGGTCGTCAGTCTTAAGATGTAGGAGTTCTGTAATCTAATTTTTGTTGTGAAATCTTCATTAGTTTGACCTAAATTCTGACGATTTATTTGTTTTCATGACTAACCCTTGATAATGTGTGATTGGGCAATCAACTTCGGTAACAACAATGAAAAATACTTGACATGATCATAAATTTGGCTTTTGAAATAAAACATGAAAAAAGAATAACGTAGGTATTTTATTCAGGGAGATTCTAGGGATACTCCGCCACAATGACGCTCCACCCCCTCCTGCTACAGCAGCCCCGCTTCCCACTCTCCAACCTCCCACTCCCCCGCCTCCCACTCCCCCACCTCCCACTCCCCCNCTCCCCCGCCTCCCGCTCCCCCACCTCCCACTCCTCCACCTGCTGAGCTAACAGATGCTGAGAGACACTTCAATGCTTGCCAAATTCTTGAACACGCTGGATCATGAGGCACTGAGAAACACAGAGAGAGATACAGTGGGCGAATTATACCATATTGTGATGGGACCTGATCGTATTCCTGAACAAAGGGATGTCATAGAATTCAACAGTACTATATTGAGTGATGCGTATGTATTCGAAATATTCACATGTGAAGGTGCGGGACCGGCTGGTGCTGGACCAGGACCAGCTGGTACTGGACCGGGACCAGCTGGTACTGGACCGGGACCAGCTGGTACTGGACTGGGACCGGCTGGTACTGGACTGGGACCGGCTGGCATTGAACTGGGACCGGCTGGCTCTGGACTGGGACCGGCAGGTACTGGGACCAGCTGGTACTGGACTGGGACCAGCTGGTACTGGACCGGGACCGGCTGGTACCGGACCGGGACCAGCTGGTACTTGACTGGCAGAGCTGGTACTGGACTGGGACCAGCTGGTACTGGACTGGGACAGGGATAACTCATGGGGTAATGTTAGATAACGAATTTTTGAATAGCTGTAACATGGTTAGGAAGTTTGTTGACAGCTTTTATAGCAGTCAATTTGATGTGAATATCACAGAAATTAGGTTAGAATACAAATTTGCAACCATTACAATGTACAGTGGGTTAAAGATCTTGTAAAACCGCATTTCATATCCTACCGGTTGTAGCTGAGATGTTAGATTTCGAAAAGTTCAGCCAGATATTGAAATTTTCAATACAATTAAACTGTGGTGATCTAACCGAAATATGTCTACAGCAGTTGAGCTATCAGTACGCTAACCAAATATTAGAAGATGTCCTGTCCCTTAGAGATTTGTCATTTTACTGTGTTGAGGCTATGTCAAGGTTTGAGAACTATAAATTTGCTAATGATGTGATATTTTGCCTTCTGCAGTCCTGAACAATTGAACATGGTGTGCATTATGAACTATTGTATGATAATGTCGACTATGTCAGGATGAGTAGAGCATTTCTGGTAGATACGGTCATGGAGATTACTTGTACATTGGACTCTGCAGACATCATGCGATCTCTCAATAGGAAGGTTCATGAAGCTCTCTGGCAAAAGATTTAGAATTTATCTTCTTCTTCGAACTTCGAAAACGATTCATGGCGCTTTTGATACAATTTAACCCCTACAATTGGCTCTTTTGGAGTGAATGCAAAGTGAATTATGGTACCCCTTCTTTTTGTGTTTGATTCTTTGACTTTTTCCTAGAATGATAATAGGTACCTATAATGTGTTTATTATAATTAACAATAAGGAATGGTATTCTTGAGGAAGGGTCCCAAGTCTCAAAACTGATTTCTGGAAAACTAAGGGATCTGCCTTGATTCTCGATGGCCAATCTTTTCGCGTAACCTACCAGATGGTGATTGACCAGCGAAAACTTTTATTTCACCAATGAACATTGAACAATGAGATATGATGCTGAAAGTGTCTGAAAATTTGGGATCCTTCCCCACAGGCCACAAATACCATTCTCTTATATGGTATTTGTTCTATTCATTTGACTCTTTACTTTTCAAGTAGCTAAATATCAACGAAAATGATGATTTGAATTAAGTGATTGGTTATTGTTTTATTGAATGAGTTATACCTACTTCCTTTACATATTTTGTGGTATAATAACGGAGTTTTAACGTTTTTCGCATGATGACACCTTGCCAGAAAATGACCGCTCCCATATCTAAGAGCAGAATACATTGGTGTCATCAAGCATGGTTTATATAACCCTACTCAATGACTTATAATACAATGTGATTAGGCTATCAACTTCTGTGACAGAGTGGTCTGTACGGAACCCCACGTTTTCGATTCCTTGAATTGAATTTTGAATTGAAACAAGGATCTCCACCGTGTTCGCCAGGCTAGGCACATAACCACTCTGTCTTGACCAAAGTCGATTTTATAAGATGTCTCGTTTACAGAAAATGTTCAGAAATTCTTCGTCAGATGTTACCTGACCTGTTTCTCGCGCGCGCGCGCCTTCATCGGCCTTTGATGAAAGCGCGCGCCGCGCGCGAGAAACTGAGGTCAGATAAAATCTAACAAGAACAAAGAAATTCTTATACTAAATGCAAATGTTGTCCGCGCGTTGAAATCTGTCGAATACTTATACTGCGCGCGCACGTATGTTCCAGGCCAGATGGCAGATATACCTCGCGCGCGTTTGCCTGACCGACTAAAGATTAAATTTAAATTGTCTGGCGATGCTAGACCGCTGATGCAAGCCGCGAAGCGGCTTGCGTCAGGCCATTGCCTTGTCGAATTTAAGTTATTTAAATTTTGTCGATCGATGATAGACCCTGCACTGTCGAGAATTTCGTTTTGCGCGCGCGCGGCGCAAACTTATTCTCAGACAGGGTCTATGGAAAATGGCAAAATCTACATCCAAAATTTGGATGTAGATTTTTTGCGGCGCGCGTCCTGGAAATCAGTGAGAATTTTTCTCACTAACTTACCTTATATTATATATCATTGTGAAGCTCTAATTTTGTACATGATAATGGTTTAAAAGTTATTAAAATTAAAGCAATAGACCAAGAGTTATGACTGTTTTACTGATAGGGAACGCCGCGCATCTCGTTTGGCGTTTCCCTCCTTTTTCAAAGTTGCAAAAAAATAGCATTGNTTCAACATCTAGTCTTCACCTCATCCAAATTATTCCCCCATTCTCATCCACCTTCTCTCCTCCGGTCCCCCGGCTTGTAGACTTCCACCATAATACCATAAACATCTTACCTCTGTTCAAATCTGTCCCACCCTTCTTTTCTACCGTCCCCTCATTCCCCTTTTCTTCCGTCGCGTCCCGCTTCCCCCTCCATCCAGTGTTTGATAACTTGTTTTACTATTAACTAAGTAGTAAGTACTAGAACGATTCTATAACATTCGGTACCAAATCTATGGCTATGAAGCTGTAACACATTTTCCCGCATCTTATCTATTTGAACTGAACTCAACCAGCAACGTTCGCCTATTACTAGCAAATCTTTCCAAAGGAAAGTATGCGCGCGCGGCTGAGGCGCGCCGCCGTACCATTTTCACTAGACCCTTGCTGACGCAAGCCGCTTCGCGGCTTGCATCAGCGGTCTAGCATCGCCAGACTTGTCGGGGCCTATAATACTTGTCGGGGCTTGGGCAATGCCAAACCTCGGCAGAATGAACGCGAACGGTAACTGACAAGTTTATCAATATCATTGGTCGTTACCTACGGACAACTTTGCCACCAAGTTCCGAATTACTATCAGGGTATGGTCGGTAGTGAATGTGATTAAATAGCGATAGCATGATCGTCCCATGCCAGGTGAATAAATTAGGGAGCTGTCACATATGGCGTCTGCATCACTTTTTTGCCATCTCACTGGAGATGGAAAAATTATCATATATTCCAAAATTTTCTTGAAATATTCCAAAAAAAATTGATAACGTCATCAAACTCTGACTCAAAGCAACCTTCCTTCCCTTGTCATCATTTGGGATCCCCTCCCCCTCTGAGCGGTGACGTCATATGTCAATGTGACGGCTCCCTTACAAATAGCTTGAGTTACTTATAGCTTGAGTCATTCGTCAGTATCAACAAAAACTGCCAATTGAAGATTTATGATCAAATCATGAATTTCGTATCCTGTCGCTATTTACAAGTATCTCTCGCGCCTATAGCCCATGTAATGGCTATAATATAGGTTAGGGAATTTAAATGAATTTACGATGTCGATTGTATCTCGAGATTTATCATCATGCTCATTCTAGTTCGACTTCAAGAGTGTGAAAGGTGGTCGGACAATAAAAGGTTGGTTGCAATGACCGACGCAACTTTTATATTCAGACAGATTGCATCATAAACAATGCTCTCACCATTAAAAAAGTACAAATGTACGTTAAATTCACACTAAAAACTAATATCTGACCATCTCTATATCTGACCATTCCTCCTTGATCCAAGAGTACTTACTCCTTACATGGGTTCTGGTAGTGGTACAGATATTCGAATTCGAATAAGATCCGATGTCATCATCCACCTCACGCACATACTGTGTTTTTTTTGTGTGTGTGTGTGTGTGTGTGTGTGTGTGTGTGTGTGGTTGTTCGTTTGCTTCCTTCACTTCAATTTCACGACGTTTGCAGGAACTGTTAGATATTTGGATTTTGTTCCTCCTCACACCTCTCCGTCCTCCTCTGGCAATAAGCCAGCTCTTGCCCTGATCTTAGCCAGTGTCTTCTTCTCTGCTTTCCTCTTCTCTGCTCCGTACGACTCATTGAATTTAGAAACAATGACAGTCATGGGGAGAGCTAGAATGACAATACCGAGAACCACCGCCACGGAGCCTATGAGTCGGCCCACGGTCGAGGTGGGTGATAGGTCCCCGTAACCCACAGTGGTGACAGTTACAATACTCCACCAGCAACCCAGGAGGATGCTGTCGAAGCCAGAGTCCTGGCCCAGTTCAGCATAGTACATCAGCGTACCGAACAGAAGTACAAATATCGCGATGAGAAGGGATAGCAAGACAAATTCTCGTACCGCTCCGGCAATCACTTTCATGACGACAATCAACTCCTTGGAGTGACGGACAAAGCGGAAGATCCGGACTACTCTGCTCGTCCTGCATATCCGGAGGACGACGAATTTGTCGCCCGCGGCGCCTGACTCTGACGTGAACATTGCCACCAGTTCGATATAGAATGGGAGTATTGCTAGGAGGTCCAATACGTTTAAAACGTTTTTCAGGAATAGCCATGGCTTTGGCCACGACACCAGTTTTAGTGTGAAATCCAGTGTGAAAAATCCGTTGATCAGAATTTCGAGTCCGTAGAGAAGGTAGTAGACCTCGTACGTTTGGTCGTTGAAATACTTGGTGGCAGTCGGCACGGACTCCGCGACGAGTAATATGACGGAGAACACGATCGCCAACATGTCACAGAATGCCCAAACCATGGCAGCTTTGGAGTAGTGAGGATCCATCAGGAAATTGTGGAGCTTCTGTCGAAATGTCAACTGAAATGATCGGAATTTAATAATAGCTCGTACATTGTAAGTGTATAATTACTCAAATTGAATTTTAATTTTCACAGTATCGTTTTTAGTGCAGGTGAAAACTCGCTAATGTAGTGTAATTACACTACAATGTCCAATATAATTGCGATATTTCCATAGTAATTTCACTGCTGAGCACTGCAATATGAAATATCACTGCAGTAGCCAGTACGCAGCAATTCACTGGAATTAACTGCAACTGCAATGTCACTGCAGTGCACTGCTGGTTGCTCTGCCATGCCACTGCCGTTCGGTGCAGTTCGGCGGAACCCACCTCTGGGGGCGGTATTCCCTCCTCCTCGTCATCAAACGAGAATATCTTCGCTAAATCAACCTGTCAAAATAGGACATAGATATTAGGTAAACACTACAGCTACCTGTGAGTGCTGTGTATTCAGTACTTAGCCAGTAAAACAAGAAGTAGAACATACTTTTACTATGCGGGGGACTCCGTCCCCTTCATTATTGCTCATGCTGCCAGGTTAACCCGGACTAACCACGCCCTCTTTATTAATCGTTACAAACACACACACACACACACACACACACA
>CAMPET010000065.1:278821-295231 GCA_946803715.1 Beroe ovata | reverse complement strand
GTGTGTGTGTGTGTGTGTGTGTGAGTGTGTCTGTGTCTGTGTCTGTGTCTGTGTGTGTACTCACACTTTTACTGAGTAATATATGAGTATAAGAGGATTTTATACAGCTTTGCTCAGGACAGTAATATATAGCTGGCAAAAAGCACATCTCAGATCACAACAGCTGTCCACACTGCACCACCTAGGCGAGTAGCTGTTACAGGTGAGTAGCTGCAACACTTAGCCATATCAAGGTAAACGTACGGCGCCTGGAAGGAGTTATTCGTCTGTTGCATGTGGGACGCATACATCGCCATCTTGATTTAACTGTCTACTCTGTCTTGGGAAAAGCAGGATAACAATTGCTATGTGATGATCTCAACACAGCAAGCTCAACCTTTACTATCCAGAACTCAACAATATAAAACTCAACAAAACAAAAATCAACAAAACAAAAATCAACAAAACAAAAATCAACAAATATGAAACTAAAAACGCCAAATCAAAACTCTACTCAGGAAATCAAACAAAACACCCGAGTAAAACTCTCCTCCTATATTATTTGCTTATCAACCACTACAAACTATACTACAAACCTAAGTATTTATGTCAATGAATAGCTCTACCTAGACTAGTAGTACAACTCATACCACACATTACCCATGGATCTATAGTAAGAGTAGTAGTTTGCTGGTTGACTAATTGTGAGCAACTATCCTCAGTCCTATTGCGTCCACCGGAGGCTATATCTCGGGCTATATTATGTACAACTATTATAGAGACCTGTAATGAGTCGATCTGTTGATAATGATAAACCGACTGGTATCATGATTTCGTGCCTGCGCCGCGCGCGCGCGTGTCGGTCACAGTAAATATCATCCTGGTTTGTATTGAGGTCATGCAAGAAGGGGTCTGAAAATGACCACCGCGGCAAAGACAGGTGCAGGTCATCCACTGATATAAACCACGCCTCTCTCTCTCTCACTCTTTATAGCTAACCGTTTAGCTGAGTGAATTAAGCAGAGCTCCTATAAGTACCCCAGTGTATAATACGGAGAGAGCAGATGATGATGGCTCATGCAGAAGGAGTGATCTTGGATCAGTTATCGTACTCATTGTGGTGGAACTAGTCGGGTGGAACTGTGTGGTCCACAAGTTTCATAGAACTGTGTGATCCACAATTTGGAAAAACTGTCTATACGAGTTGAATAGAACGAGTTGAATTGAACGGTAAGGTTGGACAGAGTGATCAATATCAATGATTGTGCAACTGTGTTGTCAAAACGTGAGGTCGATGTGAGTGGTTGACCATACAGGGGTGTAACTGTATGGTCGACAATCGAATGCTCTTAGTCTTAATGATACAACAACCACTATGAGAGTTATTTGTTGCTGTGTGAGCTGCTGGTAATCATCAGATTAGAAGAGTTAATTGTAGTGAAGCCGCAGTATAAACCAATGTTTAATAAGCAAAACATAGTGTCGACAACAAAACAGAGATCCAAATCTACTACAATAAACTCTACTACAATAATTCGTGTTCACAGCATTTACCAAGATTCTTATTAGTCGCCTCGCCAAGTTATATGAGCATTGAGCAACTATCACAGCATAATGATGTAAGGGAAAGAGTGCCACTTCAAGCGTGGCTGAATTTGGCTAATGCATGCTGTTGTGAGGGAATGACAGATGTTGATAAGTGGGATCTAGGAATTTTGACTGGATGGAGAACCCCCAGTTCTGACATCATGAGAGAATGAAACCTAAAATCAATATTGACTATGTCCACTCACCCTGAGCTAGCACTACAGCTTGATATAATTTGGGATACTGTTTCGAAAGAGGGAGGGTACACTTAGTGTGTCTCGGTGAACTATGGTAAAACTCCCCGCTTATAACTGATTCAGACGGAAGGCTTCATGGCGCGCGCGTCGCATATCTACACACAAAGCATTTATACCGACTATAATCAAGTAATTATGATAAACCTATTTACATCTGATTATCGTTACCATGAGCCCACACACAAAAGTTTCGGTAAGATATTCATTATTCAAGTTAAGGGATGTTTCAAAATCGTGGTAACTTCGGGTTCATTACGTAGCTTATTTTCTGGGAAATAAGACGTCTAAGAATATAGGCGTGGGGGAGGGATAACTTCACAAAAAGACACTGTGAAAATGTGAAAGTTGGATGGGTGCGTCCACTGTCGAGTATTTGGTGGTCATGGAAACTTCTAGAAACTATTTCACAATGACAATAGAGGGACCTAATTAGCCCATCGCTCCAAAAAGTCTCTCACAAAAGGACGGGTACAAAAGGTCAGGTTGGGTGAAGAGACAGCAAGGATGGCTCTACAAAGAGGTCTGCGACGGAGTAACTAGAACACACAATATATCTGACTATCTGGGCACCAGACTGCACACGTACAAAGCAAATGCGATCCTCAGTGACTGCATTTCAAATATCCACCCAGACATGTGACTCCCTAATAATCGGCATGGTGGATAGAGAGAGAGAGAGTTAAGGGGAGCTGGCTTCCTGACGACCAAGGTTTAGGTAGAAAGTGCTTTCTCTCGCCTGGAGATAAATGGATGTGATTCCTGTAGCACAAGAAAGACCATGATACGGAAAATCATTGGCAAACCCAGAACCCTATAATCTTGAGACGATGGTATAGAAGTTGGTCATGTTTTCTGATTAGCAATATCCCGAAACGAGTAGTACTGAACAACAAGTAGTGCTGATCAACAAGATGCTGTACTAATCTCAGTGGAGTGAGATTCACAGGGCGAAACAACAAACACACAACAAACACACAACAACAAACACACGTTCATATTGTTTGATGAATGTGATACACTGGTCGTACCTACTCAAGTTAAAGTACCACAGTTATTATGCTCTATTATGTATGCCTGGGCACATGTGTGTGTCCGTGTCCGTGTGTGTGTGTCTGTGTGTGTCTGTGTCTGTATCTGTATGCGTCTGTATGTGTGTCTGGGTGCTTGTGTGCGTGCGTGTGTGTGTGCGTGTGTGTGCGTGCGTTTGTATGTGTTCCAGCATGACCAACATGATAATGGCCGTGGGTAATCGACTATTATCATATTTACAAACTAAAAGAATAAGTATTTTTCATTATCTACAGTCCACTCTGTGAAATACAGTGACATGTACACAAGCTTGATGTAAAGGCCAGGTGTTTATAGTGTATCAAAGTGAGCTATTGTGCATAGAGGATCGGTCCTTAGGGTACGATATGTGAGATAACATCAATCAATGGGTGTGGCCACCACAACCCCCCCCCCCTGATAGATGTGACTTTGCACATCTAACACGTACCCTAAACACACTGTAGCCTCAGTACACAGATGATAAACTAAATGAGTCATGGGTAACACCCTCTAGGCAATTATGGAGAAAGTATCTCGGATATGGGCACACCCTAGAGGGGCATGCTTTGGCCAGGTGACACAATACAAGGTGACACAATACAAGCGCTGTCTTGATACAGATTCTGTGCGTAGGTATTTATCTGTCAGGAGGGAAAGTGCGCATCAGTACCTGTCAAGATAAATAGTTGCGTCATATTGCCCGTATACACGAATACCAAGTACACTGTGACAACTACTACTGCACACAGTGACATTTTGCTGTGGATACTGGATAGTTGGTCACATGGTTCAGACCATGGTACCAGATACCATCTTTACCAGGGGTACATATTGTGGTATCATAGTAGGGATCAGTGGTCTCTCCCATGGGATCGCACACGTCCCGCCGCGGTGATATTGNGTAACACCCTCTAGGCAATTATGGAGAAAGTATCTCAGATATGGGCACACCCGAAAGGGGCATGCTTTGGCCAGGTGGCACAAGTGCTGTCTTGATACAGATTCTGTGCGTAGGTTTTTATCTCAATCTGTCAGGAGGGAAGCGACAAAGTGCGCATCAGTACCTGTCATGATAAATAGTTGCGTCATATTGCCCGTATACACGAATACCAAGTACACTGTTACAACTACTACTGCACACAGTAACATCTTGTTGTGGATACTGGATAGTGGGTCACATGGTTCAGACCATGGTACCAGATACCATCTTTACCAGGGGTACATATTGTGGTACTATAATAGGGATCAGTGGTCTCTCCAATGGTAACTTGGGATCGCACACGTCCCGCCGCGGTGATATTGCTGCTGGTGAGATGCCATAATTCATGCTTAGAATGCTGAGAAATTCACGAACTTATTATGGCTTCCGTTTCCACTAGCTTATTAAAGAGATAATAATGGTGGAATTCCTATACTCGATTAAATCATAGGATTCATATACTCACTATGCTATAGACGACAAGTTTTGGTATGGGAGATGGGAAAGTTCGGCGATTTACGGCGGCAAAACAGTATATTAGAGATCGGAACTTGAAAACAGTACATGTATGGTAAGCAGAGGTGTGTGTATATGTAAAGAGGGTTAAACTTCTGCGTTGTAAGCACCCGGAACCGGACTATTTGTGTGTATAGTACGTGCAAATGTATGTGACGTGAAGAATTTGTGCCCGCGAGAACGCGCGCGCATGTGTGTGTGTGTGTGTGTGTGTGTGTGTGTTTGTGTTTTGTTTGTGTGNTGTCTGTATGTGTATGCGCGTTTGTGTATGTTGGTGTGGATGTGGGTTTGTGTGAGTGTGTGTGTGTGTGTGTGTGTGTCTCCGTCTGTGTGGGTGTGTGTCTTTATATGCGTCAAGATTTGTACGTTTGTGTATCATCGAGCATTGAAAAAGTGATGACACCAATTTGAGAAAGTACATTGTCTAGATACTACAAGAGTGAGTGATATAGTGCTACATAACCATTAACCAAGCGGCATGTTAACTGCAGAATCCGAGGAATCTGCTGGTGCAATGCTGGTGCAACCAGCCATTGAGACAACAGTAGAATGAGTCACACTGACAAAGAGTGAGTGATGTGTGAGTATGAGTGGAAGAGAGAGATTGACTGAATGAGTATTGACCGGTGACACTTACTGCAAAGAATGAGTGGGGGCATTTTGGGGCACAATGGGGGGGGCAAAAGGGGCATCTTGGGGTAAAAATGGAGTATTTTGGGGGCAAAAATGGGGTATTGTGGGGCGATTGATATGTGCGTGAAAGAGTGTGTGAGTGTCAGTGAGAGAGAGTGTCAGTGAAATAGAGAGAGAGAGTGAATGAGTACTCACAGTTTGCGGGCCCTCACCCCTCCACCCCTCCACTCGTGACAGTTCGTTATGCTTCTCACGACTGTATCGCACGGTGGAAAACACTACAGAAAAGGGTAAAAAAGCCCCGCGGCGGTAGGCCCCTATTCGTCCCACGATATGTATCTATCAGTTGATACCCATCACATCAACTAATGACAATGACAAGTGGCATGATGATGGATGCAATCTATAGGTTCACAGCCGGCAGAGAGAGAGACAATAACAATACACGGTATAAGTATATCATAGAGTAGGTCGTCGCCACTCAGCCTATGCTCATAGCTGCTGCTTCTGCACATGTTGAAACTATATTATACGCAAAGCGGCGGTCTACTTGGGTGGCTTCTCGAATACCAGGGGTATAATAATAAAAATAAGATAATATTAATATTATATTCGTGTGTGTGCTTGTTTGTGTATGTGTGTGTGTTGTACTTGTATGTGTGCGCATGTTTGTGTGCGTCTGTTTATGAGCATAGTGAGCTGGTTTGGTGTTTGTGGGCGCGTGTTTTTTCGTGCTCAAATGGGTGTATGTTGTGTGTGTGGGTACTGTGTGTGTCATTCTGTGTGTTTTTCAGCCAAAGCATCAGCAGCTGCACGCAAAACCAAAGCAGGTGGTCCTTCCCGAAACAGACTCCAGTCCGAATATTTACTTATTATGTTACTTTGTGACTTATGTGTTACTTGACTCTGTTTTTTGACTTCAGTCTGTTTCAAAAAGGACCCCCAGATAGGCTACCTATGAGATGGAGAAGCTGGAGTAGAAACGGAAACAATCTAATATCACATGACTTATCTTATCACATGACTTAAAGTGTGATAAGTCGCGATATGGTACCCTGATATCCTAGGATACTATACTACCTGTTTCTATACCTGTCACTATACCTGTCACTATACCTGTCACTGAAGCTGTACTCAGGTGACACGCTAGTATCCCCTACAACAGTCGCCTCAACCGCTACCGAAACCATAACAAACCGAGACAATATGAGATCACCCGGGGGATGGGGTCTATTTTAAATGCACCTTATAAATTGTATAAGCTAGTGTTCGGCCCACAACATTAGCCTAAACGATATAATATGTATCATATAGATTGAATTCGTTAATAATAATAACGTGATATTAACGAAGTTAAGTTATAATTGTGCAACATTTATGTGTTAAACATGATATGAGAATAGCTCACTCTCAACGAAGGATCTACAACAGTTTGGAGCTATGAGTGGGACAAAATAAAAATTGGACACAGTTCAAACATGGGACAGGTGAAACTGTTGGACATTCGAAACATTGGACAAGTGAAACATTTGACAGGTGAAAAATTGGACAGGTGAAACTGTCACTTTGCATGATGCCAGTGTATGACACTCGTCAGTCCAGCTCACTTGTAACCCACACTCACTTTTTCATCATGACATCCCACACAGCTCTCGTGAACTTGCCGTGTCCGCCTCCGCCGCCACCCCCGAGACCAGCACTCCCGCCGCTCGGCGGCCCCCGGGAATTCAGCGCCGCCGCAAACGCCATGTCAGGTTGCCACCATCATCCTTACTTCTACTACATACAAGAAAAAACAGAAAATTCTTCCTAGAGTGGGTAGTTCGTGAATAACACATCGGATAAGATAACATATTTGACGAAGGTCGTAAACAACCAAAATTACAGAAAAAATGAACGATAGTTGAAATCGAAACAGAATTTTGGATGCGAATCATGTGTGATGAGGTCGTCATCCTAGTCCTACTATTGAGATGTCACCGCTTGTATTGAATGACAGGCTTCCAAGAGCAGTAAGTTATAGTGGAAGAGGGGTGCTGACAAGCACGACTCATGAAGTTCAACGAATAATTGACAACGAAAATAATATTGAGACTGGTTTAAATTTGAAACAATGTACGTCGTTTGTATCAAATTAGGTTGAACCGTATTCATGACTACTATAAGATATGGCCAAGCAGCGTCATCCTGACAACTTCAGTGCTACCGTGACAACAGTCAACATGTCCCATCAGTGTTACCATGCACATATTAGTTAAGTGTAACGGCTAAATCCGGAATTACGCTACCTTTTATTTGAACAAAAGATGTGACAAATGAGCAATATTGACAATTCAGCAGTCAAATTTATCCTATCTATGACAATGGAAGGAGGAAAGGAGAACTTGCAACGCATGAACAAGCCGCTTACCCTTAAAGTTAATTAACTGATTTTTTATTTCTTTACTTATTATCTTGATAGCATGGTATATCTCTAGAATATTTTGCATAATTTAGCTTTTCTCCTATCTAAGACCATTTTAGTTGTAGAGCTTTTAATAATTATATCATGTCCAACGTTAATTTCTTCGGAAAAATGTGAAAACAGCTGTAAAATTAACATGAAAGGGTCAATTCCTGGTTAAGCTGCGCGCGGCTTGTTGTCACCAAATTGCGATGACAGAACTATTAAACTCAGTGGAGTCATGTTAACCAGCTACCGCGGTACATATCTAATTACACTTCATATCCCACTTCAAGCGACTCTAGTATGTATCTGGGCAGTGAATAGTGATAAGAGAGAGGGCACAGAGCATTGTCTGATGAGTGGCACTGACTAGGTGCCTGGCAACAATGTAACACGGCTCGCAGGAACAGTTCCTGAATCAGTTCCTGAATTAATGATCGCACCAAGCTATCGAGGTTTTACGTAGGTAAAAAGGGTGTCAAGGAATCGTCATTGGTCATGGGACATCTCAAATTCTCAAAATATGCTGATCAAGTTTTGGAAATCAAGATACATGACAGAGACAAACAAGTTGCTATGAACAACTGGCTGAACAATTGTACAGATTTACAATTGCAAGATGCTCAGATCACTTCTATGAAGTCTTGATGAACTTATGACTTGAGGACAAATGGGAAGCGCAGCGCATGCTTAGTTACGATTGAGAGATTAGCTATATCAAAGCAAACTACAAGTACATCAAGGTAGTGGAGTAGCTCCAATGCATGAGCATTGAGCAATGCTCTTAGAGCATTGCTCAATACCTGTTTACGAGCATATCCGCCTATATTTTCCTCGCTCTATCATTTTCAATTATCACCCAATCTATGCCAGTGCGTTGCTGTAGTGTTAAATGGCCAATGGCCATGCCAGTGACGCCATAGATTTCTTCTCAGAAAAACCACTGTAAAATTCCGCTGAACGCGATGATGAAAATCATAGTTTATGCACTCCCAAGATAAAGCAAGCAAACTATTGGAGATAACGGAAACGGTAACGAAAGCTCGTGAAAGCCACATTATCCAATCCAATTGAATGTAATGTGTTGGTGTCGCTTTGGTCCAGTCACAGAATTGTGTGGGTATTTAACAAGCTGTGCAGGTGTAGGGCTATAAAGCCGCGCACTAGTTGCTCCCCGGGTACTTCCATGTAACTGAATTTCTAGGTACTAGTAAAGTAAGTATAACACGCATACTGTGACTGTTCAATTAGAGGGCCACTTATCACAAATTGAAATGGAAGAGTTATACCTCGCCCGCGTGCGCGAGTGTGTGGGCGGCAATATATGCAATGAAGACGTGGACGCATGTCATCAGAAATATTTGAGTGTTACAGAAAAAAACTTCCCCTCCCACGACGACTTGCCTTCGCATATGATCATTTGTTTCCGTGCTAATTGTTGATGGTTGCAGTAATAAACGGTAAGCACAGTGCTTAACCTGGAAAAATGACATAATGAGTCGCGCGTATGCGCTACTGTTACGATGTCAAAAACCTAAGAAATGGGCAGAAAAATATGTGACATGTCGCTGTTGACAAAATCGCCCCGTTCAAAAACAGTTTTTTATTTGTAACTTGAGTTAAATCATAAGCTTTGTTAGTATTCAGGCTTTTGGTATACAAACCCACCATCAAGGCATGATAAAATTAAATTGTATCTCCTTAGAAAATATAATAACCAGTTAGATAAATTCTGAAGAAAGACGTGCGGACATGCTATGTAATTATGTGGTTGAATTAAAAATCACCACAAATCTGCATAGTGTCGTCATAGCGAGTTACCGGAGGACCAAGAAACAGGGCGTGGCCATAAGATGGCCCATATACAGTAAACACCCTAAACTGGCCTCTAAATAACATGAAATCAGGGTCTTGGTGAAAAGTCATGAAGGACCTGGCTGGATGAAGCCAACACAACTTTACTGACTACTAACCAATGTAAACCAAAGCGTTGAATGCTGATAACAGTGCGGTTAATTCGGACCATTGATTATATAGTCACACTTATATACCTGTACAAATGAGCACGTAGCCTACTAAAACAGAAGTATGGTTGTAGTGGCTAGGTCAGAACAGCTTTCAACGCGGTAATAATAGCTACAGCTGCTGAAGCTGTAAGTGAGTTAACGTACCTAGCCACCTTGAATAAGACACACTGTCATGTTTTTCAGGTTTTTTAGTTCGAAAAATCGCCTTGAATCTGAGTTTTAACTGAAATTTTCTTAACTTTGTCGAGGAGAAACCATACATAGTACTTGAATGAAAACAACTGAATTGAAAACAAATTTCCGTTACATTAAATATCTAAAGCAGTTCCTTGCACCGTTGCAAAGAAATTGAGAAATTGTGCCATTTGAGCGGCGCGAACTAAACAAAAGTAAAACAAAGAGAAAAATAAGAGATAACGTATGAATGTTTCGATAGAGGGCCAAAGTACGGATTTTGACGCAATATGAGTCATTCCTAAGTCATTTCCTAATTCACCTTCTTCTAATCCAGGGTTCTATTTCTGAATCGGTTTCGATGACAAATCTTTAGTGGATTTTGCAGCTGTCTACACTAATTTCTCCCCAAATATGAGGTTTATTCAAAGGTACCCGACTATACTAATTTCTCCCCAAATATGAGGGTTATTCAAGTGCACCCAACAGTCCTGTCATTAGGAACACATATCATATGCTCCTATTATGAGTATTATATTCAGTTAACCACCAGTAGCTTGCTTATGATCATAACAAGACGTGGCGCGCGTGCCATTGCTGGTTGACCATCATGCATGTAGTACATTCTGAAGAACTTTAATTCTTTGACGTTTTCTGAAGAACAACAGCACGTACGGATGTAATATACAGGGAGCAGGGGATCATGGCAATTGAGTGGAAGAGAAACACCCTAAGGTGGAGGAGGCAGCAGACAATCATATAATCTCTGCAGTCTGCATCCAACCTTGGAAATATAATAACGCGGAATATTCAACTAACGAAATTCTCGAAGGAGAAAAAGTAAGTACACAAAACAAAATCGGCAGATATCGGCCTTGTGTTATCATATTATCATTCGAGCACGATGAATAGGCCAAAGAAGTACTATAGGCTGAAAGGCTTGCCCGTTTCTGTGGTGCTTCACCAATTGTTAAATGGTCGAGACATTAGAAGTCAACAGTCCGAATATATACTAGCTTGTCTGTGAGCAGGTAACTGGGTAATTGCCTTCTAATTGCCAATTAGAAGCTATGCAACATGATTATGTGCCCATATACACCAACATCTGGCCATAGCATTGCAGCGGGTTTACGCCTCTCATCCAGATGTCATACAGGAGAAGTTGGGTGGATGGATGGTTGGAACCTCCGGCTGTGTCAATAATTTGGGGGAATTTTCATCGCACATAGCACTCAGTTGATTTATGTGCGATGGAAATTCCCCCGATTGACAATTCGTCAGACAATTCATGGGAACACCACTGCATGTAAAGAGTAAGTAAGGACATGGTGATGACCATATAAAAAAGGTTGGGTGAGGAATCCAGGACTATAATACGTGCACAATGCACATGCAAAATGTGCATGTGGCACGGTTATAACACCAGCTGTACAGATCAATTGTAACCCCGGGCAAATTATAAAATTAACCATGTCATGCTGGTTAGTGTAGTGGGGGGTCTTGTATAGCTCTCTCACTCTCCAGCAGCTTCATCATCATGATGATAATGATGCATTTGATACAGAATAACTGTTACTATTTGATAAGAGCAAGAGATCACAAACGAATGAAGATACGTTATGCAACACGAATGAATATTGATCACATAGCCATCAAACATATAACACAATACCAGTAGGTGTCAGTTGTGCAAGAAAGAAAACTAAAAGTTGTACACACATGACATGTAAATGATTTCTTGAAATACAGCAACAATGGCACACACACCCCCGGTTAGACAAGTCCTGTTGGGTATACTAGCAGCGAGCTGTGTTTAACCTTCTGTTAAACCCTGTCTTGAAAAGTCTGGGACTTTCTTCAGAAAATGCCTCATACTTGGAGCTATGTATATATAGAGGAAGTAAGTTGTTGAAAGGGAGCTATTATTATAGGGTCTATAAGTTGGAACATGATATTGGGGCCAGTGGAAGCCCCCATTTTGATCTTTATCTCTCTCTCTCCCATGCCCACAAACCATGGACAGTATTTCTCTCTCCATGGGGATAGTACACGTCCCATACCCACCACGGACAAGTTAGATGATAGACAGTATAGACATGTTCCAATAATCTACATTTCCAGGGAAATTCCAAGACTTTACCACACAAAGCAACCAATTTGGTGCTTTTGTTTCCTAAAATTGAGTGACAATATATAATCTTATTAGTCAAAGGAGACAAATTTCAATAGTTTTTGCGACTTTTAATGAAATACCCGACAAAAAGCTTGGTTGCGCGATATTGCAGCACATATAATAGTAGACTCGGTTCAATTAAATATTATTTACTCGATATATTGAACAATATTGGAGATTGAAAAGAGGTATTGAGCCTTCCAAATTCCAATATATATGTGGATCAAAGAATATTCAAATTCAGATTTGAGAAGTGGAATGCAAAGCATTCAATATTGCCGGTTACTACACTCTACACTGTAGGTAGAGTCTACACTCTAAAGTGACGACTAGGAATTGGTGTGAAGGAGGATGACTGTTTAGGGCTCGGTTTAGGGCGGGTCTATGGACAGTTTATAGTTCCTTGGTACTTCATGAAGAAGCTATGACAAGCTTGTCAAAAAAGGTGGGGATATTTGAAAATAGACGATATTTCACTAGATACTCACTGTTTGGGGGTGCTATTCCTGCATCAACGTTTGTGCATCAACGAAGACTGAGAAATGCTTGCGTAGCCTACGTTGCATATAAATATAGGAAATAAGGTGTCAGCTCCGATTAATCACGATGACCACAATCTTTATATATATAAGTGGTATTGGTAAGGACTTAATAACAAAATAACAGTGTCTAACTGCTGTATAATGATCATTACCAGTAGCTTGGGTGAATGAATCAGCAGTGAGTGAGCATTGTAAGGAGTCACACATGACATCGGGGATTATTATAACACGACGCAAGCAATATATCACCCTGGCCATGCACTAAAACGTAATCAGGGTAATATGAAATGAATCGTTTACAAATTTTATTCCGGACATTTGTCAACCATTACCGCCGTTATTAGTCATAGCCTTGACCAAATGTGTGATTCAACAATAGATATAATATCATAATAACACCACATAATATGGTGTCATCTTGATTCAGCAAGAGCTAAGCAAGACACCGTGATGGGAACGACACCGTGTATATTCGTAATGACACCACTTCATGTCACTTACTGACACCTAAGGGGAGCAAGCAAGGTGGGTTACCTCTTCATGTCGTTGTTGTTGTTGTTGCTATGGTTGTTGCTATGATTGTTGCTATGGAGATTAGCCCCCTGATCGCACACACGCGGCCATCTCCTATCCACTGCTGTCTCCTCCTCTTCCCCAACGTCCACTAGATCACTTGTCACGGACAGCAGTGAGATGTCGGGGGTGGTGATGGTGGATATCCGCCGACCACCCCGCCCATCCACCGAGCAGCTGAATGAGGAGCGCTTCTGTTCGCTCGACCTCCGACCCTGGTCGTACGTGGATGCGGCACTACCGGCGATCATGGCGCCCAGAACACGCAACCCCTATACTTCACGCTATACGGATAGTTGAATGGTCAGCAATAATATGAAGCAACAATAACTATAAAGTTTTACGCAGGGGAGGGGAAGTTATAAAAACTTTATGATTTAGCGAGATATGTACGCGGGCATGTATGACAACGTCACTCGACATATGCGTGCCTTGATGTCAACCAATTATTAATCCGCTGCATATCCATGCAATAATTATTAATTAATCGTCGTTTATAATTCACGCCAACAAGTTAGTAGCTTAATAACAAGTTGTACATGAGATATAACAACGGCAGTTTATACTTTATGCAGAGGCCGTAAACAACTCCGGCCCGCCAGCCCGCACAAAATTTTGGAACAAGTGGAATGTCCACGGGCAAATATATGCCGTTAAATCTAAACGAAGAGTAATTCCAGCTAGGAACATAGTTTCGATCTCTATTACGGCTACAAGTGCGATATGAAGTATCGTGGAGACAAATGAAGTGCAAGACAGCTCTAGTTTACACCGACCGTATTTGATCTTAGAGAAGGTGGTAAAACTAGGAATCGGCTGGGTTGTGAGCCTGCTCTATAACTTTGAATTACCGTGAGGAATCCTGCGAATTTCCTATGATAGGTATCAAGTATGTAGTATAGTCTTTATGCCAGGATCAACATAGTTTTTCGGTAAAATCTTACTTCACAGGTAATTTGAACAGACTGGGTAGAAACGCGGTGCATCTCTTGTCAGACACAAGTAAAAACTATAGCAACTGCTGCGGTGTGTGTGTATGTGTGTGTGTGTGTGTGTGTATGTGTGTGTGTGTGTCTGTGTGCATGCGTTTGTGTGCATGCGTTTGTGTGCCTGTGTCTATGTGAGTTTGTGTGTGTCTGTGTCTGATAGACAAAGACACTGTCTGTGCATTCGTGTGTTTATGTGTATAAGTGTGTTTGTGTGTGTATGTGATAGGAAGTGTTAGAGTAGATTGGGGATTCATTGACCTATCTTCATGCAGATAGACAACCAAACAATTGCCCTGGAATAATGGAATATTTGCAGCCATGTACGATAGCATTTGTAAACCTCCCCTTCCCTTAACCAACCAACTGCACAACTTCATGACCAAAACAAGTGAAAACCCTTTGTTTAAATTCCTACAGACATAGACCCGGATAGGCCGCCTCATAAAACTCCGCCCATCATGACATGGACAGTTTACTCTACTCATGAGTGATGAGACTACACTACAAGTAAACCATATGATGGGAAAACCCCGGCTATTTGATGAGGTATGAACAGTGAACACATGGCTCTCAGGTTATCTTGCAGCAGATTATTACGCAGTGGTGGACATCATAACCCCCGTCGCTGGGTACACACAAGCAGGACCCCATAACTCCTGCACGGCGGACCCGTGGTGTCCGCGAAAATCACTCATTACGATATCATGTCCGGCATTCAATCCGAGACACCCATGCATTGTTTAGTCTCCCTCTCGTATAATGGTGTGATATAATGGCTATAACAAAATGTCAAATAATACGGCCATACACATATCCCGGACCTAGCTATAGCAACAGCCGGCATGTGTGTGTGTGTGTGTGTGTGTGTGTGTGGACCACCTACTAATGCAAGTGCGAAAGAGTGAAATTTCGAGGTTGTGCAACTTTCAGATAGATTATGTGTTACCCGATAGTAACGTAATCGCTCCCACTCCCCATGCAATTCAACTGTAATACACACAGACATAGTGTACAAAACACAGGGTATTTTATCCATGGTATAAGTGTGCGTGTCGGTGTGTGAGATGCAAAAGTGTTATTAATGTATGGGTGCTTTGAAAAGTTAAATGGAATCAATTGTTTTCTATGCAAACAAGGAAAGGCTATAAGGAAGTTAATACTAGCCTGCAAAACTCTATCTGGTCCAATCTATTTGACTCAGAAAAGTTGGTCCCTAATAGAATTGGAAATTAGGTTGAAAACTAATGACTAATGAGGAATGGTATTTCTGGGGAAGGGTCCCAAATTTTCCGACACTTTCAACATCATATCTCATTGTTCATTGGTCGAGTCAAAGTTTTCGCTGGTCAATCACCATCTGGTGAGTCATATTATGAAGAAGATATAAAGTCAAATGAAGAAAACAATTCTCTATTCTACATAGAATTGAAATGGCAGGATGGAGTTACAGAAGAGGGCAGCTCTTGTACGATGAGTACGTAGAGTACGAAAGGTACGAGGAGGGGGGGAATGTCGCTTCCAACTCCGCAATACTCAAATAGTAAATCGCTATCAAGTGTGGAGATTGTTACGACGATAATGTACAAAGTTTAACGTACTATAGTATGGACTTAACACTACAAATTTATTTAAACCGGTATTCACAGATCAGCGCGACAGTACTATTGATACAAACACACAAACACGCACACAAACAGACACGCATACACGCTCACAAACACGCTCACACAAACTACAACATTGTACTGACACGTTGAGGTGTTTTACTAATTCTCCAGGGAAGTTTATCCTATGAAAGGCGGTGTTAGAATTTTTCCGCTAACGATGACAATTGTGTTTTCGGTTGTACAGACAAAACGCGAAATACCGATACAGATTCATATCTCAAAGCGGGGGTGTGAAGACTATTTCACTTAAAGAAGCGAATTTCGGGTGAAAGTTCCCCATTCAACATTCAGTTGAGTGGCTGGTAAGCAACTATAGCTGATCTTATGAATGGAAATTTCATGACAATGATACGTAGAGACACACAGTCTCAGACACAATCTGACAAATAGGTTAATCAGAAATAATTATAATTGCAAATTACATGAATATAATTAAGACAACATGTATTCTGTCAGACGATGGCAGCTGTCAATTCACAGTTCGTCATTGTTAGTATCATTACGGAGAGTATAAACACATATTTCCAACACGATGACATTCTATTCCTACTATGATGGATTAGATTATTGATCAAACATCAAACAACCTAATGATCGGCGAAATTAGGACGAGAATAGAGTCCTATCCACTACCAATATAATCCAGGTCGCGTGGTCCTCACTAGGTTGCCATTAGAATACTCCAGAAGATATAGGTAACTACTGGCAGGGGGAATACATGCTCGAGTAGGGTAATATGCGTCATGAATCGTCACCCCCCCCCGTTATATAAACGAGGGTACCCATCATGGTTACCATGGTGACACGCTCCACACACA
>CAMPET010000065.1:236750-270074 GCA_946803715.1 Beroe ovata | reverse complement strand
ACTCAGTCTGATCTGTGTGTACTCAGTCTGATCTGTGTGTACTCAGTCTGATCTGTGTGTACTCAGTCTGATCTGTGTGCACTCAGCATGATCTAGTTAGTCAGTGTGTTCCATCATCCACATTCACCATTACACGTCATGCTAGGGGGAAGATACCTATTGAGTTGAAGTTCTGATATCTGATTCTGTCACTCTGTCACCTTAATGAGATCTGATTGACAGTAACAAGTAGCAGATCAACTCACGGGTTATAAATGATAATCGATAAATAATATAAAATTTGATCACAACAGACCGACAGACCTCTCCCGGTTCCCGGTTTCTGGTTAAAACAGGAATATAATTAAAATGTAAAACTTCATGCCACGGCTATACATCTCTATCCACCGTGTAAAGTTGATATGAACATAACACAATCATTCCTCTCCAAGACATAGTCCAACTCTCCTACAAGCTCCCAATCTGCATCGTTCACCAACACCAGTATCCCTGGTCGAATAGTCTTACCCTGCATGAACAGCTCAGCTCGTTCCTGAAATAAACAAGACGTTCATCAGCAGGGTATGATACCATGATCATAATTGGTTGAATAATGATGTATCCGACAACTAGACAACGAGAATGTTTTGAAATTATGTCAACGTCACATTGGCGAATCTGCTCTCGCTTCTCAACCGTTACTACTATATTTACTATAGTTACTCTCTCTCTCATACTCCCCCATACTCTATTAGCTTGAGTTACACTATCTCTCTCTCTCTCTCTGTCTCTCCAACCTGTAGGAGGTTATCTTTAATCCAAGGAAGGAGTCTGCGTAGTGTCCATAGGTCATCTCCCTCGTCTGGGAGTGTCACGGCGTGTTTCTTCTTGTTATCAAAGAGCAGCTCTGCCCCGCCAGCAAACTCAAGCGTGATGTTCATCCTCTAATCTCTGTCAAATTTCGGACTTGTTGCTGGGTAATCTCTAGATATCAGGTTTTAATTCCTGCAGCCGCAACTAGATTACATGCCTATAATTTGGAAGTAGGGATGTTTGCTGAGTGTTTGCTGAGTGTCTGATCAGATAGGGTTCGGGAGCAAATAGAAGATGCGAGTCAGCAGTTATCATTGTCAAGAGTGAACAGAACTACATTACTGACTAAGTCAAAACTCCAACAACTCGATATCCGATGTTTAGTTGATTTAATACTGAAATTTAAAAATACAAGGGTGTGTGTCAGAAGATGGATTTCACGTTAGATCTGAGAGCAACGGTCAGAGTTTAAATAGAAATCACACCCACGATACATCCCATTATAAAGCTGAATCCGATCATCAATCAACTGTGTTATATAAACCCTAGGGTTGTGAATAAAAGAATATGATTCATAAACCTATTAAAACACCAGATGAAAAGTCTTGTCAAATGAATCGCCTGTAGTCAAAAGTCTGAACATAAGGACGCGACTAAAACAAATCCTGGGTCTTAACTAGGTTTTAGGAATTTCCTCCTGGAGCTATTAGGATCATCCTCCTCGCCGTCCTCCTCTCCAAGTCCAGGTGCTCTCTTAGATGAGGTGGTCACCAAGCTCTCATACCTGGACACGAAATAGACACAAGATAATCTATATATTCTATGTATGACATGACCTTGTTCAATAGTTTCCTACCCATGAGCTACCTAAGTACTTGAATATGTAACGAAGTATACAGTTCTCAAATGTTCATATACATGTTGTGTTTTAGATTCATAACTAAACAACTATTCTCATCACAACCTGGAAGTCATTTCAGCAGCTGACACTCCATCCATCTCCTCCACCTCATCTCCTGACACCGGTTCATCCCTTGCCCTCCTGGGGGATGTTTTCGAGAATTGGTGTCCTCACTGTCAATTATCAGCTAATTGTAGGTTTCAATTGAAACTCACTTTTTCTCTGCAAGGAGTTTTTCAATGTACGGATTAAACTGTCGGGAAGTGATTCGTCCAATCTCACAGAGGTCTTCAATCTTCATATAGCTTTCTGAAAGACATGAGTTATCATCAATAAATTGGAGAATATTGCAATATGATCACTGATCAATGATCATTGATCAGTTGTTCTTATAATCAGTTGTCTCTGTGTAATGATTAGTTCAACACCCACCCTCGATGCGTATAGTTCTGACAGTTTCCTCCTCTGAATCGATGATCCACTTCGTGTCCCTCACACTGGCACTAGCCGAGACATCCACAGGGGCAGATCTTGACATAAACTTCATCTGCATGATGCTCTTACTGAGCGATCTCTTGCTGGGGTTGTGACCAGCCATGCTATAGTGACCTTATAGGGAGCAACTAGTTAGTTCCAAATTCAGACAGCCCAAAGAAACATCCCTGTGTTCTCTCTCGGTGTTGTTGAGAAATGGAATGAAACTTCCATGATCTTATCAAACATTGAAACTGAACATCATTTAAATGATATTAACAACATTGCCACAGCATATTTTACATTCAAAATAATTTTCATAACTTCATGAAATGAGAAAGAAATGTAACAATCCCAACAATGAATCGACCATGCAAAAGATATCAAGTCTTAAACGATGTGAATGATAAATTCCACGTATTGCAAAGCTACTTACATTTTGATACATTTTAAAGGGTTTAGCAGGGATCGCAGTTGGGATCAGTGATGTCCACGTTCTCCATCTCCTCCTTCACAGCTCCAGTCGAAAAGGGAGTTGCTGTTCGGAGGTGTGTAACCCGTATCCGGTGGCTTATCTGGGTATTTGGCATGGAAATCTCCAACTGCTATTTTGAATGTCTCTAGCACCGTTGCGGAGTTGAATGGTTAGAGGTGTAGATTCCAGAGACGAGCTGATGAACTGTGCAAGCTGATGAACTGTGCAATAATTCACTTAGGAATAGTACAAATAATTTTCCAATCTGTTCGTTTGTTTGTAGATCAATGGTATATAAGTTGATGACAAATAAATGGAACATTGGTGCTCAGCCTCAGCACGAAAATCATCCATGTTTTCACCATAATGGGTTCCTACCAAACATTCCTTTCCAGTTAGTGGTACTCGCACTATCCATTTTCTGTAACAAGAATGACACCTGGGTGATAAATATATCAAATTCTACAATATATTTTAATTTTTCCTGACTCATAGAATTGGGGGATCCATAAACTTATTCTAAGTTTAACCATTAACCTATCTAACCTGTCCATTGATTTGAGACAAATCAGCATTAATCTTTTCTCTACGTCTAACAGGAAGTTCCACAATTGCTTTCTCTAGTGCAGCTACCCGACCAGAAATTCCAAGCACACGATCCTTGGGAAAAGTACTGTTTAGAAACAAATCAAGAAAAGTCTGATATGGATATGACATATGGCATTCAATTTGTAAAATTTTGAATTCAATTCAATTCAAAAAAATATAAACCTCAATTGAGTAAGTAGCATCATTAGAGATTGTTCGATCACTGAGAGGAATAGTTGAGTGTGGGTGTACAGCCTCAAGGACATATGGTTGACTGCGATCATTAATTTCAAATGACTGGTAAGAAAATGGAACTATTGATCCTTTCATATTCCTCAACTTGAGAACAAGCTTTTCATCAATTATGTCACACTTGAGCATAAACATCTTCTTGATATCTTGAGAGCTTTGATCTTCATATACGACGACTGAGGTCAACTCCTCTGAACCATTGATCAGCTTCAGCTTCACATATATCTGCTTTTTGTTGCGGACAAATTGGCTTGAAGGCATGCTTGATTCAGAAAATCTTCTTAAGTGGTCTACTCAACCTAAAATATTGGCTTCATTTCACTGGAAATTCAAATCTAATTTTTTTAAATCTGGTTCTACAAGTTCCCCCTAATGCTTCACTATTTACAGCATTAAGTGCTAAATATTTCCCACTCTGCAAATCGTGTGCAATATTTTCCTATGACAAATAGACAGCACATGTGACATGGAATAAGTTATTTAACCATCACTGTCAATGTCAAAGTCGAAGGAAAAATAATCCAGCTAATACCCACAGACAAACAATAATTTGGTAACATACTAAATAGAGTAGAATATGTAAAGGGCCACAACATTTCGATAGGACAATTGATGACACATGACAGACTTCTATGTAGGGTTACAAAATAAAATATGAAAAATATTACCTCAGGTGCATACATGCGTCAATCTTTGCCTGGCTACTGTTCCCGCGCTGCGTGACCCAAATACTCCGCGCGCGCTGCGCGTCTCCTTTCTACGACTTTTCAGTTCACTGAGTAGAACAGGGGCGCGCAACGTGTGCACACTGGCTACTAACTACTGTTCCCACGCTTGACCCAAATACTCGGCGCGCGCTGCGCGTTTCCTATATTACGACATTTCGAGCACCATGTGAATAAGGGGCGCGGCGCGCCGGCGCGCAATGCAATGTGTGCACACTGGCTACGCATCGCATCCGCCGCGCGACAGGCAACTGGCAAGGCAATCTGATGTGCACAAGTTGCGCGCCCCTTTGTAGGATTTCACCCTACCCTTGCTGGCGGGATTTTATCCCTGGCGGATTGAAAATCGCGCGCAGGTAGGGTAAAATCCTACAACGCGCCCCTTATTTACTCGGTGATCTGAAAAGTCGTGAAAAAACCACGGAGACGCGCAATTCAACCCGCGCGAAGTATTTGGGTAACCAGTTTACACACAATGCTCGCGTCGGTTTTGATTTTGTTCTACTTTGTGAACTGAATTGTTGCGTCCAAGGTTTGTTAGCTGGTCGAAAGGCTCAAGACTTAACATTCCAAATAAACACAGGATGAAAGGATATCATGAGTGTCATGAATCAGTAAATGAAATTGAAAAAATTATTAGCTGCACTATACGGTAAAGGATTGAATTCGTATCTTTCAGAACTATCCTTTGTAGGACTCAGTGACCAATCAAAGCGCGCAAAGAATAATACTGAACCAATCACAGTAGCGTAAATGCTGCGCGTCTATTGGCTGGTTGACATAAGTTGAGGGGTCAAATTTTCATAAATATAGCCGTCTTTCAACTGGCATTTTATTTCTCACGTCCTGTTACTGCGAACGTTGAATAGACTACTGAACCATGGCAAGAACAAAACAAACTGCAAGGAAATCTACAGGAGGAAAAGCGCCTCGAAAACAGTTGGCGACCAAGGCTGCCCGAAAAAGTGCCCCAGCCACTGGCGGTGTCAAGAAACCACACAGATACAGGCCGGGAACTGTCGCTCTTCGAGAGATCAGACGTTACCAGAAATCGACAGAGCTCCTCCTGAGGAAGCTGCCCTTCCAACGTCTTGTCCGTGAGATTGCTCAGGATTTCAAGACTGATCTCCGGTTTCAGAGTACTTCAGTCATGGCTCTCCAAGAAGCTAGTGAAGCATACCTGGTTGGTTTGTTCGAAGACACAAATCTGTGTGCCATCCATGCTAAGCGTGTCACTATCATGCCCAAAGACATCCAGCTCGCCCGTCGTATTCGCGGTGAACGAGCATAGTCTGTGAGCTGCCTCACTAAAATTAAACGGTGCTTTTCAGCGCCCCACAAATCAAGATGAACTTCCTACAATCAATATGCAATTATATTTAGAGCCATTGCCGGTATATGTCGATGTGTTCACAGTTCGAAGTAATTCTATTCATATTCTTCACTGCAAGATGAATGACCCACACAAGCATACACACACTTCGTACACCCTGTTGTACAACAGCAATTGTTCACAATTCCATCCAAAATTATCGGAGAAGCATCGCACTTCAACTGCTGCACACCACCATGACGTGGCAAATTAGCAGCTTTTCAAAGATCGTGACTATTCCGCTCTAACGGTAAAGACTAAAAAACATCTTCAGCTTGTGATATGTATCAGTGTAAGATGAATTTCACGAAACGCAATGATATGAGATAAATCCTCAAACCACTGTACACTAAGTGCAAGATCATCTTTCGCTTAATGTGGGGCTTTAAGAAAAGCCATTTAGAATGTCTCAGAGACAGTTTAGAGATTTATTTTGCAGAGGATGATGTGTACTTGGTCACAGCCTTGGTGCCCTCAGAGACAGCATGCTTGGCCAATTCTCCGGGGAGAAGTAGCCTCACGGCAGTCTGTACTTCTCTTGATGAGATGGTCTTCCTGCTGTTGTAGTGTCCGAGTCTGGATGCCTCTCCAGCAATTCTCTCGAAAATGTCATTCACGAAAGAGTTCATGATTGACATTCCCTTTGAACTGATACCAGTATCAGGGTGAACCTGCTTCAAAACTTTGTAAATGTAGATAGAGTACGACTCCTTCCTCTTTCTCTTACGTTTCTTGTCACCGGCAACTCTGCCGGCCTTCTTCCCGGACTTCTTCTCTGCTTTCTTACCAGCGACAGGTAGCATGTTGAATTTGATGTAATCTGTGAAACAGTAGATAGATTGAATTCAAAGTTAACGAAAATCTGTACAAACTGGATATATAAATACGCTGGATTCATGAGAACTCAATAAACCAATCAACATAGAGTTATATTGTGAAATTTGATTGGCTGAAATGTTAAGTCATGTGATCAAAGTGTCTACCAAACTGACCAATCGGTGATAGATATTCGAATGGCGCGCAGTGATTCGTTTACTAGTCAACACATTATCTGCAAGCAGTATTATAGATTTGCTCTCTAACACTAAAATTACAAGTTCGCGTGATAGTTCATTCTCACAGCAATAAATCAACAAAAATGTCTGGCCGAGGTAAAGGTGGCAAAGCTCGATCCAAACCCAAGTCACGATCGTCCCGTGCTGGTCTGCAGTTTCCTGTTGGCAGAGTTCATAGACTGTTGAGGAAAGGCAACTACGCTGAACGTGTTGGTGCTGGTGCACCAGTGTACCTGGCTGCAGTCATGGAATATCTGGCTGCTGAAATTCTGGAATTGGCAGGAAATGCTGCTCGTGACAACAAGAAGACCAGAATTATTCCTCGTCATCTTCAGCTCGCAGTGAGAAATGACGAGGAGCTGAACAAGCTCCTTGCTGGAGTTACCATCGCTCAGGGTGGAGTTCTGCCAAACATTCAGGCAGTTTTATTGCCGAAGAAGTCTGCCACCCCCAAAAAATAAACAGCCTACCACCGTTTCTCGAAACGATTTGGCCAAACGGTGCTTTTCAGCGCCCCAACATACAAGGAGAAAAATCTTTTTTCAACATCAAATATCTCTGTATCAGGTGTCCAATGGACAGCAAGTTGGACGTTGTTCATGGATATTTGTCCTTCGTACATTATTGTACAATATGGCGATTGGACCCTATCATTTACCTCAAATATAATACAAGAGCGTCCGTTCTACATTTATTTTGCCCGATTATTAATAAGTCCAGTTTTCAACGTTGCATGCACCCTCAATGCTACATTGGTATATGAAACAAACTGGATCTTTAACTTCGAGAAATACGTAAACTTAGCAAGATTATCTTTTGTTATTGTGGGGCCCTCAAAAAGGCCATTTGATGTCATTAATCTAAAGGTATTAAAACTCTTGACTAGCTTTTCCAGATTTGCCAGTGCTCGACTTCTTTGGTAAAAGAACAGCCTGAATGTTGGGCAGAACGCCACCCTGAGCGATGGTAACTCCAGCCAGAAGCTTATTCAGCTCCTCGTCGTTTCTCACTGCGAGCTGAAGATGACGAGGAATAATCCTGCTCTTCTTATTGTCACGGGCAGCATTTCCTGCCAATTCCAGGATTTCAGCAGCCAGATATTCCATGACTGCAGCCAAGTAAACTGGCGCACCAGCACCAACACGTTCAGCATAGTTGCCTTTCCTCAACAGTCTATGAACTCTGCCTACTGGAAATTGCAGACCAGCACGGGAAGATCGTGATTTGGGTTTGGATCGAGCTTTGCCACCTTTACCGCGACCAGACATATTGTTAATTTAAATGTTTCAATTGGAACAACTCAGAACAAGAATAGTGGATAGCGAAACGCAAGTGGCTTATATAGTAAATTTTGCGATTCATCAGACGACCATGAGCCAATCAGAATCCTCAAAACGTTTACCAACTATTATTTACCAACTATTATTTACCAACGTTTACCAACTATTATTATAGCTTAGTTTCGTTTTTATCTTATTTTAGCTTGAGCTTAGCTTTAATTATGATAGCGATTTTGAATCACTTCTCGTTTTGATTTTGTTTCAGCTTAGTTTCATTTTAACGTTAGCTTGTTTTAATTTACTTTTGATTTGATATCGTTCGAAATTATTGTTCAGACTTAATTCAAACTTTTTTGTTTTCACTTTAGTTTTAAACTTTTAAATTTGGGTATTAATTACGATTTTTGTCGAACTTCACAACGGCCCACCTCGACCACCATAGAAACCGTACTCTTTTTCTTTCATTCATATTGGGGCTTTAAGAAAAGCCGTTTTTGGGAAGCAAGCCAATAGACATTGGCTCCTCATTTCTTTGAAGTCTTCTTAGCCGCCGATTTCTTCACTGCCGGTTTCTTTGCCTTCTTGGCAACTGTCTTCTTAACAGATTTCTTAGGAGTAGTCGCTTTCTTTGGCGTGCTCGCCTTCTTAGGGGTCGACGACTTCTTAGCTGCCGTTTTCTTAGTAGGCGTCTTCTTAACAGCTGCTGTTTTCTTGCTAGCTGGCTTCTTCGTGACAGCCTTCTTAACAACTAGAGTCTTTTTCTTGGTCACAGGTTTAGGAGCAAGTTTAAAGGAACCTGATGCACCAGTGCCCTTGACTTGAGTCAGTTGTCCCGACAGCACACCTCTCTTGAGTGCAAGTTTGAGATGTGTACCAGCACTCTCGCTGACCTTGTAGTTAGCCTGAATATACTTCAATATTGCCTGGCGTGAACTCCCGCTCCTCTCCTTGAGTGCTGCAACAGCTGCACCGATCATCTCTGAGTACTTGGGGTGCTCAGCCGGTGCTTTCTTGGTCGTTTTTACAGACATGTTTTTGGAATGTCACGTTGATATACGCAAACGAAAATGACCAAGTCTGATCCAGTTTGATATCCAAACCAAATATAGAAAAACGTTTTCCCGGATCGACGTGTCTTTACAAGCCTCTTTCCGCTTCTGTTGTTTGATGTCGTGGATAGTTAGGTCGTCCATTTACATCGCGGATTTTCAACTCTATCGTTATCTTTGGAAAAGGCCTGGTAGTGAAAATAAGTAGAAATGACTATTCTTGTCTTCAGCATACTCGTGAAATATGGTATAAGCTGAAGTCCTTTCTTGGGGCAAATATCTATTACCAAATTCAGTGATTTTAGAAAAATGAATACTGTCAAGTCATTTTGATCTTGACTGACATCAAATTCTGATCAGTGAATGTTTTAGGAATTAGATATTCATATAGCAACAATATTGTGTGAATGGGCAACATAAGCTAACAATAATTGACTAAAGATTGGAGGATTTTATCAGGAGGTTGGACATGGCATTGATTAAGTATTCAGAGTCATTTACGAAAATTTCATGCTTAATAGCAGTATATGAACCGTCGGAATTTCATGGAATTGTCAGCTCTACTCATTGTCTCTATTTCAAACTCTCTGTAATATTCTCTGTGTGACAAATGCCTGTTGTTTATTTCAATAGTCTTACTCTTATAATTCATTTAACTCTCCCACTCCATCTGTCCAGACATATCACAGTTCTTGATGCGGTCTACTCAATAGCCCCTCCGGCATATAATTTCGAGCTTTTCGTGTTTTACCAAATCTTGTAACATTTTGAGCAATCTAACAAAACCGTTCCTAAAATCAATCTGCAGTCGTGTTGAGAAGTTAAGTTGATTGATAGTGAACTTAAAGTGGTGTGAATAGACAATCAGATTTGATCAGTGAGATAGACAAAATAATTCCCGAAACTACGGTAGAAACTACGGTAGAATTACAGGCATGTATTATTAGTGCATTAGTGCAGTTTTGGTGGTAAGCAGCAGCGGACTTAAGAAATTTAAATTTAAAATCTAAATTTATCAGTTTGAACAGCACGGTTACGAAATCCTGGGTGATGTCTTCCGTCGCAAAGTTATTATTTGGTAGTGCAGGTTGATATATAGATATGATCGTACAGCATGAATGATCAAATCTAATACATACTATAGTATTTATTCAGCTTGTTCATTATTCGTAAATCATGACTGGACGTGGTAAAGGCGGCAAGGGTTTGGGAAAGGGAGGAGCAAAGCGCCACAGGAAGATTCTCCGAGACAACATCCAGGGAATTACCAAGCCTGCCATCCGACGACTTGCTCGTAGAGGTGGAGTGAAGCGAATCAGTGGTCTCATCTATGAGGAAACCCGCGGAGTTCTCAAAGTCTTCCTGGAGAACGTGATCCGTGATGCTGTGACCTATTGCGAACATGCCAAGAGGAAAACAGTTACTGCAATGGATGTAGTGTACGCCTTGAAACGTCAAGGACGTACCCTGTACGGTTTCGGCGGCTAATTATTCTACATTTGTCAAAAAAACAAACGGCTTTTCTAAAAGCCCCACTCATCACAAAAGAATACGGCGATCACAGTTCCTGGTGTTGATGTCTGGTGAAACTGGTTACTGATTTATTTTAATCGCCCACTAATGGCAAGGGCGAAAATACTATAGCGCGGCGCTGATGTTAGGGAAAACCATACGCTTGACCAAAATACATGGTATCACTCAGCAATATGCTACAAAGCACTGTAGTATTGCTGTAAAAGATTTTCACGTTTGGTTTTTTCCATCACGACCGAAAAAGTGAAGACGACCATTCCAATGTAGAATATAAGAAATGTCAAAATTACTGGAATGTCAAATTGTCAACTTCAAAAGTCAAAATAGGATTGATATGAAAATGTCACGCCATTCAAAGACTTCGGGGAATCAGAGTCACAAGATTGTGTTACATCCTGTGATACAAAGAGTTTGTGACACTTCCCCGATTCAAATGCTGTCCGCTAATTATACGTCATGGATTTGAATTATTAACTATCAATTCTTAAAATATAATCTTGAAATCGTGGCTAAATAAAATAAAGTCAACATAACTTTGAGTTTCTCTCGACATGTCAACACACGCACACACAGAGTTCCTCCCTATCAATGAAGTGACTGAGTACGACACCATTGCACTTGAACATCAACGAACACCGAAATGTCAAACAGTCCAAGATATTCGTTAGTCTCATCACTCTTCAGTTTTTCTTAGCGTCGGTATCGCCTTCTTTCCGTTTTTCAACGATGAATTGAGCTACTTTCACAGGGTCTTTTTCCCACATTTTGACTGTGT
This sequence comes from Beroe ovata, assembly GCA_946803715.1. Lineage (NCBI taxonomy): Eukaryota > Metazoa > Ctenophora > Nuda > Beroida > Beroidae > Beroe > Beroe ovata. Next base: position 258,803 of record CAMPET010000065.1, on the reverse strand, counting down.
CAGTGAATCCCCGTTTTGTTTTCCCGAAACTGTTTGGTCCAGACGAAGTTGGCGTATTCCTGAAACAGATTTTTAGATATTTTTCGGCCAAATTTAGAAAGGATGCCAATTGGAGTAGGTCGTGGGTTGAGACAATCGTACGTACGTGCGCGCGTTGATCTATAATCACTGACAGTAGTTACTCGGAGAGGAAAATCATTGCTGCGCGTTCCTCATATGTCGAGATACGCTGTGACTGCCCGAAACCGGGCGCGCAGTTGAAGAAGGATGATTTTCGTACCTAATTTGTGCCGTGTAACCCAATTACTACCGTGTTACCTAAATATACTTGAACTATCAACTGGAGCTGAAGCCAAATGAAGATACGAGCTAATACACGAAGTAAATCGGCTATATATCCGTGTCCGGTGGGTATTACTTACTTCCCAACATTTCGCATCCTCATTTTTGCTTGGATAGGAATTTCCTCTTCATCCTGATAAATACACACTATGAGTTGCATCTCCATTTGAATATCATTCAATTATTAGGCTATATATTATTAGGTTACAAACTTCAGTATCGAATGCTAGTGTTAATCGAATCATGCGTGTTCAATTCTTGTTAGCAGCAATGTAGTGGCTTATTGAAATATACTGCGCGTTTCAACGTCCATGCATATGCTAATTACCTGTTATATCTGACCGAACCAGTCCGCATTTTGTAGCATTGATAGCAGTATATATGTGCAACATAGAGGCAGATATCTGCACTATATAATAGTAAAACTCACCTCAGAGCTATCGCAATTAAAAACAGCGGCAACAGTCATCTTCTTTTTGGGTGCCTTGTCTTCAGCTACTTTTTGGGGATTACTTTTAGCCTGAAGGATAGCTCTTTTTTAGAATCACATTTCTGGACCCTTGCCATGGAATGCATCATGGCTCTGTGCTGCTTTCCCCACAGCATACCTCAAAGTCTGTGTATTTCTGTGTAGGGACATGATAGACATGCTCTTCTCTATACGTATCATCTTTCGGCAATGAATTACTACTCGAGGATGAATAGTTCACATTTTCCTGTCTTTGACTGTCTGGGCTCGATGCCCGGTTGTGTGACTGCTGACTCGGCCTATTGCCGTATGGCGTGTATCTATTGGCACCATTCCTTTCTCTGATGTGATCCGATTGTGGGGCAGAGAATCCGCGTCTTGAGCGAGAATCTGAAACACGGCGTGTCTTAGAGTGTGTGTTTGACATTGGAGTTCGGAAGGGGGTATGTGAGTTTTGTGACCTAATAGCGCGGCAGGGGTGTGTCATAATGTGCATTGGGGTGTGATTTACAAATTATCTGGAAGCCAGCATTGTGCTTACCGTTATGGCTGTAACTCGAGGAACTTCTATCACGTCTATCAGACATCCTGGATAGTACATGAGAAAGTCAAGTGGAACCCTCTTTGGAATACGTGACATCCATGTATAATGTATAATGTATATTGTATATTGAATTATGGTCAAGAATCGCAGTTTTATCTATTCGTTTCGATTAGTAAGGAAAGAATACTACAAGAGTTATAGAACCTGATTTCCTTCTTACCACTGAAAGACAGCAAACTGCACAAAATGAATTTATTTACACTATATTTCAGCAAAATGAAAATAATGATTATCACGCACAAAAACTTCAATCAGAAGTCAGAACATTGAATTCCTTGAATTGAAAAATAGCGATCACAAAACCTAAAACCCTTTAATACATCAATTCAACTTCTGCCGGTGTCGATACAATAACAGCGCAACAAGAACGCAGCAATAACGCTACAATATCAAAACTATTTCCGTTAGTGCCATCTTAACTGTCGACTAAGACAACATTTACGCTACAATAACGCATTACGCAACAAAATGACAGAAATTTTATTTTTCACCGAGACAACAATCACGTGTCAAATATGAATGTGTTATTGCTGTCTCATTGTTGTCTTTATTTTCTTCGACAGTCGTTTGCGGGTAATTGTTGCGTTATTGCTGTTCAAATTCAAGTCGCTTGTTGTCTTATAGTTGCCTTATTGCTGCTTAAATGCTGCGTTATCAACACCGGCACAAGTTAGGTACCATGACCACTGTCGGGATGGCATGGTTTCCAATTATAACGCTCAAGAAATTTACAGCAATGAATTGACAGACCCCACCAGAACACTGACAAACGCATAGCTATGATGTGTTTTGGAGTCTATGCCCGTCTTCAAGCACACTGATGTTGGTTGTGATACACCATTCTCCTAACTTATCAACTCCAGACCTATAGAGAACCTTCTGCTGAGAACCATTTTCCTGCATAGTACAACTCATGTTAACCATGTCGGATGTATCTTGCAACTGAAGTCTCACTGCATGGTCGTAAAAAGAGTCTGGAGGGAGAATAGCGGAAACCCCGTCAGAGAACTTGACAAGAACAGGCATCAATTGTAGTGTTCTGTGGTTACGATATCGATAGTTGGCAAAATTCAGCAAATCGTCATATGTTCTGAAATTCATGAATTTGTAGATATCGTTCATCTGCGGAGGGGCAAAAGTTAGAGAGGTATCTTTCAGAGCTTCAGTAGGTGATAACCAATGTATGGATTCTATTTCACCTTCCTGAGGACTGAGTTCGAATGTGTCTGAATTCACAAACAGTAGGTAGAATATTGCATTGAACCTATTTTTGATGGAGAGGGGTGTTTGCCATATGCTCCATGGAATGAGAGTTTCAACATCGTCAGAAATCGGGAAATCAGTTTCTTCTGAAAGTTCTCGCAGCGCTGTGCGTCTGTACACTTTCTCGACACTTGAACAAGAACTTCTCTGTCCATCAAACTTGTCCAATTTACTAATTGGGTTGAAGTTTTTAACCATGTCTACTCGGTCAATGACACCCCCTGGGAACGTCATGGCCCCAGGCCATGATTTCATTTTGGCATGTCTTTTCACGAAAAGAAGACGGTAGTCGTGGGTTTGGTGATTGCAGAAGGTATTGAGTTTGTGCACAACGATGCATGATGCACTCTCTCTTACTCCTTTGGATGCGTTTTGGAGGAGTTTGGTGATATTCATCAATATCTGGAATACTTTATCAAGTAATATTGCTGAGACTTTCTTCTCAATGCTTTGCTTTAGATGCAGCAATTTCATTGAAGTAAATTTAAACCAAACCAAATCAATGGTAAAAAACACATGATTAGATGATTATAGATGATTATAGATGATTATAGATTCAAAGTTTATCTTTGATGACAACATTTTATCTACTACATTATAGGTATCCTAGTTAGTCGCATCTCTCCTACATAATATAAAAATACTCGAAATATCACAATAATTTCACCAGTTATATTCTTCCATCTTACATCAGATTTTACACTCAATAGAAACAATTGACAGTGTACTTTCGGTTGACAAAGAAAGCTCAATATGGTTACTTGTCACTTGCTTAGGTGATAAGGGTATTATATGTGTTCAAATTAGGTTTCTATTCAAATTTAGTTTATATGAAGTTCTAAATTTATTTCTGAAAAACAACTTAATCTAAATACACTTCCTATTCAACTATAACATTAATACCATATTTATAAATTATACAAACATCTGAAAAATACAATAATTTATTGATATACATAAGAAATGTACTTATCGACTAAGGATTCAATAAAATTCTAGAATCTTTTGATCCCCTTCAACAACGTCACCAATTTGAGCCCAGACTTTCTTCACTTTGCCACTCTTTGGAGCTTTCAGTGAGTTATTCATTTTCATTGCAACCACAACAGCAACTTCACTCCCCTCCAGCACCTCATCACCAACCTCAACATTGATGGAAGAAATGCTTCCGGGCATGGGTGAGAGGAGCAGGTTAGAAGTGTCCTCAGGGATCTTTACAGGCATAATATCCATATACTTTTGCTGTAATGGCGTCAGAATGGAGACTAATTTCTTATTGCTCTCAAACCTTACAGTGTGAGTAACCCCATCAAAATTGAGGTGCTGAAGATGTGTCGCCTGGTCACCATCCAAAATGAAGTTATAAAGGGGACCGTGATTCCCACTTCTGTTCTGTATTGTTGTTGTCACTCCCTCAAGAACAGCAATGTAATGTTCTTCCTCTTTCATTACTGTAATAGGAACTTTCTCAGAGTCAAAGTTCATGATATATTCAGCTGAACTGACTTCAGTTTCAAGAGGATTTGTCTTCATGTGGTGAAGAACCGCAAGAGAAGGGAGAAGTTTATGTTTTTGGGTCAATGTGAGTTTATCTCCACTATAACCAGATGGGTACTCCTCGTCAAGAAATTTAGTGCTAAAGTCTCCCGACCTGAACTTTTCGTTCCGCAGGATCTCTCTGAGAAGTGGGATATTATGAGTAATGCCATCAATTATATAGCTATCTAGGGCCTTTTCCATGTGATCGACAGCCTGCTGTCTAGTTGGTGCGTAAGTCACCAATTTGGATATCATTGGATCATAGTGAATACTAATGCTGCTACCTTCAACAATGCCACTGTCACACCTCACGCCCGTATGAACAGTGTTGTCGTGTGTTGGAGGCTCAATATACTTGGTGAGAAGACCTATTGATGGGAGATATTTCACAGGATCTTCAGCATAGACCCTACACTCAACAGCCCATCCTTTAATAGGGATATCACTTTGCTTGTATGATAAAGGAAGCCCAGCTGCAACCCTAAGCATTTCATCCACAATATCAACTCCAGTGATACACTCTGTTATAGGATGTTCAACCTGTAACCTCGTATTCATTTCAAGGAAGTAAAAATTACTCTGGCTATCAACTAGAAACTCCACAGTGCCTGCACTTTGATAATTCACAGCAAGAGCTAATTGACAGGCTTGCTCCCCCATTGCTTTTCTCACTTCTGGAGTAATGAATGAACTTGGAGCCTCTTCAACTACTTTTTGGTTCCTTCGCTGAATGCTGCACTCTCTTTCATTCAGATAGATACAATTTCCATGGCTATCAGCCAAGACTTGAATCTCAATATGCCTTGGGTTATCAATAAATCTTTCAATCAGAAGTCTATCATCACCAAAGCTAGATGCTGCCTCCTCTGAACTCAATTTGAATCCTTCAATCACTTCTGCATCATTCCATGCAATCCTCATTCCTTTACCACCACCTCCAGCTGAAGCTTTGATCATGACAGGATAACCAACTTCATTAGCTATTTTCACTGCTGCTTCTTCATTTTCAACAACTCCATCAAAACCAGGAATACAATTAACACCAGCAGCTCTAGCAATGATCTTGCTCTCAATCTTGTCACCCATTGCTTCAATAGCTTTCTCTTTTGGACCAATGAATGCTATCCCATTTTTCTCAAGAAGCTCAGCAAATCGAGAGTTTTCACTGAGAAAACCATATCCAGGATGTACAGCTTGTGCCCCTGTTGATAATGCAGCTGCCACAATTGCTTCCATATCAAGATAGCTCTGGCTACTGGGAGCAGGACCGACACATACAGCCTCATCTGCCATTCGAACATGCAAAGCACGATCATCAACATCACTATGAACTGCAACTGTATTGATTCCAAGAGTTTTGCAAGTTTTCATAACTCTACAAGCAATTTCACCCCTATTTGCTATAAGCACCTTTTCAAAGGGCTTGCTGACTGCACTATGTAAACATCGATTAATCTGCTTCAGTGCCCCTAATTTGGCCATAGCTACACAGTTTATGATTAAAGCAAAGCCGAAATTTGTGAGTTCAAGAAAAGATGATGAATACAAACTTTTTGCCTCCAGGCAACTCTATTATGACATAGCACTCATCATAAACTTGATTCATTGGATTTTGTACACACACAGGGTACTCCCAACAAAAAGTCATCAGTTAAGTTTCATTGGTTCTATAAACTATGCTATTTAATAGGTAGCAACTATGTTGAGTACAAAGCTGGGCATATCATCATTTATCAAAACATAGTGTGCACTATGATGGATCAGGAGGGTCATATGGAAAAATATGATTTGACCCTATTGATCCACGTATATGGATCAGAAGGGATAAATTATATTTTTCAGAGATAAAATTCTGTGTGACCCTCCTGTGATGGAAAATAAAAACCTAAAAATACTATGAATGTCTTTGCAACACATCTTTATACAATCAAATTCGAGGAAAAATGAGGGAGGATGTAATTGAGCTCATAAACATGTTCAAGTCACCAATGCACAATCTTAAGTTTGTGAACCTAAGTTAATAGCCTTTTACTTGTTATGTCCATATTGCTTGATGACATGACCCTGCCCACGTTGCAGACCCCTTTTCTTCTCTGATAACTGAAAATGCATCTTGGCAGGTTGGGTCACGCAACGTGAGTACATGATAGACCCTGTTGAGAATGAAAACTTTCCTATTGATGAAATAAATGCAGCCAAAAATGCTGCTGTCATGTCAAGAATTTCATTGCAAGCGCACACTTGCTTATATTAGGGGGTGGACAATGAAAACCAAATTCAACAAAATGTGACAAATTTAGAATCAAAATAATCAGCTTGTCAAGTGATGCTAGACCGCTGATGCAAGCTGCTAAGCAAAATGAAACTGTGGATTCCAGCCTGCTGATCATTGTTGATCTATGATTGTTGATTCCATGCCAGTTCCAGCCGCTGGAAGTGGCATGGAAAATAAGTCTTACTGCCAGAACATGTGATTTGAATGAGTTATGGGAGGTACAAGAACAAGGGCTGGGCACAAAACGTGTAACACTAAAATTAGGAGAGCTATTCGATACCTCAATTTTCGATTTTGTAATTTAAATTTTTACTCATATTTGTGACGATGGAATAACTGATATTTTTAACTAAGTTATTACTTTTAATTTGTTAGGTCTTTGATATTTTGAGGGGCGATTTGTGATGATGCTGGCATCATTATACTCTTATTTATTTATTTACCTATGCTATCAACAATGTTAGTCATTCATTAGCTGAGCTATGAGCTGTTGAAAACGTCATTAATGGCCTTGCCGGATGTTATCTGTCCACTGTTTCTTGCGCGCGGCGCGCGCGCCTTCATTGAAGGCCGAAACTGTTTCAGCCTTCGAATGAAGGCGCGCGCGCGGCGCGTGCGTGCAAGAAACTCAAACAGCTGTGGACAAATCACATCCAGCAACTTTGAACTCAGATTTTGCAGACCTCTTTTTCACGCGCGCAATATACAAAAATGAGATATAGAATCTGTCAATGATATGGCAACTGACAAGCAAGATGATATTGCATACTAGAATAGGAAATCCTATATAATATCAAGTAAAGTCAAGGAATACGAACTATTGACAAAGATTTCATATCAGAGAGAGAGAGAGAGAGAGTTAAGCCATATTGGAATGACTTGCCAATATCTGTAAGAAGTGCATCTAATGTTGACTCTTTAAATGTCTTTTAGAGTAAATAGTATAGGAGGAACTCTAATGTGCCGCGAAGCGGCTTGCGTCAGCGCAATAGTGTTCATAGTCAGCGCAATAGTGTTCATAACTATTGGTATGTGTCTTTTTTAGTGTTAAATAGGATTGAGGGTCTAAGTTATTTGGAATATAAGGTTAAATTCAATGAGTATTTGACTAGAAATCCTGTTGTTGCTAAGAAAAAAGGTATTAACATTTATTAACCTTTCTACAGTCTTTTCATTGTTTTATAACTATTGATGGTTAACTGGACACCTTAGCAGCTATGGGTGGTGTTTTTAACTGGGTTAATGTTTTTATTACAGCACCTGATAGTTGTGATAGTTCAATACCATTATTTATTCTATTCTATTCTAATTGAGACTATTGTGCACATACTAAGTGTGTGCATACTTTCTGCAGCTCAAGTCTAGTTATACAAAGTCAGCTAAACAGAGAATGTTGGTTCATGATTTTTGATCTTCCATGTATTGCCCAAATGACAAAACAGTCTCGAGTTGGTGTGTGCAAGAGGGATCTTTTGGTAACTTTGATGATAAATAGGACGAGAAGTGTTGTAACGAATATTTATTGCTACAGTAAAAAGTCTTACAATTGCATGCTCAATATAGTGTCCCTTTATATAGCCAGTTCCTAAAAACTTGATTTTAACAAAGTTTGGCCCTTGCTCCTCAAATTTGATAACTGTTATTCCCTCAATTTTTTGAAAAGAATGAATTATTCATGAACACAGAGCATTGTTTGGTGAAGCAGTAAATACACAGGTTAACAGGACATGTTCGCCTTATAGGCTCATCAGCTGTTTGAACATTTACAGTTAGTTAAAAGAGATTCATTAAGTTTGCAACAAAAGTTCAAGTTGCAATCAAAATTTCAAAAATCGACAATCTAAAAATATTTAAAAATTATTGCTTAAATAGAACTAAGAATAGAAACTAGAATAGAAACTAGAAATGAAACTAGAATAGAAACTAGAAACTTTAGAAAAATTCAATCATGGGGACCTAGTTTACAACACCAATCTTGATCCCCATGGGGTTATCAATGTTAAGCCCAAAAGGTTGTAAACTCTTAAATTTTCTAATAATATCTTACTCTTAAAAAATAAGATTTGGCATTTTATTCTTCGCATTATTTGAAGGCAAATTTACCAAGATTCTATAGCTGATATGGGTGATTGCTTAAGTTACAAGCCCCAAGTGATGATGAAATTAAAGCGCAAGAGAATTGCCAAAGCACAGAGGCTAGAGAATAATCCATATGATCAAGCTTCCAAACCAAGAGTGTCTTATTGTCACAGTGATGAGGTAACCTCATGAGAAATGGACCCTTCTGTTAGCTTTGACATATACTTATACAAATACAATGTTAAACTGTGAAGTCCTGATGAAAATTAACATCTATCTTACTGTTATGTGTTATCATTAGTTTTCTGGTTATTTCAGGTGAACAAAAAACGGGTCATTAATCCATTCCAAGCAATTAAAAAGACGCAAAACCTACTGGAATTGAGGGATGAAGACAGCAGTAGCAGTAGCAGAGTCAGCACTGCAACTGATATGTTCAGTATTCTCAGTAAACCAAAATCAAATCAGGTGAATTGAGAGGACCATCATCTACAATAATATTTCTTCTACAATTGTATTTGATTGGTATAATATGACTTTGAAATCTGTACTTTCTCTGCAGAATTGTCATCATCTGAACTAATTTCAGATAACCAAGGAAGATAGCTATGTTTTGCCGAATATGCAGACAACAGTGAAATCAGGGGTAAGATATTAGAATATCAAATGGTATTCTTGGGGAATGGGAAGGGGTCCTAACTGTTCTTGATCACGTGACAGCGATTGACCAATGAAAATACAGAAACGCAGTCATGTGATCAGGAACATTTGGGACCCCTCCCCAAGCATATCATTCTCCATAATTATGAACAAGCACTTCTGTCCCATACACCGTATCGATGTCCAGGGGGGTGCAGTTAATGAAGAAGAGGAATGTAGACAGTTACCTTGTGACTGGTCTCTGAAAACTGACTACAAGATACAGAGTAAGAGCTCACTGAAATGGTGCTCTCCTGCTGCCCTCAAACCACATGAAGAAGCTAAATGCACTGCCACATTCGTTATTCCATCAAATTCACAGGTGACAGAGATTCGGGAATATTTACAAATTACTGTAGTTCAGTGTTTTTTTAATTCTCATTGTAACCAAGTTGAGTGAGTTTTTGAGGCACTTTGCCACATTCTTTGTACTCTACATTGTACATCGTATAATAAATTGTTCAGCTCAAAAAAAATTGTAAATTGTCGTTGATTTTCCCCTGAACCACTGCTCCTTATCATTAGGTCTCTGACAAGGAGAGATTGAGATGCGCCCTATCATATTGGATGCATCCAAACATACCATGGCTCAAACTATTCCCGCGAGACTTTCCTGCAGTCAGGTGAGTGAAAAGAAGATATGGTGAAATGGTTGGTTTGGTTCAAATGATAACTGAAGTTGTATATACGACCGTAACGAGTGCACAATAGCAATTAGCATTGACCTTCGAATCATACCCTAGAGAATAGATATTGCCTTGACAAATTTGTTTCAGTAAATCAGACTGTACTGTTTTAAAGCAGGAAGCCCTTACTGCCCTACTCAATGAATGGTAAGCATGATTCAACAGATTTGCTTTAGGCTTATGCCCCGGTCACAAAAATTTTTCCCGCCAAAATTAAATGTAACGCGCCGCAACAAAATTGTCGGTGCATGCGCGCTGAAAAATAAATCATGAACTATATAGACTAGCTAGTGTGCGCGCAGTGCGTTACTCTAGTTCGATTCTTTTCGCAAATCGACAGGTAGGGACAGTATAATTTAAGCATCCATTTTTTGCAGGACAACCTCATTCGAGAGTCTCTTCGGACTTCTTAAGACTGGGCATTGTCCGTACTTCTACCTGTGCAGCCATGCAACTACGGTCATGTTTAGAGTGGAGTCTGATGAGCTGCTAGCGGATATGGTACCCACAACATACGGCGTGAGAAACACGCTGCAGTTGGAAGGTAGATTTTGAATGGGGGGGGGACTGCGTGAAGTCAATCGTTAATTCCTCTTACAATCTCCTGTGTTTCAGATGTAGAGTTTACCATGCCACTCGCTCACGAGCTTCTCAACACTGCCTCAGTTGAACGAGAAAATAATGGTGGTGTGTATTCTCTCCCATACTCTTTCCATCGTCAAACCAGAAACGACTACTTCAATAATCCCGCATATTTTGTTTAACCACGTCCTCCATTCAGATGATAGCGAGGACACGTGCCATGCCAGGGATTTCCTCGATAGTTTGGGAATCGATAGCAGGAGATACACTGAGCTTGACCCGTCTGTGGTTAAGTTGCGTGCAGCTGGCAAGCTCAAACTAGGTGACTATTGATTTATCAGGGCGCGTAACCTAGGACATGAATTGAAAGGGGTTCTCATTTTTCGTATGCATACCTCTCCACTTCACTAGTATAGCTTTTTTCCATTATGAATGACCTGTCGTCTGCTGTTGTCTGCTTAAGAATGGGGCCGTTGTTCGTTCCACCTTCACAAGGTAGTGCGAGTGAAAATCCTACTTCTGATCTCACTCTCCTTATCTCCTCAGATCACAGTATCAGGTCTCTGGTCAGGGTGAGAGGAACGCACGTTCAGGGACTGTTCAACTACCTTCTGAACAACAGGAATCTGGTGCCGACAGTTGGCGAGTTTGCCGGGATACCGCCCACCCTGATCTCGCCCTCGGTGTTTGTGGGTGGGACCATCAGACACAACCAGGTGGGTCGCGCGGGGGTAATTATGTTCGTTTGAATAATGTTTCACACATGTAAGCATAATTCAATGGAGCACTTATCATTGAAAGCGACTAAAGAGTAAAGGTATCCTCGGGACCTGATTTACGTAATTCTAATACACTTAGGTATTCCGAGAATGAACTAGAACATAATATCTTCATGTACAAATACATTGACGACTGTAATACAAACACGCGATACAAAGTTATCCATACTATACATAAGTTATTAACAATCATCATACAAAGTTGTAAACAAATGATTTTTGTTCACTCATAGAGAACACTACAATATCATGATCACGTTCATTTCTGATACTACGTAATTCCACTATTACAGTGATACTCAACACTCCACAATCCACATACTCCACAGTCAACACGTGCGCTGTCATCAGCACAGTCACGTGTCGCCGCAAACTTGCTATCATGTGGGCTATTATATGCTGCTGCTGTGTTCTCATAGTCCAACTCAAGCACAATGATATGCTTTCTCCGTGATATAAAGACATGAGCAACACTGCCGTCGGTGAGCCACCACTCCGATCTCTCACGTCGATTATCTACCCGGGGCCGGGTCACGCCGCCTGATAATGTGGATGCGGGCTTGGCACGCCACCCAGACATAGATCTGGCTATGTGCCGGTGGCGTGGACCGACCGGCCCCAACCAACAACCAGCAACAAAACAGAGATGGAAATCTCCGTCTCAATGAGCAATCAATAGATGTCGTAGTCCTCAAGGCTGAATTTGTGCCTGCGTCTGTTATTGTTCTTCCTCCAGTTCTTTTTCTCAGGTTGGTTGCCTAACTGTGCGTGTTTGTGCAAAACATCTGAGAGTTGCCCAATCAGCACTTTAGCCGACTGTGGGCACTGCAGTGTGATGTACACCAGGGGGAGGACACAGGGAAATGTCAGACTCAGAGTATCCCGTGCCATTTCACCATGGAGCACCTTGAACTTCTTCCCTATTGGGTGTTCCCTCAGGTTCCGTATTAACCTCAACAAATCGAGGAACGAAGTGACGTCATACTCAGTTCTCGCTCTCTTTTCCATCTCCACCCAAATTCTCTCCCTGAAAGTGTTTGCGGGCGCATTCCACGGGGTGTACTTCCCAAAAACCCGCAGGACACTTGCCTCGATACCCTGTCTCAGGTTCTGTGTTGCTTTAGTTTCCGTTTTGTACCTGTCATACATCACCTTGATGTAGTCTATCCGTGCTTCCGCCTTGCTAAGAGGACACCCATCCGGTTGAACAGTAAGAAACGGATGAGTTTCGACTATTTCTCGACATGATATTCGATTATCGGGATTGATGAACATCATTTGTCTCACTAGAAGACCAGCGAGAATACCATCTAGTGTGTCGACTTTTCTGATTTTCCCTACGAAAAGTTTGAGAATCATGCCAAACGAATACATGTCACTTTTCGGTGTACCAGCTGACACTTTTTTAGGTTTGTATTTTCTCCATCAAATAATACCGATTCTTCCTTCTCTTCTGGTGATTTCCACTCGTCGATCCTCGGTATTTCGGCCGGGGCGACTGCCGATTTGAAGCAGCTGAAGCTCTTTACCTTCGGACATTTCCTCATCGAGGTATACGAAAAGTCCGTCAAGATAAAGACTGGTGGGGAATGGAGAGGGGGTTTAAGGAGGATGTTCGTAGGTTTTAGGTTCCCGTGAGCAATACCATGGTCGTGAAGATAGTCCAGACCTTGCGCGACGTGATGTACTGCTCTCTTCATCACTTGCAGATCGGTCAACTTGGTCAGGTTGTCAATAAAATCAGCCAGAGTCAATGGATAATGAGCCTGTATGATGTATATAGTGTCTGGTAGGAATATTGATCTTCTCAGATAAACAAGCGTGTACCTGGCCACGAATGGGTGGTCCAATTTCTGGAGTAATTTCCAATTGACGTCATCCTTTACTATGCGAGCATCAATCTTCTTTACAAGAACATCACTGGACAAGTTCATGTTTCCTGACTGATCGGATGAGCTCGAGTTTGGGAGGACCCCATACCTACCTGAGTAGACCACAGTCCGGAACGGTCCACTTCCCAGTTTCTTGGTAAGATAAACGGTGTGCTCGACCTTTATCTTGTTTATCATCGTGTTTTCTTATCATCGTAACTTGGGAACCATTGTGTACTGCAGTATACACTGTAATACTGGAAGGGTTAGTTTTCATAGCGATGAGAACTGAAATGCATTTGAATGCTAAATGCGGCGGCCGTTCGAAAAAGATGCTATAATAGGGAATTAGGGATAATAAGTTTACCGTCTGGGGATCTCGTAGTTTATCGATTAATTCAAAGCACCTCATGTTAACAAATGAGCGCATCATAATCTCAATCAGTCGTGTGAAACGGACCATAACTCCATTTGGATGTTGTGTTTTGATATCCTGCTTAATGCCTAGGTTAAGTGTGGGAGTTCCCAAGCGAGACAAGAAGATGGCCGGATGGAAGTGGTTCACTATCTCCACATAACTGGTCCCCTCGTACCAACTGCAGTAGGGCAGATAAGCACCATACTCGCGGCAAGTCAGGTAAAATTGTTACCATGGTAATGTGTCCTGTCACCATGTTATGTTCAAAACCAGGTAAGGTGTTACCGGGGGGATAGGAAAAAGTAGTCTAACAGTGAAGGGTGGTAGCAACATGCAAACTGGGTTTCTGCAAAACTACGCATAATGATCCTTGTTTAGCACTGTCTGTTTTCATGTTAACACAGTTTAAGTGACCATGGTCACACGCCATATTTCATGTCACTACCGCTTGGCACCACCTTAGCACGCCATGTTACCATGTTAACACTGTGTATTACCATGTTTTAACGGCTTGGCACCATGGTAACGCTGCCATCAGGGAGAATTCTCTGGAAAACTGACGTCCCTACAAAACTCTACTGCGTACAACGCTCCAGACATCCAGCCAGCAGCCCAATGCATACCGGACACTGAACCTAATGATGAATTGGCAGATCAGTCAGAACGCAGAGAAACAATGGATGGGGTGATTGTCCCCACTCTGCCTGGTTTGGATACCGGTTCAAGTGACAAGTGTAGTGAGTCCGCTGGTGATCCGAAGTTACTGAGAAAGAAGGATTCTGATCATTGTAGTACTGTGTCAACGATCAATGAGGTACGGTACAGGGAAGGTGGATATGTTTGTAAATAGCTTGCCCGGACTGCCGTACAGTGTCCCGTTTTGGTGCTCTGTTGTGGGTAATACTTGGGTTTGGGTGTCCGTGTTATAGTTCAGACGTGTTGAGGTGCAGATGTACCAATGTAGAGCCTAATCGTAAATCATCCTTTTGTACTATCTGATGTTTGAACGTGGTATGAGGGTATTTAGCAACCCGCTAACGAGGTCAATTCTGGCTATTGCTGACGAGTTCATTTTTGAAAATGGACCAGGATGTAGTTGGTAATCTCTATGTCGTAAGAAATAATTATTATATCTGTTGCAGTACAGCCAATCTTTCTCCGTACATTGACAATTACCTTAGGTCATACCTAGTTATCGTATTTGAGATAGTTGATATTTAAAACGGTTTCAGACTTTGTTGATTCGAACAGATTAAACTATTGATTATTTGAACAGAAACGCTCTGTAAATAATGTACTAATGCGTAATTATTGAAAATCTTTCTTCCTGACTTGTGATATCGGGACAAGAGATAGGAAAGCGTTGTCAAGTGGACGTGGCACACTAAACATCGCGGATATGACAATGAAAACAGCAGGTGGATATCTCATGTGTACGGTGTTCGTCTACAAAGTAATCGACTTGTAGCTCCCTACTTTCTAGTGCTGGGAACTCAAGCGAAGCGCCAAGACAATTCCCCGCTCAGTAGTAAAACCCAAACCAGCTCCCGCGTGCTATATTTGCATTATGCTGGTCTGTCGGGACGTTCAATCGTAGCAGTACATTCATGAATGCGTTGAACTTGAATACCAAAAATCGAAATGATTGACGAGTATTTTGATGCGAGAGGAAATACATCTAGAAATATCAGTGATCAAGCTTATCATGAATTCAAGCTTACTTGTAAATTGCACGACAATCACACTGTGATATACATCACACTGTGATATACATGCTAATGGCTAACAATTCAATGTACATACAGAGGGGCGATAGTCGATAATGAACAAGTGCCCGATTTGCCTGTCTGACCCACTGGCTGGTGTCAGTGCATTACTTCGTCGCATCCCAGTAGTGGTGTCAACGAATTGTGACGATTGGATGCCTATTCGTCACTAAGGCCCGTTGTGACGAAAATGTTAAACTTAGCGGACAGCTGCCCAACATTCCACCACGTGAACCCTTGTAAGTTTTGTTTTGAACTCAAATTCAGTGAAAATCATTGGTTATTGTATACAATTATAACGATTAACAATTTACCAAAGCATCAAGATTGTTCGTATCATATAAAAATGAAGTCAACCTTGCACAGATCAATGAACAAAAGAGAATATTAAGTCCATAAGTTTCGAGTGAGACCTTCGCCTAAATTGATTCGTATCTCAAAGGAATAAAAGCGTTTGACAGTCATCTTTCAACGTCAATTTAGGCCTCCAAGTCCATAACATAACGGTAAAAAGGAAAAAGGTGTTTTAATGAACTAAAAAGAAACGATACATATCAGATTATAATACGAAATTGTCATCGAAAATAACCATTCAAATTTCAAATTACACACTTTTTTGATAAAACTAAAAATGCTCCTATCTGGGCTTAGTCAAAAGATACGAACCACACATTGTAAAGGATTGAAAGAAAATATATGCGTCGATGTTAAGATTGTCTAGCTGGAAAAGAACGGAAGGGAGAAAACCCAGCGCCAAAATGTATTGTGCCGCCGAGTATTTTTTAGTCCATGACATGTTTAATTTCGACACACAAATCCGTGCCCTCTACTCTCTCATTCATACTCACACGCTCTCTCCTAAAGCCAGCACTCTCGCTAATTGCAGGAGATGTGGTTCCCCAGAGGGTAGTTTCCACGTCCCCTGCAATGCCGCATACAGCTCTCTCTGTCATCAGTTGCCAAACATCGCCCTCAGGTTCTTCATGGGGACTGAGGGTCCGACCACATCGCTGGGGTAGGGTTTCTTGGTGGGGGAAGTCACCTGACCATCCTCAAACTTACTCTTCAAATCGTTGACGGTATCATGCAGGTTACTCTGCTCTGTCTCGATTTTCTCCAGCCGTTTCTTGATCCCCTCAACCTCTTCCTCGACCTGGGAGGATGAGGAAGTGGTCGTTCCGTTCTCCGAGATCTCATGGGCGTCGTTTCCATTTGTGGTGGGCGTGTCCTCATCATGGTCCCCGTTAACTGGTTCTCCTGGGATACTGTCTATGTCAGCTTCTGTCGTATCTGCCTCATCAGCACCATTCTCTTCCATTACCTCTGGGGCTGAGTCTTCTGGTTCCTCTGCGGCAGACACTTTTGCGGCTGGTTCTTCTTGGGCTGAGTCTTCTGGTGCTAAGTCTTCTGGAACGGGTTCGTCTGCGGCCGCCTCTTCTTGGGCTGGCTCATCTGCGGGCGAGTCTTCTTCATCTTGGGCTGGCTCATCTGCGGGTGAGTCTTCTGGAACGGGTTCTGGGGCCGATTCTTCTGGTGAAGATTCATCTGGTGAAGATTCATCTATCTCGTGGCTTTCCGCTTGATTGTCTTCAACAGGCTCAGCAGTTTCGGTGACCTGCTCTTCTGGCAGTGCTTCCTCCGCAACACCCACCCCCTGCTCTCTGACTGCCTCTTCGGTGGCAACCTCCTCAGAATCCTGCCAATTAAAGTCATGTTACAACGGGGATACAACTTACAACGGCATGCATATTATGTGCGTCATTTTTACTTAATATTGTGCAACAATTTAATAACTTGGTTACCGTTAAGCGGAGAATACGGACGGAAAAGCTAGGAATGGAGAGAGCAATTTTTAGTTTTCTGGTAGGTAAGTAGGTAGTAATAACTTACATATAATGAAGTTGGAGTTTCAGAACTTTGTGACATGACGTAAGTCTATGACGGCACAGCGGTTGAAATTTATTCGAAGAAAAGATGCTTGGGCTATGTCCAATGTATGGTAAGATGGTAGAATGAAACAATTCGTATTCAACGGTGGATCGTTAATGCTTTGTAGGGATAATGAAAGCAGGTGTGAGCAATGTGCCAATGATCATGCCATATAAGGTTAAAACGGCGCTCAATCACCGAATGGAACCGGAGTACAAATTAAATAAAATATGCAAATTGAAGCCGTGGGCGCTTGGCATTATGAAGACAAAGTCTAGAACTCATCTGTGTATAGCACTTAAAAATAGCATCTATAATCGTCATGGATGATTTGATTGACGCAGTGAATAACATGCCTTTATACCTGTGATTCATTGGAAGCTTCTGTCTCTTCCACTGTCTCTCCTGATGTTGCTTCTGTCTCTTCTGATGTTTCAACTGTCTCTCCTGATGTTGCTTCTGTCTCTTCTGATGTCTCAACTGTCTCTCCTGATGTTGCTTCTGTCTCTTCTGATGTCTCAACTGTCTCTCCTGATGTTGCTTCTGTCTCTTCTGATGTCTCAACTGTCTCTCCTGACGCTGTTTCTATCTCTTCTGGTGTCTCTTCTGATGCTGTTTCTGTCTCTTCCAATGCGTCAACTGCCTCCTTTGGAGCTTCCGATGCCTCTTCCGCTGGTGCAACCGTATCTTCTTGTGCTGATGGTACTTCAACTGCCGCTTCTGGTAATTCAGCAGTCTCTTCTGGTGCTTCTATTGTCTCCTCTGCTGCAGTTTCTTCTGCAGTCGCACTTTCGACTTCTNGACGTCTCAACTGCCTCTCCTGATGTTGCTTCTATCTCTTCTGGTGTCTCTTCTGATGCTGTTTCTGTCTCTTCTAATGCGTCAACTGCATCCTCTGGCGCTTCCGATGTCTCTTCCGCTGGTACAACTGTCTCTTCTGGTGATTCCACAGTCTCTTCTTGTGCTGATGGTGCTTCCACTGCTGCATCTGCTACTTCAACAGTCTCTTCTGGTGCTTCTACTGTCTCCTCTCCAGCAGTTTCTTCTGCAGTCGCACTTTCGACTTCTGTTGACTCTTCAGTTGTATCTACAGTTGTCTCCTCCACCTGCTCTGATACGCCGTTCTGTTCCACGCCTTGGGATTCAGCTGCATCTTCTGCTTCCTTATCTGCTGCTGGAGATTCCTCATCGGCAAGTACTGGCTCAGTGCTCTCCCTGGTCTCTTCTACTGGGCTTCCCGGTGAACACTCGGTATTCTGCTCCTCTTTTGACTCTGAAACAATGAAATTGTGTGATAACTGTAATTTATTGAATCCCCTTTATCATATTACTTTTTTTACCTTCCATATTTAATTTTTGACCTTAGTTTATAGATTGATACCCCTGATACCATGATTATCATATTCTTAGCCCTTCGAATGGTGAACTATGATTTCGGATGAGTCGATGGAACCGAAAGCCTGCCACTATGCTTCACTTTTCATGGTATGTCGTATTCGATTATTGTGCTAGTCCAAAGCTTAGATTCTAATGAAAATGCTTATGAGGCAAAACCCCGACTTGCTGGTAAAACCTATGTTCAATTTTCAGCTCCACACCCGTCACTCATACCTGTTTGCTGCTCCTCTACATTTGCTGCTGCAGGTACCTGGACTTCCTCTGAATCGGACATGACCTACTTGATCCTATATAATAGTGAGAGGTGAGTGTTACACCTGTGTTATTGTTGAGGAAAGTGTGCACTCACCCGATATAAACTTATCTTATATCGGGTAAAATTAGAGAATAAAAAAATAGAGAATGAAAAATACGAAATTAGAGAATGAACAAAATCCTACATGAAAGGACAGCGCTGCCAAGATTTCACCTCTCAATAAAATGGCAGTGAATAATGAGATCATAATTTAGAACAAATGCTAGTATATATTCACAAGAATCAACCCTTGCAATTATCATGAATCGCGGCTTGCCACTAGAACAAGGGCTGGAATTGCTTTGAAAATCAGCGAAACTGCGATAGTATAAATGCTCCTTTTTTGTTACCCGAACCCTTTCATCGATAGATCCAATCAAAGGAAATGAATGTCATTAGAGAGTGGTTAGGTATCAGGCAGTTGAGTATTAGCAACATTCAGCCTGATTTATCTTCAGTAATTGCCTGCAAATTTAGGTTGGAGTTGCAGAGTAGAACCACCCATGAAGCGCCTTAAATCATGGATTCCATTAAACTCAGATTCCATTGAAACCAGANTGTCTCTTCTGATGTCTCAACTGTCTCTCCTGATGTTGCTTCTGTCTCTTCTGATGTCTCAACTGTCTCTCCTGACGCTGTTTCTATCTCTTCTGGTGTCTCTTCTGATGCTGTTTCTGTCTCTTCCAATGCGTCAACTGCCTCCTTTGGAGCTTCCGATGCCTCTTCCGCTGGTGCAACCGTATCTTCTTGTGCTGATGGTACTTCAACTGCCGCTTCTGGTAATTCAGCAGTCTCTTCTGGTGCTTCTATTGTCTCCTCTGCTGCAGTTTCTTCTGCAGTCGCACTTTCGACTTCTGTTGACTCTTCAGTTGTATCTACAGTTGTCTCCTCCACCTGCTCTGATACGCCATTCTGTTCCACGCCTTGGGATTCAGCAGAATCTTCTGCTTCCTTATCTGCTGCTGGAGATTCCTCATCGGCAATTACTGGCTCAGTGCTCTCCCTGGTCTCTTCTACTGGGCTTCCCGGTGAACACTCGGTATTCTGCTCCTCTTTTGACTCTGAAACAAAGAAATTGAGTGATTACTGTAATTTATTGAATCCCCTTTATCATATTACTTTTTTAACCTTCCATATTTGATTTTTGACCTTAGTTTATAGATTGATACCCCTGATACCATAATTATCATATTCTTAGCCCTTCGAATGGTGAACTATGATTTCGGATGAGTCGATGGAACCTAAAGCCTGCCACTATGCTTCACTTTTCATGGTATGTCGTATTCGATTATTGTGCTAGTCCAAAGCTTAGATTCTAATGAAAATGCTTATTAGGCAAAACCCCGACTTAATGATAAAACCTATGTTCAATTTTCAGCTCCACACCCGTCACTCATACCTGTTTGCTGCTCCTCTACATTTGCTGCTGCAGGTACCTGGACTTCCTCTGAATCGGACATGACCACCTACTTGATCCTATATAATAGTGAGAGGTGAGTTACACGTGTGTTATTATTTTTGTTAGGGAAAGTGTGCACTCACCCGATATAAAGTTGTCTAATATCGGGTAAAATACGAAATTAGAGAATAAAAAAAAGAGAATAAAAAATACGAAATTAAAGAATGAACAAAATCCTACATGGAAGGACAGCGCTGCTAAGATTTCACCTCTCAATAAAATGGCAGTGAATAATGAGATCATAATTTAGAACAAATGCTAGTATATATTCACAAGAATCAGCCCTTGCAATTAAAATGAATCGCGGCTTGCCACTAGAACAAGGGCTGGAATTGCTTTGAAAATCAGCGAAACTGCGATAGTATAAATGCTCCTTTTTTGTTACCCGAACCCTTTCATCGATAGATCCAATCAAAGGAAATGAATGTCATTAGAGAGTGGTTAGGTATCAGGCAGTTGAGTATTAGCAACATTCAGCCTGATTTATCTTCAGTAATTGCCTGCAAATTTAGGTTGGAGTTGCAGAGTAGAACCACCCATGAAGCGCCTTAAATCATGGATTCCATTAAACTCAGATTCCATTGAAACCAGATGACATGTACCAAGTAGAAAAGATCTATGTATCACATTGAACCATGGTGTTGTTCATATTATCATGATTGATGATGGGCGATGCCATGTGGAACGATTTCCAATACTGCTTACTGCTCTGAATCGTCATTCTATGCGACGGATGACGCTATTTGGTTGCTGTAACTAAGACGAAAAAGCTTAGGCATAAACATTTAACTAGTGTTAATTCTGTATAACAGGCTGGGCGAAGAATAAAAACGTTAAACCC
Source organism: Beroe ovata (assembly GCA_946803715.1). Lineage (NCBI taxonomy): Eukaryota > Metazoa > Ctenophora > Nuda > Beroida > Beroidae > Beroe > Beroe ovata. Next base: position 237,509 of record CAMPET010000065.1, on the reverse strand, counting down.
TACTTGTGTCGTTCAAACAAATTCAATTTCAAAGCAGAGTTCACGGATTGTACGATTGAATAAAAGTGTCATGAGTTACGATGAGAGATAGTGGTTAGTTCTCTTTAGACTCTGTTAACAAAATTTATTTCCACCTCTATTACAGACACTGCCTATAAAGATGCATTTCCATTTTTTAACACTGTCATTAAAGAGAACTAACCAACTATCTCTCAAATTGAAGGCCGGACAATAGAATATATTGATTTAAAACAAGTAGCCCGACCGTGCGTTGACTTACGTAAGTGTCTTCCGCATAAGCTATCAATTGGTCATTTCCACCACTATTACAGACACTATAAATTGACATATGTAATTCAACGTTTATGCCTACGTAATTTGACTCTGCATATCCCTTGCTTCACACAGGTTCGTACTTCACGGGTCTTTACCTCGGACCTTCTTGCACTATATTTCACGGATTTTAGACACTACTGTATGTGGTGCGATCACGTATTGCGCGTGGGCGCAGGGCTGGCATAATCACGGTTTATGATTAGATTGTGAAATATGTCCGATGAACGAATGAATGCGACACTGCAGACTGAAGTCACGTGATACGTTTTGCACAGGGAAAAGTTTCAAATCGATGTGGCAGCCCGCATACTCATATTTACGATGCAATTATTCGATCAGGAATCGTTTATTGTAAAACAGTCGTTAGTTTCGTCTACTTATTGTGTGTGTATGTGTGTGTGTGTGTGTGTGTGTGTGTGTGTG
>CAMPET010000065.1:194674-226041 GCA_946803715.1 Beroe ovata | reverse complement strand
AAAAATGGGGCGTGGCCGATATCTCGAGATAGAAAAGAGATGGCGTGTTCCTGATGAGTTCTACCCCCACTAATGCGTTGATCCTGCACATTTTGGTGCCCTCATTTGCCCCCTAACTCCTTTCCTGAGGGAAATTGAAAATTTTCCCACGGTCCGGATGGGCGTGGCCCAGAAATGGTATTTCTCCACCTCGTAGACCGCGACAAACTTAGGAGGTGTTTCTGGGGACCTAAACGAGTAGCGTGGAAGTGGAATTGGCTTTTTGGGAATTAGTTCCCTGAATCGATAATTTTGGGTGCTATTTCCCTGGCCTATATGTTTTCGTCATAATGCAGGATATTCTGCATACAAACCGTGCTGGGAAAATGTGGTCACTCTGTGGAATATTAATTACGTGGTTTATCGGATACGAGAGATGGTCAAGCTATACTCCTACGCCGCCTAGATTTATCAGGAGCAATACCCTCATAGGATTGTCACAGCTGGTTTTGAACTACACAAGACCCATGAAATGAAATGAGCGTACGTGTGTGCGACATGGATACAATTGTTCTTACAGTTTAAAACCAAGTTCATGACGTTAGCGTATCACAATGCTACCAAGTACTATAGTCGACCACAGACATGCAGTGGTCTGTGTTTTTTGGGATCATTTACACAAACAAGAAGTCGTTTAAAATAGTTTTTTTTGCGAAAATGCTTCATACTTTTTTCTCATTGTGTTCTTTCCAATGCATGGCCGTATGCCGTTACACAATACACACTTCTGTTCAACTGGCCCTATTTATACGAGCAAATTCGGGTACTTACCACCAAACTATCATTCAATCCGATAGATTAATTCTCGAATGGTGACGACATAGTTGGCCGATGATTGCATTATTCGTGGGAAGTGCTATCGAATCAGTGCTATCGAATAGTTGAACTTGATGCTAATATAAGTTCAAAAGTGATCTATGCTAGTTATTAGAAAAAGGAAACAAAATCAAAAGTCACTACTTGAGGATGCGTTGCAACTGCTAAATCATTGAAATTGATAACACTGTGCACGTGGCGGGTTTATCGTTCACATGGTAACCACGTGCTGTCTGACACACGTGACACAGACAGAACCTGACATAGTGACAGGTGGTCACGTGACTCGTGTAATTGTTGGGAGGGGATATTCAAACTGCCGCTTGTCATAAGCTTGCCGTGATCCAATTTTCTTCACATACAACAGAATATCAATTTGACGATCGTGACATGATGGAACATCATTTCACAGTATAAATCATGCACCTAACATTGAGCATTGTGATCAATGAAATCAATGAATCTCAATTCCTCCACGCCATTTTCCGTATATTGCGAGGAGAGACAAATATTTTGACAGGAGAAAATGTCTTTTGGTATCACGTACGTTGTATGGATTCTTACTCGCTCCCCTTATTCCCCCATTGATTATACCAAGACACCACATTTCCTTATGTCAGGAAGAGAGAGAACTGTCTTTCCAAGACCCACATTAACCAGTGTGCCCCACTTTAGGTGTGCCCCACTAAACGGTGTGCCCCACTAAACGGTGTGCCCCACTAAACGGTGTGTCCCACTAAACGGCGTTAAACGGTCTCGCGATCACCGATGGCTTTGATAAGATTATGGTTTCCTCAGATACCCCATAGTCTGTAGAAACTCGTTTCCCATTCCACTTCCACTGACACCCCGATAGAGTTAGGTTTCCAACCCAACCTAACTGTGTGGACCTTTTCAGATCTGTCCCCAATAACCATTATAGTCAAGAACAGTATTCTCCCCGTGATAATGCATATGATAGGGGATGTTGGAGTATCTAATGCATGCTGGTAGTCAGATGTTTATAAATTACTTAGTAAGTAATACTTACCCCCAGTCCCCACCACCATGGTAACAAAGAGCCGAGTGTTAAAAGCCGAGTTATAAGAGGCAAGTGTTGATAATGACTACAGTGGTGGATCAAGTATCCTCATCATAGTCCTAATGGAACTTTGTGTACCACTAAAACCATCACGAAATTATGCCGGGTTGTGCTACCCTCTGTAACACTTCATGGGGGGATGGGGGCATCACATTCCGATTTGTTAAGGGTACAGCAAAACCACGGCATGTTCGTTCATCTCCTCTATTAGTATTCTGGTGACCAAGCTGGCTTCATAGTGTGCTATGAGAACACTCAGATTTTGCATAGTCTATGCAAATGTTATTCTAATGAGATTCTTCATATTCAATTTCATTAGCTTTACATCTAAATTTAAACGGTAATCTAATTCACGGATTGAAATAGCCTCGCCTCCCCAAACACCGATTGTCAGATCATTACTATTGTTGTCCATGTGGCCTAACGCAATACTAGGCTGTAGGCAATTCTGTTGTCTCAGTTTACCTCTGTCATGTGGTTACAATCGCGTTTACGTCTGTTGTTCGAGCCTCGCTCCTTTTCTGTTCTCCTTTATTTATCTTTATTTCTCCTGTGGAGTTGAACTTCGTTTCCAGTTCCTCTTACGACTTCAGTGCACTGATTGTTGCAATAATTATGATTTCTTCAATTCCCCACATCATGAAGCCGAGAATTTCAACATTTCTGTTTGCTGAGGTTCAAGAGAACAAATGCACGCACTAGCTAGCCATCAATTTTTAACAGTTTAAACAGTGTTAACACTGCAACACTTTACCATGGAATTGAAAAAATGAAATATCATCAAATTGCAATATTTGATAGGTCACCGCTCATCACCATCAAAACTCCCTATTCCACACTCCCTCGTACACACTCCCTAGTCCACCATTTCTAGTCCACACCCCCTATTCCACACTCCCTCGTACACACTCCCTAGTCCCAATCCCTAGTACACACTCCCTAGTCCCAATCCCTAGTCCCAATCCCAATTACCTAGTTAGCGTCGGTAATACATACTCAGAGCCATCGAGCCGCCATGACTCTATAGTAATGACTTTTCAGTAAAAAGTACCCACTTTGATCACACAATACAGAGTAATAATCATCCTCATGCATATGCCACCCACTATATATGTGTGTACACTGTACACTGCCACTATCATCCCCTAATTGGTAACTGTATACCCCTCCCCCCTTATACAGCCGCTTTTCAACTCTTTTATGATAGTTTCAGTCATGTTTGAATTTGTCACGTTATGTGTTACGACACTTCTTGTCGCTGGATAGGATTGTTCAAACCGACAGTTCCGCTAAATCTGAGGTACCAATGTTCTAAACATTTGTCTTGTGTTAGATAGATTTATTCTTGCGAGGAATATATTGAATATTGATTGGAATGATGGCGCTGTCAAATATGCGTGCATGTAATCGATAACCGATCGTTACACACACATGAACAAGACTTGAACAATCTGTGATATTCACATATAGTTTAGACGTTAACTATCCGTGAGCGTGTGGCATCTATAGGAGATTCAATCAAATCAGCATCGATATAGGTTGCGTGTGTGCTAGTTGCTATGCTCTGACATACGCCGCATGGAATTGTTCTCTTCCGCAGGCAGGCCACAGTTCGTTGCTATAGCAACAGTCATGGTCTCCACATTGCTAGGTGTGTTACAATTTGCATTGGTCCAAAAACACCGCCAGGTTTCTTTCGCGAAAATTTGACTCTGTNTGACCTTCAGAAGCTGAGATATGGACATTTGCGTTTGTGCGCTTTGCGCTAAAAATGGGCGTGGCCCTAGCACCCCCCAGGACGTCGATTCATCAAACGGCAGTTAACTACTTTGATTAGGGACACTTAGAACTACCAAAAACCGTTGAGAAACTTTGTCCACTCGGATGTTGCATACTGACTATGGCTGGGCTACTGGAATATATAGTTTAGACGTTAACTATCCGTGAGCGTGTGGCATCTATAGGAGATTCAATCAAATCAGCCTCGATATAGGTTGCGTGTGTGCTAGTTGCTATGCTCTGACATACGCCGCATGGAATTGTTCTCTTCCGCAGGCAGGCCACAGTTCGTTGCTATAGCAACAGTCATGGTCTCCACATTGCTAGGTGTGTCGCAATTTGCATTGGTCCAATAACACCGCCATGGTTTTTTTGCGAAAATTTGACTCGGTCCCAATTCGCCAGAATTCTTTGCTAAATTTCCTCTATGGTCCATCCAAACCATAGAAGAAATACCTGTTGACAAAGTCTCACAAAAGGAATCATATATCCGACTTCAATCGAAATTTCTTCCCAATCACTCGAGTGGGACAGCCCCCATACTTTAGGAATATATGGAATAAGCTGGATGAAGTGTTACATACATTTTCACTCATGAGTGTATCTGAGTGTATCACAGTGTATCTGAACCACAGCGACCACGCTAAATCTTGAATTATCATATAGTCCCATAGGCCGTATTGTCACAATATTCGAGACAGATATGCAAATGCCAGGTCGCAGTCGTCCCTACATTCTATCTGTCCGAGCCAGCTTGCCACGCCCCTCGTCACCCCACCCCCTCGTCACTTCTCCCTCTTCCCTCCACCAATATTGAGTGTGTACTGTCTTCCATAACTGCATTGTGTCTAGAATAATGAGAGTAAACTCAGCGACGTTACAGCCACAACTTCAAGTCCTTATTTCATGTCGAGTTCTTCAGAACATCCTATACCACAACTTTTCACTCTATTTGAACTTGAATTTCTTGAACTTGAATCCTCATAAAGACCATTCATTAAACAGTGTTTTATTTGTAAGTATCACATTGGATAGTAGTAATTTTCAGGCAGTGACCACCTGATACACTTCTGTGTTCATTTTGCAAGTAAAATATGATTCTTGACGCTTCCCAACCAAGTATTTTGTTGTTGTTTTCACTACAGTAAGTGGTGTTGTGGCATGCAGAATATTTACATAATTAATTTACATAATTCAAATCGTTTAATTCGCAGCAATAACATTGTTTTATTGGCAGCCGTAGTTAAGATTCGATCTTCCTTCTAAGATTTCCTGATGCTACTGCGATGTTTGTAGTTGATGTTTATAGGACTTAATTCAAACCCGCAATTGGAATATTGCTGAGGATATTCAAGTAACATTATTTGTTTGAATTTAGTTAATTTGAAACCTATATTGAAGCACATTAGTTGTATCATCAGTTAATCAACACTTCTTTCGTATCGGCGAAATTCTTCCACACAATATTTGTAACTTTTCAGCTACAAGTTAAAGCTTAAGTATGAATAAGAAGAATTGTAAACAACAGTTGTGAAATTCTTTCCAAACTCTGTCAAGAGTCTCATACAAACCGATCAAGTTGCTATCACTATAAACAAAATCGTTGCCAATTCAATGATATGAGTGCATGGCTAAAGAATGTTCGCTTCTATAATAGATTGACCACTCCCAGGTCTAAATGTCTCCACGACTACCTAAAGTTCAGGAGGCCATCGAGTTGGCAACAGCTGAAACCTCCAACATCACACAGAACCAAATTCAGGTGGAAATGCTGTTTTTGTCGATCAAATAGGTCCAATTAATACAATTTTCATGTGCTAATCACTTAGTTAGTTGGCCCAATTAATCATATATCGACATACCCCCTTGTAAAAACACACGTGGCCCAGTGGCTAACAGCACAGATCTGTCGCTGTCTTGTTGATGTTGTTGTTGTTGTTGTTGTTGTCGCTGTTTTGTTGTTACTGTTTTGTTGTTGTTGTTGTTTTGTTGTTGTTGCTGTTTTGTGGTTGTAACACTGTGAGTGGGAGGGTACTGCTATTTCTTCTGGAACATTCCGCTGAGCGTACAGAGCTGCTGTAGACACAAGGTGAGAGCTTTTAAACACAGCCAATGTAACTATAGTGGTACTGTATATGGTAAACAATATATTGTGTCTGCTGAGGAGAAATAGCTAACATGCTTGCTTCCAGAACTTCTTGTTTTGTCCATTTCGTGACACACACACACACACACACACACACACACACACACATACACACACACACACACTCTTGTCAACTATTCTTATCGTGACAGAAGCATCACAACAAACACTCCATATGTGAATATTGTGAAAGTTCAAGCTGCGATCACTTTTAACAAGTGCATTGTGAGCTCTCCGTCATGTTGCATATCACACTCCGATCAATTTGTATCAATGCGAGATTTTAACACTAATCCCCTCCCCCGGATTTATTCTTAACTCACGGATTTCAGTTTATTTCGGTCGTATCACGCATCTGGCATATGTGATGAAGATTGGATGAGAGTTTTGTGTTTCGTATACTCCAATTTNCAACACCCGGACTCTGACCGTACCCCAGACTTCCTCCTCTGCGACGAGGGGGAGTCCCTGTCGGACTGGGAAGTCCACTAGGAATGTACATGAGGTGACACACCAGGCCACCACCACCATGTACATAGTTACCACCCTCTATGTCATTTTCAACGTACCTTTCTGGGTATTCCTGCTCCTGGTAATGTTCTTTGGACAGAGCGATCACATAACTTGGGTCACGTCCAACTACGCGTACATTCACATCTTTGTGTACAGGACCAGTGTGGCTATGAATGCGGCGTGTAACCCTATCGTCTACTTCACCAGGATGAACGCTTTACGTCGGCTGTGGGCAGTTAAAAACGTAGTTAGATTTTGCACGCGGCTCACGACCAGGTATAGCAGACATAATGAACTAAAACTGAACAGTTTACAAGTCCGCTGATTTTGTCTGGGTTATTGACAATTCTAACGCTGTATGTATATAAATATAATTGGATGCTGCCAAGCAACTGTCAGTGTCAAAACTGTGTTCTAATATAATCGAAATAATTGAAATTTTACTTTTAGCCAGTACGCTACGTTTATTTATAGTCTGGGTCTGCTGAAGTCCCAGGCCGCCTGGCCGGATGTAAGGATGTTATCTCTAGTCCTCTGTTGGCAGCTGTCTGTGACGTGCACACGTTGCGCGCCCCTGTTCTACTCAGTGAACTGAAAAGTCGTAGAAAGGAGACGCGCAGCGCGCGCGGAGTATTTGGGTCACGCATGAGCGCGGGAACACAGCTGTCGATGATATCCCCTGTCGAGAATTTCATTTTCATTGCGCGCGCGCCTGGCGCGGCAAATTATTCTCAGACAGCGTGTGTGTGTGTTTGTTTGGGTCTGTGTGTTTGTGTGTGTGTGGGTGTGTCGGTAACATTGTAAGTTGTAACAACTGATAATATGCTAGACCCCGGTAACAAGCAACTGGCTGAGAACTTAAAAAGGAATGTCAAATACATCGCAACCCTTCTATCCTGCCCTGACGATCAGCCACAACCACCAAAATCTGTGTAAGTTTTATTTTTAACTCAAAGTCAAATAACAAATGGAGCTAATAATCGCCGTAAGTTGCTGCTGGTTTCGTGTGAATTTATTTCTTGACCCACCCATTGACCCATTTTCCTCATATTCCCAGGAGGACAGTCACTGCCCGAAACTCCACTCCTCGAGCCAAATCAGCTGTCCCCGTGATCACGGTTCAGCGGTGCCCGTCGGCTGATTCCACCTCTCTGACCCTCACCCATCTCGGTGAGAACTCAGCCTCCCGAGTGCGCGGCTCTAACACTTCCCAGAGCACTGTGTCGGTTGGGAGACGACGCGCAGCGACTGCTTGGCCATCTTCTGTGAGTGAACGTGGCTCGTCAACCTGTGTCAGAAGGAGGAAAGTCAGACCACAAACTGTTAACTGTTCGAGAGATCTCCAGCATTTGCAGTCGAGAGGAGGTTTGAAGTCTGCTGCTCGAGTGAAGTCAGCTTCACCTTGTGCTGCCGAGGAAAAGCCCAGAATCAGAAAGTGCAGTTTTTCAGATTTCGGTCGCCCTCTGCCGTTATCTTACAACAAATTCATCGCTGACTCGGTCGCACATATCTACGACGCCCCATTCCGTAGATCAAGATCAAAGATGAGCAGCTGAAGTGTGAAGAGCTCTGGCAGTGGCAGAATGATTTGAATGTTCCATTATTCTGATCCATCGTTGGATCGTCAATCAGTATCATTTGGTGACACTGACACTGTAAGAACCTCAATGAATGGGTAAATACTCATAATGGGACTAGAAGTGGACACGACATCAACATCAGGACAGGAGGTTGGACCATGAAATTAAAAAGGACGTAGCGTAAGTTTGGTCATGCTTGGCGTACATAGAATTAGAACCAGAAGAACCAGAATAGTGAAGTTTTACTTTCAGTGTGATGGCGTGATGCTACAAATATGCTGATACTGGTAGTCATACTCATAATGGTATTTAAAGAACACTGACGTAATGACTGTGAGTGTGACATACATTTCATAGCATTGCCATAGCATTGCCATTAGCGTACGCGTTTGTGTCATTTTTGGCATGAAAGTGATGCAAATGCAAAGACGAACTTGAAGTTGAAGTTGAACAAAGAAGTTGCATGATTGATGATTAATCAGATGTAATGATCACATGTAACCTACCTCTCGTAGGTTTTTGCTGGAAATCCGAGCTAGACCATCTGTTGAAGACCACCTTGATGTTGGATGTTATTCTTGAAACTTACCGTTGACAGTTGAGATGATCATGATATTGATACGTGATGTCGTGATAAAGATTTTTTATAATCATATGAAAAGTGGTCACTTTGAATGATAGTTGTTTGAACTTGAAGTTTGTCGATCGTTGCCTGTACTGACGATGCCCATACATTTAACATTATCGACTTGTTTATCGCGCGCGGAGTATTTGGGTCACGCAGCGCGGGAACAAACATTCGGCAACCGAAACAGTGTTCATGTTTCGGCCAGTCGGCCTTCGATCGCGATAAAGGCGCGCGCGAAACAGTAGACAGATAACATCTGGCAACAGATCAAAGAGTTGTTTGTGTTCCCGCGCTGCGTGACCCAATAATACTCCGCGCGCGCTGCGCGTCTCCGTGGTTTCTACGACTTTTCAGTTCACTGAGTAGAGCAGGGGCGCGCAACGTGTGCACAGTTGTTTGGCGATGCTAGACCTATGTCTGTGAATAAGTTCGCGCCGCGCGCGCAAAGCGAAATTCTCGACAGGGTCTATCATTGATCGACAAATCATAGAGTAAATAGAATTTTGAAATACATCATAGAGTAGAATAAGGGCGAAGCACATAGGAGTGCGCAGCATGTACACAATTTGCCAACTGCTTCCTACCAATCCAGATGGCAGCAAGAGTTTTCAAAAAATATCATTGATCAATGTGTGAAAATCTCGGAAGTTGACTTCATGTTTTATTTGGAGGAAGAATGTTTTTTTCAGAAAATCAAGTATTTTTACATTTGATAGGGGTTATTTCTTTGTGTGCTATTAGTCTGTGGGCTATTTGCTTTTCATCCTTTTGATATCCTGTGATTGTGTTAAATAACTGTAATGTGTTAGGCTAAACAAAAATGTTAGACAAAGATTTGGCCAATTTCAACTTCTCCAACTGATTGGATCCATGATTTCGACTTGAATTGATCATTGGTGTCAATGAATACCGATAAAATGATTAAATTCTCTTTAGAAACCATGACAATAACTGATGAAGCTGTTCCTGGTTACCAAACAAGAACAACTAGCAATGCTAAACAGAAATTGATTCTGCAAACATCAACTGGGGGTCATAACAGTGCTCACCAAAAGAGAATTGCAAATTCAAGTAAGAGATGTTATGATGCTGATTCAATTGTTATCAATTGTGATGGCAGAGATGGACTGCTTTATGTTTTGGGAAGAGGAAACGAAAGACTACACAAGTGGAGGGTTGAGAAAGGTGCACTGATCTTCCCAGATTGGAGCAAAGGAGAAGTGGTTCTGGGTGGGAAGGATGAAACCCGTAACCAACTAAGAGATGAAATCTATGAATTAATTGATGAAAAAGAAGTTTCAGAGTTCTATGTGCCCCAGGTTGTAAATATGTCATTCCTTGTTGGGTATAACTGCAAAAATCTCAAGAAAATAGAAGACAGGACTAACACTTTCCTTAGACCAAAAGGCTCTCACAAAACTGTTATGATTGCTGGTCAAGACAGAGCATCAAGAGAATTTGCAAAGAAGCTCCTCAAAGAACTGTGTGGGAATCTTTACCCAACTGCTAGCACTCATCTGTTAATTCATGGCTCTGTTCCACGGACAGCAACAGTTATATTCATGGACAAAGATTTTGGATATATACCTCCTAAAGCTACTGGTAGACATGCTAAAGTGTTAGGTATTGAAGAAGGGCAGGCATTTATTGAAGATGTTGATGATAACAAACTGAGTCTATCAGACCCCTACTCAGATGAAATGGAGGGTGCAATGCAGCAAGCAAGACCATTGGGCTCGCTTCTTCAGACTAACACTGAATTTATTCAACAATGTCTTTTCCATTTCCTTAATGAAGTGAGACCACATGAAGGTCTCATTACCTTAAGAGGTCTCTATGGGAAGATACTGTTTCTTGACCTTAATGAGGATGTTGCTTCAGTCTGTTGGCGCATTGAAGAGTTTGCATATCAGTCCATGCTCTTCAATTTGATGACACAATTCAGTCCTAGATGTGACTTGATGGAGGAAAATATTGCTGACAAACTTGGAGGTATTTTAGAAGAATGTTGCATAAAATATGAATTTGCAATGATTGATAAGGCTCCAAAGGACAGGAACAAGTGTAGAAATGTACTGCTCACAACTAAATACCATGGGGAAGAGGAAGGTGATCATTCTTTTGAGATAGTGAGTGTTGTTAGCAATGATCAGAAGCAGAAGGAATTCAACAAAAATGGTGAGCTTAACCCTGATCGTGTAGAGCGGTTTTGTGCAAATGTGGCATGTGTTGATAGGAAGGTAGACCTACAGATTTGCCTCGAATGTCGACATTTGATACCCCATGATGTCTACTCCCCGTTTGTTGAGAGGCTTCAGATGTTTGGAGAGGAAAATTCCCCTAACAGCCACCTAACATACGAACTAGATGGGAGCCATCTAATACTCAGTGTGAACAAAGTGGCTGAAACAGTCATTGCTGTGGGCTCTATTAATATCATCATCTCCAGTACAACAAGAGGACAAATCATCAAAGATTCGTTCATGGTAAAGTTTGAATCAACGCCGTATATCAAAATCGAAATGACAAACAAAGTATGGGAGGGGGCATTCAGCCAAAATGCTGCTAAGGCACATGAAGACACTTCTGATACAAGCTTAACGTGGTCAGCAGAGCAACTTCTGGTGAAGGACCTTGAGGACTTTATGAATGTTGCTCAAAATGTTTCAAAGTACATCAGACCGGAGTGAAGTTTTAAGAGAGACGTTCCAATAAATAGAACTAGTTGTACAGTTGAACTCCAAGATTTTTTGAAATGTTGAGAGGATTTCCCCTCCCTTCTTACGGTAATATGTTGATTATCCACACGATTTTGATTTATTTCTTGCTTGATCCCGATACCATGATGGAAGACTATCATAGAGACAATTGAACTAAAAATTAGTCGATTCTGAATATGACCATCTTTGTTATGAACGATAATCAAATTTAGCCATTGAAATATAAGGTTATAAGATAACTAACGCATTATTTTCATTGACAGTTGACGTTCTTATAATTTGATAATGTATTCAAGTTTTTTTTTGTATTGATGAAAATGAATGTGTATCTTTTAAGTTTTAAAGTAATGCTATTTTGATAATTCTGATAATTGTTTGCTTTCACGATTTGGATATCTCCACTTTATAGCATTCATAACAGCCATGATTATGATAATTGAGTTTAATCAATAGCTTGTTCCATTCTAAATGACAGTTGTTACCATTAGGGAAGAATTATGAGTGACTATGACGGACCCCCCAGTGTCAGTTTAGCTGCACCGTCTCTGTCCGATCTCCAGCCGGTTCCTACCCCCGGGCCCTCATCCTACTACAGCATGAACTCTCCTGCTATCCCCTTCACCCCCTCCACCCCTATGGACCATGGCATAGAGCCAACAATACAAAACATAGTATCTACAGTTAACCTCGCTTGCAGGCTTGACCTCAAACAAATAGCTCTACACGCTAGAAATGCTGAGTATAATCCCAAACGGTTTGCTGCAGTGATCATGAGAATCAGAGAGCCGCGCACCACTGCCCTCCTTTTCAACAGTGGCAAGATGGTGTGCACAGGAGCAAAGAGCGAGGCGGAATCGCGGCTTGCTGCGCGCAAATACGCACGTGTCGTGCAGAAACTGGGGTTCCCGGCAAAATTCACCGAATTCAAGATTCAGAACATGGTTGGGAGTTGTGACGTGAAGTTCCCTATCCGACTAGAGGGTCTGTACGCGCAACACGGGCAGTTTTCCCATTACGAACCAGAGCTATTTCCCGGTCTGATATACAGGATGCTGATGCCCAAGATAGTCCTGCTCATATTCGTGTCGGGGAAAGTGGTGCTGACAGGTGCTAAAGATAGGAAGGATATTACAGACGCATTCGAGCATATCTACCCAATTCTGAAGAGTTACAGGAAAAAATGAGGGGGCAACTGCACCAGACTCAGAGTTTGTGTTCTTCAACGTATTTACTATTTTATCACATCTCCAACACTGTTATAAATTGCTGAAGATTTTAACAATAAAATGGTAACTGTTTGATTGGTTTTATTCACCTCTGATATGAAACTGCTCTACTGACATGACTTAGATGTATCAGGTGCCTTTTCCCAAACAATCATTGTTTAGTGTTCAAAAAATTACCTCATTATAATGTTGTTTAATTATCTTTACTCCAGCGGTTATTAAATATCAATCAGCGTCTAATTTTCTCACAATTCAATCGGAAGTAAGTATAACTCTACCTTCCATCCCGATACAAACATATGAAATGTCCACAGAAGACTTATCGTCACCCACAGGTTTGCTCAATGATTGAAGAGGATTTGAGAGAACGTCATAGAAAGGAAACAAAAGAATTGCAAGCAAAAATCCAGGCTATAAAAAAAGCTGTTCCGAAGGGTGATAAAAAAGCAAAGAAGAAGTCTGTGGAGGAGATAGCACTTCTACAGAAAGAGTTGAGTGACAAGCATGATGAGGAGTTAAAGAGTTTGGAAGGGAGTAAAGTTGAGAATAGTGACACCAATCAAAATAATGAGCTTCAACTGGAGACAACTGAGGCACCAGTCAAGAAAATGAGCAAAGCGGAAAAGAGAAGGGAAGCAAAGGCAGCAGCAACTCAGAAGAAACTTGCTGAAATGGATGAGATGCAGTTTGAAGTGACGAAGCGATCGGAAGAGCATCTGAAACTCTCGCAACTCGTGACGTCACTCGGCATGCAGATCCACGAGATACCAGCGGATGGTAACTGCATGTTCTACGCTGTCCAGCACCAGTTACACGTGCGGGGCACGAGTAACAGTGTGGATGAACTGCGAGGGGTGGCTGCTCAGTACATGTCAGAAAACGTGGCCGACTTCTTACCGTACCTCGTGCACCCACACACGGGGGACGTGCTTAGCGAGGAGGAATTCGCCACTTACTGCCAGGAAATACGGGGAAATGGCGTGTGGGGTGGCATGCACGAGGCACATGCCATCAGCTCACATCTGCAGGTGCCGATCAAGATTCTACAGGCGGATGTGCCGCCAATTGTGTTCGGCCAGGATTACGAAGCTGATCCCATAATTCTGCTGTACTACAAGTTCAAATACGGGCTGGGTGAACATTATGATTCAGTGTGTGTAGTGAGGTAGCACTATATTGTAATACGATTCCTGTGTTTTCGTTCCTGGATTGCGATTTCTACAAATGGGATGGAGAATATTTCTATACAACTATGAAACAGTGCAGTGAAGATTCTGTGATAATGTAATTGTGTTCATCTTTAGCGAAATATCGATCCACACATACACTGATTGATCTACATGAGTTATTGAATGCGATGATGATTGTCTCGAGAAATAATCGTTCTCCAAGCGTTCTCGTGATTCCTGAAATCTGTGTTTCCTCTCACTGAATGGGCAGTATTTTCCACTTTCTGACCTTTCTCCCCCTCCCTCGAATGGGTAGTATGGCCATGGTGACACGGTACACTAACTGTCTCCTGCTACGAGATGACAAGCTGCTCTCAGACGACCTGTGGGTTGCTGACGGACTCATCATCGACCCGAAACACTATTTCTGGAGCAGCAGGAAGACAGCTGACAGAACATTTGATTGTCAGGGCAAGATCATCGTGCCGGGGTTCATTGAGGTTCAGATTAACGGTGGATTTGGAGTGGACTTTTCCTCTGATCTCGACAATTTGCGGAGTAACTTGGCACTGTTTAGGAAGAAAATAACACAGTTCGGTATCACAGGATTCTGCCCCACCATGATCTCCTCTCCCTCAACTGCGTATCACACAGCTCTGCCCTTGCTGAGGAAGGAACGTGGGAATGCTATACAGGGCGCTGCTGTGTTGGGGGCTCATGTTGAGGGACCCTTCATGAACATTGACAAGCGTGGCGCGCACCCTGCCGAATTCATTCAGCAGGAATGTTTGGCAAGTGAGGCGGACATTGACCAGTTCTTCGGGTCAATGAGCAATATTACCATCATGACAATAGCTCCCGAGCTTCCTAACGCATGTGACATGATCAGCATTCTCACTAAGAACAACGTGGTGTGCTCCATTGGACACTCTGGCGCCGATATTGATCAAGCGGAGGGGGGCGTTAACGCTGGCGCCACTTTCATCACACACTTGTTCAACGCGATGGAGCCATTTCACCACCGCGACCCTGGCATTGTCGGTATCCTCTCTAGCATCAAGATAAACCGGAAGTGTTACTACGGTATTATCGCTGACGGTATTCACACACACCCTGCCGCACTTAGAATAGCGCACAGAACAAACGCTGAGTGTGCAGTGATTGTTACAGACGCCATGGCGGCTATGGGGTTGGGAGATGGGTCACATTGTATTGGCGCTCAGTCAGTGACTGTGAGTGGCAGGAGGGCAGTAGTAAGCGGCTCGGATGTGTTAGCAGGGAGTGTAGCCACCATGAACTCGTGCATACATCACTTTAGGAAGGAGTCTGGGTGTACACTCATAGAGGCAGTGAACTGTGCCACCAAACACCCAGCAGAATTGCTGAAGTGTACTGATCTATACGGTACTCTCGATTTTGGGACTGCTGCTGACTTTGTCATTATTGATTCTGATGTTAATGTTCTAGCTACATTTATTGGGGGCGATTGTGTTTATAGGTCTGACAATTTTGTAGGATTTGATGCTTGATTTGCAATTAGAGAATTAGTGACCATTTTTTAGAAATTTCAGTGATAAATTTTGTACTTCAATCTATGATTCAGATTTTTACACCTTTCAGATTTAATATCAACGACCTGGATCATTGCTATATCTTATTTTTCGACGTCATCTAATTGGAAATTTGGAGTTAATCTGTAATACACCGATCGATTAAAGACGGTCTTCTCAAAGTAGGATGTAACGCGCGGAAATTGTCTTTTATAAAGATACCGTTCGCGCTAGAAATGAATTATTTTGCGCGCGTGCCGTACGAGCATGCACTCGATCAGCCGGTTCAAAGCACTGATGTGACGCATACTACACAAGGGTGATCACTGGACCCTCAACGGGCCCTGAATACCGTGATCGGGTTATGTAATTCTGATCGGTATTTTTGTCATTGTGACAAGTGAAAGTCAATCTTTGTCATAAAGATAAAAACAGACCAACATAAATTATTGAAGAGCAAGGAAAGCAGCCTTCTGTTGCGCGACACGTCCCTTCCTCTGTTGGAGAGACATTCTCTGTTTCTTGAAGCTCTTAGGCTTGTAGTCGGCGGCCTTCTCTTTCTTGGGTGCTGGAGATGGGTCTGCTCTGATTGCTTCATGTGCCTGAAAAGAGGAGTGGTTGTACATGTGGATAAGATTGAGAAAATTGAAGAGAGTCGAGGTGAGAAATTCATTGCTCCGAATAATATCATGGCTGTACCTTGATGTACATGTCCTCCATCATATCAGGCATGACTCCCTCCTTCTTGTAGGCGCCGAACTGTCTCTTGTACGCCTCCTCATCTTCGTCCATGAGTGTCTGCATGTAGTTGCTGATGTGCTCTCCGACAATCCTTGATCTGTGTGCACTCGCGTTGTACTCGCCTGGGATAAAATCAGTTAGGGACAAGATACCCCACAATTATTGGCAACACCCCAATAGGAGTGTATGGGAGAGTTGGGGATTGAGTAGAGGAGAGGAAATGGATACACGAGAGAGAGCGTGACTCACTGTTTTCAGCATCGTATCCGGGGAATCGCTTGTTGGAGTGTGGGATATCGAGTCCACCGTCCACAGCTCCCTTCAGAACACCAAACACACGGGCACCAGATGAGGTACGGACTAGACCGGTATCGAGGACACAGTAGAACGCACCTCTCTCACCCTCCTTCTCGACAAAGTAATCCTCTCCAGTCACCTCCTCAACACCTGAATAGGAAATCCGGTAATGGGAAAACAAACACGTGATCAGAGACATTGTCTCCGCTCATTTTGCACCCCTCGGCCCTCATGACGCACGTCTACAGAAAATGTTCACTATTATAGGCCACTCAATGCGCCTCCAAAGTGTCTCTATTACCTTTGTAGGTTTCGTCGAGTGAGAATTTCTGGTTGAGACGTCTCGCCAGAAGAAGGCCCACAGCGTAGGAAGCAGGGTAGTTGGTGAGGCCAGCCTTGATACCGTACCTCGGCAATTCGCTAGCTCGGGCATCACACACAACCTAAACGGGTTATAGGGAGTGTGAAGGGGGCATCACACACAACCTAGACGGGTGATAGGGAGGAGTGAGGGGGCATCACACACAACCTAGACGGGTTATAGGGAGGAGTGAGGGGGTTGGATTCGGAAACAAGCAACACTGCTGCACTTTTTTGTTGCAGCAAAAATGATTTGTGGAGAAAGAACGAGGAGAAGGATCATGTTAACAAAATGTGCTGACAAACAAAATTCGCCAGCCCTCCTCTATCAATGGGTGTTATCTTACCTTGTCACCCTGAATTGTAGCGTACGCCACTTGAGCGATGATGTTGCTGTTGGAGAACCGGACAATGAGCCTGTACTTGGGGGTGTTGTACTTGTTCTTATTCTGGATGATCAGCCGTTTCCTGGCGAAGTAGTCCGTCCTGCCCTCCCGGCGGCGTCGGTACTTGACCTGGTACCTCTTGAAGTAAGCCTTGTTCTTGACAACCTTCACAAAACCCATGGCTGCTTCAGTGGAGAGTTGTTATGGAGTGAAATCGGGTAAAAACTTGGAGAGAATCGGGTAAAAAATGAGCTCATATGAGGTCGAATATAAAGCAGGTTGAATATAAAGCAGGGAAGGCAGTAGTTGACGAGTAACCAATAAGGCACAGTGAATGATAAATAAAAATTTCCAGTGCTTTATATGATTCCGATCTTGTTGGCGATGTCAAGAGCGTCGTAGTCGGGCGTTAATCTGACATATGCCTTCTTCTGCCCGTCTGGCCTGCGGGGCAGAATAGAATATTCCAGTACAAGATGACTTTGACCAATTACAGATTTATTGTCATTCATTAAAAATCATTCATTAAAGCGACAAAGCCGCAACTTGCGCCGGTGTCGATGCAACCGATGTGTACCTGATGAGAGTGTTCACTTTGGCAACATCGATATCGTACAGTTGCTTTACAGCTTGTTTAATCTGAGGCTTGTTGGCCTGTGTGTTCACGATGAAAACCAGAGTGTTGTTGTCCTCAATCTTCTTCATGGCAGACTCTGTTGTTAGGGGATTCTTGATGATCGAGTACTTGTCCAGTTTCACTGTCACGATGGTGTTCACTGACTTCCTCGCGTACTGAAACACACCAGACAACGGTCAGGGGGCACCTCTAATCACAACAACAACAGAAATAACAACTTCTGAACTGCAACTTCAGCAACAGCAACACTAACTTTTGGTTTCCTGGGTGTGATCTTCGTCTTTGGCCTCCTGAAGGTAGGGGCATTCATTACTTTCTTCTTCTTGAGCTGGAATTTGCCACCTTTCAGCACTGCTTTGCTGGCCGTCGAGGCCTTCTTCACGGCCGACGTCTTTTTCGTCACTGCCATCCTACAGACAGTGGGGTAAAGTTAAGTGGTTGAAATCATGTTTTCTAATGAATGAGAAAGTTAAGAGCTGAAAAACATGATGACAGGAAATGAGAATGGTCACATATTCCATTTAGTTAGTCATAAATGAGAATGTGAAAATAGCTGTGCCAAAAGATAATCATTCAGTTATTTATCTCGTCTGAAACATACACATTTAACTGCAATTATTGAACAAAAAAATAAAACATGCATTAAGTCTGAAATACTTACGCAATACAAATAAAATATCAATCAAAAACCTGCACATTAAACCGCGATATTCAACTTTAGTTTCTAACATGAGAGTAATACTGTATGACATCTGTCTGATGGCGATTCCCGCACTTTAACATAATGGTCTCCGCATTGCTGCTATCTTACTCCTTAGATACTTGGGAATGTGCTCAGTTTCCGAACTATCGATCCTGGATATAATGCAACATAATAGAATATCGCTACGACGAGAGACAGAGCATATTAACTGTTTCGAAAGAGGGATTGCCATCTTTAAGGGTATGAAGAACTCACTTGTCAAAAGGAGTGTTAAGAAGGAGTGATATATCCACAATATCTCGTGATAGAGGTACCTCCAGAGCCCCCATGACATTGCTAATATACCCCACATCAGCAGCTAGCTGCTTGCACCCGGCCCCTTGGGAGAGGATTTTAAATTGAGTGTTTTCAAGCGGACATGATACATTACATCTTTATCTGATGGATATCAATCTCAATCACAATTATCTATGCCCAATTACCAGTTAGTTTGTGTATCTTGAGAATCATTTCCACAAGAGCAAACATGGTACTCTTACAAACACATGTTAACCAGGCAAATGCATCTCCCTCCACATCTGCAATGAGGAATCAAATCTCACTGGCGATCGGAGTAAATTATTGGCGGAGAACATTTTTCAGCGGATAAAGATCATACCGGTAAAATCCATCGAATTGAAAAGCGAAGACTAAAGGTTGAAGCAACAAGAATAACGGCAACTTGTGCCAGTGTCGACCCAACAATAAGACAACAATAAGGCAACATCTGGGTGTTACCTTGTGACATGCCGGGGTACGAAGCAAAGTCTATCAGTCGGAGTGTGGTGTCAAGAGGAACATTCTCCTCAACGAAGAACGGTTCGAGTTGTTGTGGTAGAAGTAGGAGGTAATCTCCCAGAGTGGTTATGTAGGTGAGGGGTGATGGGGTGAACACTGCACCCTCCTCACTCAACCAGTCCTAGGAAATGTGATATCAGTATTGGGGCATGACCATGACCGCAAAGAAAAGGCTTCACCAGAAAGCGGGCTTTTGCAGACAAAGATGGGGAGGGATAAGGATTAATTCGGATATAGAAGAAGGGGCCAAAAGTGGAAGAATTTGAGGACTCAATCTTCACATCAATCAAAATTTATGGTGAGATACCTTGCTAAGGTGAACGCCATCCGTGTTTGCCTTGATATGAGACATTACAAAGTCCACGCACATCTTATTTGCTTGGTTGATTGGGTTTTTGAGCAATTCCAAGGGTTTATCAAATAAGCTTGTTTTCGATCCGTCTATCAGAGACTCGAGTAGATTCTGACTCGCAGCATATTTGGCAGCATCGGCATCTCTCCAGAAATTGATATCTATCAAGTCTATCCTATCAAAACTGTGATCTCTGATCGTCGCTATGGTCTCCTCTTCGAATGACTGGAGGTCGAGGTATGCTTCACCTGGCATGGGATTTGTTAACATTCCTCATTGAGACACGAATGAACGTGGTGTGAAACATAAGTGCGCGGCATACATTCGATTGTCAGAGCCATACAACGAACCCAGTATCTGAAGAAATCGAAAGCATGATTGGAATCCGATCCAATGGTCTTCTTGGAGGAGGGGCTTCGTAGCTCCGTCTAGCCCGAAAGCGACCCTCATCTCCCTGTAGTAGAAATGAACTGGTGAAAATGGGCATCATTTGATGAGAATTGGTGAAAAGTGAATACTATTTGATAGAAACGCGCACGCGCGCGGCGCCTAAAAATGGTCTATAAAATGTTTGTCATGGTTTTACGGAACTGGAGAAAAGATCTGCGCGCTACGCAAACCAACGTAACTTCGTAATATTGCCACATCGTAGCTATTGTACCAATGTACAATTTACGTAGCAATACAATCTTAAATTTGGAAAAAAGCTGCTATTTCTCATTGAACCCTATGACCCATATCTTAACTTACTTGATAAAAACATTGATCTTTTCCACAAGAAGGTCAAAGTAGAAGTCGATATCTGCAATAACATCACTCAGAGTATTGCCGTGTGTCAGTTTGAGACACAGTGGAATGTACTGTTGTACTTGTGGTGTCACACGTTTTAGACTAGCGTGTAACTCTGACAACGAGTCAGAACTCGTGTTCTTCATACGCTGAAATTGGTGAATGTCAAATATTTATCAATTGAATTGGGGAGTCAGGAGGAATTTCGACCCTAAACTTTCAATATTCGTTTCAATGCTGTGGGTGCTGTTTTGTCGCATACGCGTCAGTGCTTGCGTTCCTTCATTCCATCGTGGGTGCAGCGTATGCTGACGAAGTGGTGTCAAGGACACGTTCGATGACGAAGTGGTGTCAACGTAGCACATATAAAGCGACTGCACAGCCATAACATCATTGGTTCGAAATAAACTCGCAATGAACAAGGATAAATTTAATAATGCTGCCTGAAGAAGTTAAAAACACTGCTCGAACATAGCAGTAGGTAAAATATTGCCCATGGTAGAACAGTTTCGTCTCATATTCGTCAGTAATCCGATGTAACAGTATTCCGATTGTAAATTTATATGATTGAAAATGATAGAATGGAAATGATAGAATGGGGGGGGGGGGTNGTAGGGAGCTATTATGGCACGACCTAGCTGTTCAATCACTTCACTTCGGGCTGATGATATCTCTCTAGATAGGGCGGATGCAAACCTGAAACAGTGGGAATATAGCTGTTAATTTCACAGCAAGAATAACCATATAACAAGTGTGCATAGTGAACACTGATGTTACGAAAAACATGCCAAAAAGACAGTGACACGCGAACAAACACAAGCACACAAAATCACTCACGACAAACAGGCAAACTCTCTGACTCACTGAAAAACTTGTACCTGGTCATGATGTCGAGAAGCGACTGAAGAGCGAGGACTGGGGTTTGGGAATCGGCAATATAGTTACTGATATCATGTTGTAAGTCAATAGCATCTAGACATCGTGTTATCAGTGATAGAACTATGTTGTTATGGTCTTCGAACACATGACTGGTCCACGAAACCTGTAGACAACACACTATTGTAACTCTAGGTGTATCTCAGAATTAGAAAAACAATTATTGGTTCATGTCGTTTCGAAACAATATGGTACGGGAGTCAAACCTATTTAACTCTGACACCCATACTGCGGGCATCATTGCTTTTCTTTGTTTGGTTTCGCATTTTTGTCATTATGTCGTGACACAATACAAGGAGAAAACAAAGAGACGTAATAGGGAAAAATTAAATTAATCAACCTGAGCATGGTAGAGCTCTAGAAGTGAAGAGTAGAACTGGTGTAGCCATGAATCTACTGGACCAGAAGTGCGGAGCTCTGTGAATAGCTTTGTGAAGTTTGTCTTGTGCGTTCGGTAGTAATAGTTGTACAGTTCACCTCGCCTATCCATGTCGCTGAATATGCGGTAGTAGAGCTCCGCTTCGCCCACCTTCTCACTGAAAGTTAGTAATAATATAAGGGGTTGGATTGGGGTGGGTTATAGAGGAGAAGGCTGTTGTCAGGATGTTTACAACAGGGGCTTGGTATGACTGATGAGATGAGGAAATTATTATCAATGAATGATGAGATGAGGAGAATGCTCCCAGTCATCGAATTGTTTCACTGCACTTACTTGTAGTTATTGAAAGTGGCAATGAGTTTGGGACTAAGGAAAGCCTCGAGCCTGTTTGACAGGTTGTTGAGACGTTCACACCTGTCATCGTAATCTGGCAAGTTGACAAGACCTGTCAGAGCACTCCTCATTTCACCCAGCTTATCTGACGCACCTTCCAAATCCTGCATGTGTGAGTTGGTCACTCTAATTTGGACAGTGTGTCCACTGTCCATTAGGTATGTTCAAATCACTTTCTTCCACCTATCGATCTTAGATTTTGCCTTTGAGGCTACAGAATTCGCACAAAAAATTCCATCACCGAACACTGAGCAGAGCAGTATCCAAGACGTTTTCATTCTAGTGACCCGGATTGGTGTGCATCAAAATGAATAATCATAAATGTCTTATTTCAGTTCCTTTACCTGATCAGCAAACAGTTGGTCTATCTGTTCGTTGAGGACGCACCAGTTATCAGCTTGTTTAAGTTTTTTCTCAGTTGCTAACATTCGCTCCTTTACCTGATCTAACTTCACCACACTTGACATTGATTCTTCTGTGTCATGTTGTACCTGTGTTGAGTGAAATAAATGACCATACTTCAATGCTGATGATACCAGAAGCCACTTTTATTGATACCAGAATAGAAATTGGACAGTACAAAATAAATAGTGCAAAAGAATAGAAATATTAGTAACCTTACTGATGTCACTTCGGACAAGTTCCATCTGCTTTTTGAGTAAGATAGCCTCATGGTTAAGACCCTGAATCTCAGTTACAACTCGTGGGATATCGGAGAGTAGAGAAACTGTTGCTTCTTCAAGAGACCCATTAACTTCCTAGAGGAAGATGTTTGAATAACTAACCTCTCTTGAAGAGACCACATGTATTCCATGATTTTCATCCTTAGGGCAAGGCAACCATTAAATCCAATATTCATATAAGAATTGGCCCAGCATTTCAATGTATTTGAGGTGATCTCTAATGATCTATCCACAAAAAGATTCCATTTATCAAGAAAANGTAGGGAGCTATTATGGCACGACCTAGCTGTTCAATCACTTCACTTCGGGCTGATGATATCTCTCTAGATAGGGCGGATGCAAACCTGAAACAGTGGGAATATAGCTGTTAATTTCACAGCAAGAATAACCATATAACAAGTGTGCATAGTGAACACTGATG
Organism: Beroe ovata; assembly: GCA_946803715.1. Classification (NCBI taxonomy): domain Eukaryota; kingdom Metazoa; phylum Ctenophora; class Nuda; order Beroida; family Beroidae; genus Beroe; species Beroe ovata. The sequence goes on along the minus strand of CAMPET010000065.1, from coordinate 202,880 downwards.
TTACGAAAAACATGCCAAAAAGACAGTGACACGCGAACAAACACAAGCACACAAAATCACTCACGACAAACAGGCAAACTCTCTGACTCACTGAAAAACTTGTACCTGGTCATGATGTCGAGAAGCGACTGAAGAGCGAGGACTGGGGTTTGGGAATCGGCAATATAGTTACTGATATCATGTTGTAAGTCAATAGCATCTAGACATCGTGTTATCAGTGATAGAACTATGTTGTTATGGTCTTCGAACACATGACTGGTCCACGAAACCTGTAGACAACACACTATTGTAACTCTAGGTGTATCTCAGAATTAGAAAAACAATTATTGGTTCATGTCGTTTCGAAACAATATGGTACGGGAGTCAAACCTATTTAACTCTGACACCCATACTGCGGGCATCATTGCTTTTCTTTGTTTGGTTTCGCATTTTTGTCATTATGTCGTGACACAATACAAGGAGAAAACAAAGAGACGTAATAGGGAAAAATTAAATTAATCAACCTGAGCATGGTAGAGCTCTAGAAGTGAAGAGTAGAACTGGTGTAGCCATGAATCTACTGGACCAGAAGTGCGGAGCTCTGTGAATAGCTTTGTGAAGTTTGTCTTGTGCGTTCGGTAGTAATAGTTGTACAGTTCACCTCGCCTATCCATGTCGCTGAATATGCGGTAGTAGAGCTCCGCTTCGCCCACCTTCTCACTGAAAGTTAGTAATAATATAAGGGGTTGGATTGGGGTGGGTTATAGAGGAGAAGGCTGTTGTCAGGATGTTTACAACAGGGGCTTGGTATGACTGATGAGATGAGGAAATTATTATCAATGAATGATGAGATGAGGAGAATGCTCCCAGTCATCGAATTGTTTCACTGCACTTACTTGTAGTTATTGAAAGTGGCAATGAGTTTGGGACTAAGGAAAGCCTCGAGCCTGTTTGACAGGTTGTTGAGACGTTCACACCTGTCATCGTAATCTGGCAAGTTGACAAGACCTGTCAGAGCACTCCTCATTTCACCCAGCTTATCTGACGCACCTTCCAAATCCTGCATGTGTGAGTTGGTCACTCTAATTTGGACAGTGTGTCCACTGTCCATTAGGTATGTTCAAATCACTTTCTTCCACCTATCGATCTTAGATTTTGCCTTTGAGGCTACAGAATTCGCACAAAAAATTCCATCACCGAACACTGAGCAGAGCAGTATCCAAGACGTTTTCATTCTAGTGACCCGGATTGGTGTGCATCAAAATGAATAATCATAAATGTCTTATTTCAGTTCCTTTACCTGATCAGCAAACAGTTGGTCTATCTGTTCGTTGAGGACGCACCAGTTATCAGCTTGTTTAAGTTTTTTCTCAGTTGCTAACATTCGCTCCTTTACCTGATCTAACTTCACCACACTTGACATTGATTCTTCTGTGTCATGTTGTACCTGTGTTGAGTGAAATAAATGACCATACTTCAATGCTGATGATACCAGAAGCCACTTTTATTGATACCAGAATAGAAATTGGACAGTACAAAATAAATAGTGCAAAAGAATAGAAATATTAGTAACCTTACTGATGTCACTTCGGACAAGTTCCATCTGCTTTTTGAGTAAGATAGCCTCATGGTTAAGACCCTGAATCTCAGTTACAACTCGTGGGATATCGGAGAGTAGAGAAACTGTTGCTTCTTCAAGAGACCCATTAACTTCCTAGAGGAAGATGTTTGAATAACTAACCTCTCTTGAAGAGACCACATGTATTCCATGATTTTCATCCTTAGGGCAAGGCAACCATTAAATCCAATATTCATATAAGAATTGGCCCAGCATTTCAATGTATTTGAGGTGATCTCTAATGATCTATCCACAAAAAGATTCCATTTATCAAGAAAATGCAAATGTACCTGCATAAGAAGCTGTAGCTTCATGACAAGAGTATTTGGATTTTCTTCCAGCGCCAAAGCACCATTCACCCATTGCTTTAAGTCAAATTCATTGCTGCAGAACTTAGAATAATCCTGACAGATTGAAACACTTTTAATCTCAATTTACAATTATCAGCAACTTTGAATAAATCAATGACTGATCTGGAAGATGAAATAATTGTGACAAACACTCCACTTACCATGGATTATTGAATCATCTGATAACAGCAGATAGGGCTGATTAAAGCCCTCAGATGTCTAACAACATTCCTATGAGAAACAGCTTAATACAACACAATAATTAAATTTGGGAGAGCCAACACATGTAATCCTGATCATACTCCAGATACCTGGGCACAATGGCAATTGCATCCACAAATGCCATTGTCATTTGAACAAGTATTGGATTGGCAATTATTTGATCAGGCAAATGCTTATTGATTGTATTAAAAGATAGATACACTGTGTACCGTACACCTGTTTAATGTTCATGCAACCCTATTTCAGGCACATAGCCAGGAGAGCCCTCACCAGAGCCAGCAAGCTGCGGTAATGGTATGGGGTTCAGCCCCAATTAGGACAAAGTCCCTGGTTTGGGTTTAAGGAGGGGACAAGCCCACTGGACAAATTTTCAAGAAGTGTTGTAGACTAAATCTGGTATTTAAGAAAATATCTCAGCAACAAAAATTTTGAATTGAGTAACAATAAAGTTATGGAAGAGCTAAGAAAATATTATGATCTGAGGTATAAGATGCCCAATTACATTGCAGTATACCTTAGATACCTTACATATTTTTGGGGTATGAAATTTGAGGATTTCAGCAAAAATCCCGGTATTCTCCTACCACCAACAATTTTTATCCACCAATTTAAAATTCCCCAAATCGTCAAGACCCTAAGCGTATAATGGTTAAATTTAGGGTGTGTTTACTGTTTATTTGGCATGATCTGTGAGACAAAGTGATGTGCTCTCAGCACATCTGCTAATGTAGAAGTATAAAAACTATTCAAATTAATTGAGAAATCATTACACTAGTGAGAATATAGCAAGAAAATATGTTGCATGCGATAATAAGGAACACAATTATTTCGGAGAATATGAATTTGGCTGAATTACAATTACGAGGCACCGGGCTGCGGTAGGAAAAATTCTGAAAATTAGCCGGATACTATTTGCATACTATACTGTCATGTAGGATCTTGTTGTCAGATTTTATCTGAGCTCTGTTTCTCGCGCACGCACTTGTCGATCGATGATAGACCATGTCGAGAATTTCGTCGCGCGCGCGCAACCTGTTCTCAGCTTGCGTCAGCGGTCTATAGTATCGCCAGACAAGCACGCGCAAGCCTCCATATGATTTAAAATTCATCGTTCAAATTTGAACCACGGAGCCGTGCGTCGTAGCGCGCGGTGTATCTGACTATCTTGCCAGCTTTTATCTGACCTCTGTTGTAGCCTGTTTCTCAGATCGCGTGAGAAAAACAGAGCTCGAGGTCAGATAAATAAACATCTGGCAAACAAAAGGATAAATCTGAAATCGTCAAAATATAATAACCTGTACAACGGCACTATTGTACTTTATTGTACTTTGTTTTAAACTTATCAACACTACTTATTACAATCAAATTTGAGGTCTATAAATTGTTGAATTGTTGGGGCTGCTTCATTGGAACCATGGATTCAATCAATCAAAGCCTTTCCACCACANTGTAGCCAAGAAAAAGGGAATAAATATTTACTAAACGCAATTTTTAAATTATTACCCTTAAATTTGAATTGATAGGCAGGTAAGTAAGTGCCTATGAAGTGTAAGCTACTATCTGAGTTATGACTGAATGTAAGTTGTGATGGTTGAAGACCATAATATTTATATTATATTATTATTATTCTACTTTTTATTCCATTTTTATTGCAGTGCGAGGAGAATATTGCATCTGAACATTTGCATTTCCTGAGTTGATATTTTGTATATGCAGCAATGGCAATGTCATTCTGCTGTGTCAGTGTCAAAACACTGCCTAGTGAATTTGATAGATGATAATAGACATGGAATAAACTTTGAACATGTGGCAAATGAAATTAAAAATATGAAATATTGCAAAATTTTGTTCTTCACTTTGATTTCGGATTCAACCCACAAAGTTATACTTTCCACAAGTCTGGAAGAATGTAAGGAGAAAGAGATAAGCAGGACCGGCTTTTGCTGTCAACCTATCACTTGCATTTTTCAGATCATATGAAACACACATTGCGCCTGTCAATGTCTGCCATTAGAGCAAGTGAAATATTAGATCCTGCGACCATCTATAAATTTCAGACTAGATTCAGTCATTTGAAACCTATAAGGTTTAGCTAATTTTTTCATTTGGGATATTTATTATCATCATTTGTGATTATCCTATACTTTGATACTTCATACCTTTTCAGTAGTTCCTATTTCAGCAATGACTCATAATGCAAACATAACAACTAACCAAGGCCTGATGGAACGAGGGAAGCCAACTTCTGTACAATGCACTTTCCAAACAGTGAACATTGTACTGATTCTAGTTCAACAGAGAGATGACACTTTCTTACTGGTTCAAAGGTCTGATTTGTATTACATAATGGGGTTTAGTTCAATTTTCATTGTGAACTCTCACCAATATCCCCAAAATTTCAATATTAGTTCTAGTGTAATAAACCAATGTAATTTTATGAGTTCCATAATACAAGTAGAATTCACAGCACATAATGAAATATTGCAGTGGCTGACAAATTATCACTTAGGTTGCTCATAGATAGATTGTAGAACAGTAGGTCTCAAGAAATGGATAATAATTGTGACTTTTACATTATTATGCATTCACACTGCCTACAGCCTACTAATATTCCTATATTGTTCCCAGTTGTCAGTGGCCAGCAAATCTTTGAAGCTTCAAAACAAGACTGTACTCAGCAACCTCTCCAATTTTTTTGATAAATCATTCTCAATAGACTATTATTTAACTCATGAGGTTGTCTCAAACGTTGAAATGCAGCAGTATCGGCAGCAGAATCGGCTTCGCCTCGAGAAACATTGCTAAATACGCACCTCATATGTGTGATGTAACCTACTCTTGGGATGACAATCCAATTCTCAGAGTTGATGCCAATGGATGGTGGCTGCCAGCCGGACGTGTTCACGAGGGAGAGACTCTCCAAGATGCTGCAATTAGGAAGTGTAGAGAGGTATTTTCACTGTGTTGCATCCTGCTGCCTGGAACTATTCCAGATAGAATTGTCTGTTCAGTATTTGAATATATGCCAATAGGATTTCTTAGCTATCAATCATTTTACCTGTAGCTTCCTAACAAAGCTTATTGAACAGCATATATTTCAGGACGGTGGAATTAACGTGAACTTGAAGGGTATTCTACGTTTGGAACATACTCTTGTAGCCAATGACCAGGCTCGCTTCAGAGTTATCTTCTATGCGGTAATCTATAGTTCCCTCATCATACTACTATTACAGTAGAAGAGTATTATAACTCCCTACACGTGACATGTCATTCCTTGTTCTATCACATTCTCGTCTGTTCTAAGCAATCCTGCCTTCCCATTTTGAGAACCGAACTCATTCCTAAAACATCTCCGCATCCTCAAGTGTTCAAGCTACAATAAATAAGAATGTAACATTTACCAGTACCAAACAAAATACAACTGTCTTATTTCAGCAACCAGCAGATACTACCGAATTCCCTGTAGCAGACGTGGTCGTCAAGAAGAAGTGGATGAAGCTGTCGGAAATCAAGATGTCCACGCTACGTAAACCCGAGCCGCTCGAGTTTGCAGAATACGTCGTTCAACGTTAGTTGTCAATCTAGAGTTATTACTTAGTATTATTAACCATTCTTTGTGTTGCATTCTTTGTGTTTACATGTAATGTTCACTGCTATTTGATACTTTGATTCCCAACCATGTAGTAAGACTGTGATTTTTTGCGTTGTGAGTCATTGGTGAGGTGTAGATTACAGAGGTGTACTTTGCGCGGTAATAATCCAGGTTACACGCAACATGGTTACGGGTTCAACCGAGAAATAATTTATTTCTTGGGTATTGCATGACACCCATCTTGTAATAACCGTTTATCAATCAAATTGGCGGTTTTCGTCACATTCGAAGGCTCATTATCAGCTCAAATTTTGGGTCTTTTGTACTCCAACCGCTCAATGAGGTCATTGTGATGAAATAACTTTGCAAAGAATTTCACCACCTCAATTTGCTATTGACACAATAACTTTGCAGAGGGTCAGATCTACCCACTATCAGTGTTGGCAGTTGAAGGAACGCCCCCGCCCCAGCAGTGTCGTATTCACAACAGTCGATCGTGTGGGTGTAACACTAAGTTCGTATACTCGTCCATCCAGATGAAGATGCACAAATACCTCCTCGACACTGCCCACTTCGGTCCCAGAGGTGAGTTTTTGTACTTCACTCTCCTGTCTAAATCATATGGTATTGATGGTCTGCCGACAACTGCGCACATAAAAATTCATTTGCCACGGTCTAACTGGGTGCCCTATCAATATTTGTGCAAACTGCTATTCTGATCGAACTTTTCGGCTGACATATCCATGAACTCTGAGTTTTTAAAAGAGGTGTGAGGGCTATTCGATGTCACTCAACTATTACATTTCAACAGCTACCCTACCCCTTGATTAACACACAGTGTGTGTAAAAGTGGGGAATGTCCAACTTTTTGTAACATCGCTTATTCTATCAGGGAATATTGTCCAAACCACATGTTGTTCAAATCAAATAGAGCAATGATAACCCCTCGTTCATTGGTCATGAACTCTCCTACTACTTCACTACTTAATATTTATCTTGTTAACCGTCCCGTTCGTCTTCATTACATGAAATGACACGAATGAATACCGACAAAAATGAACACTGACAAGAATGAACACTGACAAAAATGAACACTGACAAGAATGAATACTGACAAGAATGAATACCCACAAGAATGAATTCTGACAAGAATGAACTCTGACAAGAATGAACACTAACAAGAATGAACTCTGACAAGAATGAACACTGACAAGAATGAACACTGACAATAATGAGCACTGACAAGAATGAACACTGACAAGAACACTCTCCGACTTACAAATCCCCCCACCCACTCAGAACAGTCAATGATAATGGAGTATTTTGGTCGGGTGTGTGGAGCTCAGAACACAGCCTCGCTCGAGATATTCACACATCTCATGGCGGGATTCGGCATACCGGCGGAGCAGGCACCGGACTTCTTCAGGTACACATCATCATCAGGGACATGTCGGGTATTGGGGTACAGAGTTTGCAGGTACATCAAGAGCCGTGTTTATAGGGTACCCATCAATGTCGAGACACTGCTGATATTTAACGTGAAGTAGGTACTTTTCGATGTGAAAGAAAATGTGCAATAAGAGGGATGATTCATTATCTTTTTCGGCGTTTTTTGATGTTCGATTGTACTCATAATTGAAGAATGAAAGCACCTGCGCTCGTTTTTAATTTATAACACCGCTATACTATAGTGTACGATGTATAGTACCTATACACTATGAATTGTGTATATTGTTAAGGAACTCTGTTTATGAGAGATGGGAATAGTAAATCGGCAGCTGTCATTACAAATGAGATAATGATATTTCAGAGCATTTGACATCAAGAAAGATAACGAGATAACAAGTCAAGAGTTTATCCTGGGTCTCGCTGCAATGGATCCCAACACTCCACACGGCAGTTCTTCCGCGGAAATGAGGTGCGTGATCTACTGCGTGATCTACTGTAATTAGTGTGATTAGTGTGTGATAAGTGTGATTATCGTGATGAGTGATAGTGTGATAGTGTGTGACAAGTGATAAAGTGAAAGTGTGATTGGCAGCAGTGTTATGACAGATTACTGAGAACGCCATTTGTTGTCACTTGCAATGTATGGTTCGACCCATAAAGCACAGTCATCATGGTCCCTTGTGACATCAATGTGATTATGATTAACTTCATTATCAAGGAAAAACTGTCAGAGTTTTCGAACTTTTTTACTTTATGTTCGTGGACAAAGGCTGACAAGGATATATATATACAGTATTCATTCCACATATTATTGGGACATCACCGGAATTGCCTTATCTTGTTTTGTACAAGATGTCAACAAATCCGTTACTATGTGTTGGAGATGTCTTCTCTGTGACTTTTACACACTTTAATCTTTCCTATAACAATGACACCTCCGCACTCAGGGCTCAGGCGCACACACACACACACACACACACACACAATACACACACA